>CM076072.1:1437500-1505000 GCA_038088235.1 Zacco platypus
GAGAAACACTTGAGATATTAAAGAGAACTCATTAGGGACTTTTCTCCTCATCTTCCCATGTGATTGTAATCAGATAATCCTCTCCAATCCTGTCACACTTGTAGATGTGATGAGGTGATCAGAGCAGCTCTGCAAACACACACACATGATAGCAGTGATCAAACACACTCACGCTCGAGCGGCTCTGTCTATAGACACTCGCGCGGGTCTCGGTCGGCCTGATTCTGAGAGGACTGGCTCAGAGAGATAACACGCTGTCCAGATAAGAGCAGAATGTACCTGAGAGAGACGGTCAGACAGCACAGAGCATTGATTGCTCTTAATTTCATCACATACACGCATATCAGCGCGAGATGCCGACAAACAAACAAAGGTCAAACGTGTCTCCTGCATCTTCAGCGCAAGGTGGGATTTATTTGAGATTTTTTTAAGATTACTTTTTGCCCGAAAAAGTACCTGCATAGCAACACCCTAGCAACCACATAGCAATGACCTAGAACGCCATAGCAACTGCATAGCGACACAGAATATGCCAATCTTAACACATCAGCAATCACATAGCAACACACTGGCAACTGCCCAGAAACACACTAAAAACCTCTCAGAACACCTTAGCAACTGCATAGCAACTGCATAGCAACACCCTGGCAAACGTCTATACCTGGCAACCAAACATGTCTGCTGCATGTAGAGATCTTCAGCGCAAGGTGGCATTTATTTGAGATTTTTTTAAGATTACTTTTTGCCTGAAAAGTACCTGCATAGCAACACCCTAGCAACAACATAGCAATGACCTAGAACGCCATAGCAACTGCATAGCGACACAGAATATGCCAATCGGAACACATCAGCAATCACATAACAACACACTGGCAACTGCCCAGAAACACACTAAAAACCTCTCAGAACAACTTAGGAACTGCATAGCAACACCCTGGCAAACGTCTATACCTGGCAACCAAACATGTCTGCTGCATGTAGAGATCTTCAGCGCAAGGTGGGATTTATTTGAGATTTATTTAAGATTACTTTTTGCCTGAAAAAGTACCTGCATAGCAACACCCTGGCAACCATATAGCAATGACCTAGAACGCCATAGCAACTGCATAGCAACACAGAATATTCCAATCGGAACACATCAGCAATCACATAACAACACACTGGCAACTGCCCAGAAACACATTAAAAACCTCTCAGAACACCTTAGCAACTGCATAGCAACACCCTGGCAAACGTCTATACCTGGCAACCAAACATGTCTGCTGCATGAAGAGATCTTCAGCGCAAGGTGGGATTTATTTGAGATTTATTTAAGATTACTTTTTGCCTGAAAAAGTACCTGCATAGCAACACCCTGGCAACCACATTGCAATGACCTAGAACACCATAGCAGCTGCATAGCAACACAGCAAATGCCAATCGGAACACATCAGCAATCACATAGCAACACACTGGCAACTGCCCAGAAACACATTAAAAACCTCTCAGAACACCTTAGCAACTGCATAGCAACACCCTGGCAAACGTCTATACCTGGCAACCAAACATGTCTGCTGCATGTAGAGATCTTCAGCGCAAGGTGGGATTTATTTGAGATTTATTTAAGATTACTTTTTGACCAAAAAAGTACCTGCCTAGCAACACCCTGGCAACCACATAGCAATGACCTAGAACACCATAGCAACTGCATAGCAACACAGAATATGCCAATCGGAACGCATCAGCAATCACATAGCAACACACTAAAAATCTCTCAGAACACCTTAGCAACTGCATAGCAACACGCTGGCAAACGTCTATACCTGGCAACCAAACATGTCTGCTGCATGTAGAGATCTTCAGCGCAAGGTGGGATTTATTTGAGATTTATTTAAGATTACTTTTTGCCCGAAAAAGTACCTGCATAGCAACACCCTGGCAACCACATAGCATTGACCTAGAACGCCATAGCAACTGCATAGCAACACAGAATATGCTAATCGGAACACATCAGCAATCACATAGCAACACACTGGCAACTGCCCAGAAACACACTAAAAACCTCTCAGAACACCTTAGCAACTGCATAGCAACACCCTGGCAAACGTCTATACCTGGCAACCAAACATGTCTGTTGCATGTAGAGATCTTCAGCGCAAGGTGGGATTTATTTGAGATTTATTTAAGATTACTTTTTGCCCGAAAAAGTACCTGCATAGCAACACCCTAGCAACAACATAGCAATGACCTAGAACGCCATAGCAACTGCATAGCGACACAGAATATGCCAATCGGAACACATCAGCAATCACATAACAACACACTGGCAACTGCCCAGAAACACACTAAAAACCTCTCAGAACACCTTAGGAACTGCATAGCAACACCCTGGCAAACGTCTATACCTGGCAACCAAAGATGTCTGCTGCATGTAGAGATCTTCAGCGCAAGGTGGGATTTATTTGAGATTTATTTAAGATTACTTTTTGCCTGAAAAAGTACCTGCATAGCAACACCCTGGCAACCATATAGCAATGACCTAGAACGCCATAGCAACTGCATAGCAACACAGAATATTCCAATCGGAACACATCAGCAATCACATAACAACACACTGGCAACTGCCCAGAAACACATTAAAAACCTCTCAGAACACCTTAGCAACTGCATAGCAACACCCTGGCAAACGTCTATACCTCGCAACCAAACATGTCTGCTGCATGAAGAGATCTTCAGCGCAAGGTGGGATTTATTTGAGATTTATTTAAGATTACTTTTTGCCTGAAAAAGTACCTGCATAGCAACACCCTAGTAACCATATAGCAATGCCCTAGAACACCATAGCAGCTGCATAGCAACACAGCAAATGCCAATCGGAACACATCAGCAATCACATAGCAACACACTGGCAACTGCCCAGAAACACATTAAAAACCTCTCAGAACACCTTAGCAACTGCATAGCAACACCCTGGCAAACGTGTATACCTGGCAACCAAACATGTCTGCTGCATGTAGAGATCTTCAGCGCAAGGTGGGATTTATTTGAGATTTATTTAAGATTACTTTTTGCCCGAAAAAGTACCTGCATAGCAACACCCTGGCAACCACATAGCAATGACCTAGAACGCCATAGCAACTGCATAGCAACACAGAATATGCCAACTGGAACACATCAGCCATCATAAAGCGACTGCATAGCAACACCTGGCAACTGCCGATTGCTGACAACCGAACATGTCTGCTGCATCTGAAGAGATCTTCAGCGCAAGGTGGGATTTATTTGAGATTTTTAAGACTTACACTTAACATTACTTTTTCACCTGAAAAAGTACCTGCATAGCAACACCCTAGTAACCATATAGCAATGCCCTAGAACACCATAGCAGCTGCATAGCAACACAGAATATGCCAATCGGAACACATCAGCAATCACATAGCAACACACTGGTAACTACCCAGAACACCCTTGCAACTGCATAACAACAGACTAAAAACCTCTCAGAACACCTTAGCAACCACATAGAAACACCCTATAGCTGGCAACCAAATACATCTACTGCATCTGAAGAGATCTTCACAGCACGGTAGGATTTATTTGAGATCTTTAAGACTAACACTTAAGATTACTCTTTGCCTAAAAAAGTACCTGCATAGCAACACCCTGGTAACCACATGGCAATGCCTTAGAACCTACCTAGAACGCCATAGCAACACAGTATATGCTAATCGGAACACATCACATAGCAACACCCTGGCAACTACATCAACAACAACAACATTTATTTATATACAACTGCACAGAACTAAAAACATTCAGATCACATTACTACCTGCATAGCAACACCCTGGCAACCATATAGCAATGGCCTGGAACCTACCTACCAACTGCATAGCATCACAGTATGCCAGTCTAAACACATCAGCAATCACATAGTAACACCTAAGCAACACCCAGGCAACCACCCATAGCTTTGTGTTTTGCAAAAATAAATAAATAAATAAAAGCTCAGAAAAACAATCTTTATTTTTACATTTACACACACACTCCCAGAGGAAAGGAACAATCAAACGATCTGAGCTGCTATCACATTCAACTCTAAACTCTCACTGTATGGCAACTGTCGACTCATTTGTCATCTCCTCAGGTATTTTAGGAGAAACAGCTTTAATGAAAGCGCAACCTTACATGTTCCTTCGGGTTATCGTCATTCAAACACATTTTTCAGTCTGCTCGTGTGTCACTTGTTTTGAGCCGCTTCCTCATTTCTCAGGTTTTTGTCCTCTGTGTCCAGGTCTCGTTCTGTCAGTGTTTTCCGTCTGATCTTCCGATGGATGCTCTTTTGAAATGCTCTTCCTGGAGACAGGGGGTCTGGCTGTGCTCTGACCCAGAGGAAGAGGGGCCATGTGGGGCCGCCGACCCCGTCCTGAGCCCGAGAGTCTCCACAGAGCCACACGAGGACATCCATCCATCAGCGTGAATCGACGCATGATAATGCATCATATTGCCTCGATGTCAGGAGTGCATCAGTGATGCCTTTGGCCCAAACATACGCAAGTATGATATCATAAACGCTCTGTTGCGTTGTAAAATGTGTCCGAATGGTTAAAGTTAAATAAATGGATGTATCTATCGCATTGATGGAAGAAGAATGCATGCATGAACTTAATAAAATGAGTAGCTTGAATGCAATGGAAGTCGCTTTGGATAAAATAAATGTAATCCATTAATACAATTTGCATAAAATCCTCACATTTAGGTAGTTTAACTGTCTACATATTTATTGTATTAAAGGAAGCCCGGGGTTTAGAAGAATGCAAGGAAAGCATGAACTTCATAAAATGTAAAACTTTTGATAAGTGTAAGATGCATAAATAAATATGCAATCTTGCATGTTTTTTCCTTTAAATGCTGCAGAGTCAGCACAATATTTTTTAGTTCACCTCAAAAACATCACATTCCACCATTTTGATTTTCCTTCTCGCAACACGTTCAGTTCTCCAACAAACACATACTCCTCCCCGATGGCCTTCTGAACAACACAATCTCATCTCTACTCTCTATCGTTCCTCCCCGTCTCTCGCTCTATCTGCTCTCGTCTTCGTCACCAAACACCTCGTTCATACTCGCTCTGACAGTGGTCTGGCCCCAAACGAATTACACAGGCGCTTCTGAGCTGAACGTTCAGATAATTCGCACATACCTCACACAAACACACACACATATAGACATCTCTTCTAGCAAAGTAAAAAAGAAATAAAAAGCATATGTGACAAGAAATCCTTCAGTGATGACGACCATAAACCCTTTTTTTATTAGTGGTGTTTTCTAAATCAGTCATTTCTAGTGCTAGTGCTCACAGCGATGTGATCAAACATCCAACAATGTGTTAAAGTTGAGTGAGTGTGTCATCCTGAAGCATTTGTGCTCCATACATGAACGATTCCTCAAATAATGTCTCGTTGAGGAGAATGTGCTGTTACTACCAGTCAGCAACCACCCAGAACACACTGGCAACAGTATAAAAACACATTAACAAAAGCACAGCAATAACGTGATTCCCACAACACCGTAGAAAATGGTTTGGAACATTTTAGCAACTTTATAGCAACACCCTGGCAACCACTCGAATACAATGGCAACCGCATAACAGCACACTAAAAGCCATTCTGAACACTTTAGCAAATGCATAGCAATGCATTGACTCCCACAACTATGTAGAAACTGCATAGCAACACATTTAAATGACTCGGAACATGTTAGCAACTGCATAGCAACGCCCTGGCAACCACCTGAATACTATGGCAACCACATAGTAGCACACTAAAAGCCATTCTGAACACTTTAGGAAATGCATAGCAATGCATTAACTCCCACAACACCCTAGAAGCTGCATTGAAACACATTTAAATGGCAGTATTAGCAACTGCATAGCAACACCCTGGCAACCACAAAACAGCACACTAAAAGCCATTCTTAACTCTTTAGCAAATGTTCATTGACTCCCACAACTATGTGGAAACTGCATAGCAACACTTTAAAAATGACTCAGGACATTTTAGCAGCTGCATAGCAACACCCTGGCAACCATCCGAACACTATTGCAACATTTACAAAAACACTCAGAACAATTTAGCAAATGCATAGCAATGCATTGACTCCCACAACTATGTAGAAACTGCATAACAACACATTTAAATAACTCGGAACATGTTAGCAACTGCATAGCAACGCCCTGGCAACCACCTGAATACTATGGCAACCACATAGATGCACACTAAAAGCCATTCTGAACACTTTAGCAAATGCATAGCAATGCATTAACTCCCACAACACCCTAGAAGCTGCATAGAAACACATTTAAATGACTCAGAACATGTTAGCAACTGCATAGCAACACCCTGGCAACCACCTGAATACTATGGCAACCACATAGCAGAACACTAAAAGCCATTCTAAACAGTTTAGCACATGTATAATAATGCACTGACTACCACAACCCTGTAGAAACTGCATAGCAACACATTAAAAATGACTCAGAACACCTTAGCAACTGCATAGCAACAACCTGGCAACTACCCAAATAATTTTGCGACAGCATAGCAGCAAACTAAAAGTTATTCAGAACACACTGGCAAATGCATAGCAACACCTTAACTCCCACAACACCCCATAAACTGCTCAGCGACACATTAAAAATGACTCTGAACATTTTAGAAAATGCATAGCAACACCCTGGCATTGTGCTTGTTGTACAGACAAACCACTCACATGTGTAAATGCACTACAGGGTCTGACAGACATAAAATTATAGACCTCTGAACCAATTAACAATAATCTTCTTTAAAGGTAAATTGATTTAAATTGTATTGTTTCTTCTGCTTTATTGATGTCATTCATCATATAACAGATCCAAACATGTCATTCACCATCAAAGCCTTTTTATATAATGCTTTTATTGTCGAGGAGCAGAGGATTTTGACCGGTTTATCAGACCTGAGATTAGGATCCCATGGAGTCTGACAGAGCTGCTGACCCGCAGGAGTCCAGAGCCATGAGGATGGAGCCGGAGCCGGTGAGGAAGTGGAAAGCGATATGGAGAAGATCTGCTGATCTTCCAAGTATTCCAGAACCTGCTTAACAAAACTTTGGTTTGGACTCGCTTTCAAAAATATCCAGTGTGTGTGTGTGTGTGTGTGTGTGTGTGAGTGTGTGAGTGTGTGTGTGAGTGTGTGTGTGTGTGTGTGTGAGTGAGTGTGTGTGTGTGTGTGACCGTTATCTGCAATGCAAAAATCCCAATCAGTGTCTTTGCCTCATTTTCCACTGAAAATATCAGAAAATCCTTCAAATAAATTACGTTTCCCAGTGTTTTTCTACTGCCATTCTTTTGTACTTAGACATTTTTTATCAAAAAAGTTTAAAATGAGATGCATCTGACCTCTGATGCTGCAATTTGACCCAAAAAATAAAAATAAAAGTAAATAAAGTTTGGCTTTATGTTTGAATGCAAGTTTTTTAAAAAAAGAAGCAACATAACATTAAACGTCCAGTTTGTCCTGGATATTGACATATCGAGACACATAACTGTAAAACTCGGGAAATGGTGTGTTTACAACTAACAGCGAATATGACAGTAAAAAATGTGTCATTGAAAACAACTTCCGACAATCACGCGCTGCGGACGCGGGTGACGTCAGCGATGCGCGAGACCTCAACTCTTCCTGAACCGATAAATATTAGGAAAAATGAAAGCAATATTAATACACAGAGAGAGAGAGATCGAATATTGTAATTAGTGCTTACAAATTATTACAATATAAATTATGCGGGGAAAAAAACAAGTAAACATATAGTTTAATTTGACACAAAGAAAATTCGACCGCTTTATAATTTAATTTGCTGATGCATTTCAGATCCTTCATAGAAAATAATATTGTCATAAATTATATTTACTGGAAATATTCTTGCAGTGTATTAATTCGGAAACACTCATTTAAGTTTTTTAATCAAGTTTTTCAGTTCAACTTCTCAAGTCTCAATGTCGCATCAGCAAACACACACACACACACACACACACTTTTAATAAAAGAGAATTAGTGACTGATTTCGCACAATCCGGTTTGACTCCGATTTTCACAGTAAAGTTCAGCTTGAGTTAATTTACTTCCTCTGTGTTTTTGCTTTCGAGGTTCTTTAAAGTAACTTTTAAAATGTCGAATTCTTTCGTGGAATTTGGAATCTTTTACATATGACCATATTTGGTTGTAAATGGAATGTTCATTTTTGAGAATCTCAGAATTAATTCTCATGCACATGCGCAGATATATATTTTGATGATGCGCAACACAACACGAACTCTTATTTTTATTCATCATAATGCTGCTAGATTTAAATCTATAAAGTGTGTTGTTTATTTACATGCACGTGCCTGCAGTGATGCGCTTCATGGAGGCGGGGAGACGGGGGAGGAGTGCTGGGAGAGACTTCAGTGAAACTTTCCACCCTCATCATCCTCTGCTGTGAAGCAGAAAATGCTCTCCGGTGCAGGGTAGCCTAGAGGTTAGCGCCGATGCTCCGGTACTCACGAGTGGATTAATCGGGGCGGACGATCACCTGTGGACATGTATCAAGGTGTAACAAACCACGGACCCGCGTCTTACGAGCCCGGTTTCCTCCATAACGCCGCGGCCGCTTCACCGGTGTACGTGACACCCACCCGGGTCACCCCGATGATCCCGGCGCTGCCGTACCTCCAGACGCCGCAGCAGAGCAGCCCCGTGTCCGGACACTCGGGATGGACGCAGCCGTGCGCAGACACGGTCGCCTCTTACAACTCCGCCGGCGGGCACCATCATTCTCCGGTGTCCAGGTTCGCTTTCTCCACGAGCCCGCCGTTAACCTCCGGGGTCGCGACAGCCCGGGAGAGCGCGACCTACACGAGCCCGCTGAACATCTCCACTGGCGGGCGCGAGCACTACGGGTCCCGGGGCCTGAGCGGCTCCTATCACAGCGGGTACCCGGCGTACGTCAGCCCGAACATCGGAGGCTCATGGGCGGCGTCGCACTTCGACGGTTCCGTGCTGCACAGCCTCCAGAGCGGAGGACCCGGAGCCGCGCGACACCCGAATTTAGGTGAGAATTATTCCCATGAATTGTAAATAACGCAGATAAAGTTAAAAATCAACGCGAGATTTATTTAGAAAAGGTCATTTGAGTTTTTACTTGCTCGAAAATAATTATTGCAGCAAGAAAAAAAATTATAATTTCAGTCATTCTCCTTTTTAAAAAATAATAATAATAATGTTTTGCAATTATTACACTGATCATGAGAACATTACAATGAAGAGGAGCTTAACATGATTCATTGAAATATGAGTAGAGCTTTTGTGAATATAAATCAAAGCTGTAATTTGATTTCTCGGGCCTCATGTTCGCTGAGAAATTATGACTGAGTTGTGTGTTTTTTTTTAGTATTTCTTCGACTGATCGAAATATACAATGAGGCATAATTATTATATGCATTGCATACAAATTAAAATGATACAATATATATATATACAAAATGAAAATGTCACATTAAACACGAATTAACTCAGCACGTTGCATGTTTTAATGTATGGTTTTTTTATTATGATTTTAAACAGCATATTTGAAAAAACTTTCTCTTTTGATTTTATTCGTAAAATTTATTAGTCAAATGTTTTAATTATAAGAATTTACACACGTTTTTGAATAGTTATAATAAATGTTCAATTATTACCAGCTTTAATGGAAGAGTCATTGATTTAACAACTGTAAATATAATTTCTTAATGTCTTCTTAAAATGTCGGGTTTTCAAATCAAAGTTTAAATTCGCAAATAGAGTCTATTTTCAAATATATTATTTTTTTTAAAAAAAGATTGCGTTGCGTTTCGGGGCCACATGTGAACAAGAACGACAAAATATGATTTTGGTTTGATGTGAAAAAGCTTTTATGTGAGACACGATATTCAGAGACAATGAAAATAAAAAAAAGTTTTTATTTCGTCTCACAAGATCCTTTAAATTTTACTAATGTGATTATTATAATAGGCTACAAATACATATATTTATATATAAATATATATATATTTATATATAAAAAAATACATATATATTATGGATGTATAATTATTGTTTTTTATTTAATATGATAACAATTACTTGAGTGTCATTTAAATTATTTTATCGGTAAGACTACGATTACTTACTAATATAATTATTTTAAAACTAACACTTTTATTTATTCTAATAATGACGTGCGCGCGCCTGAAAAAAAAACATATATATATATATATTTTTTTTTTTGTTTTGTTTTGTTTTTACCGGAATAAAAAAAAACTTGATTTATAAAAAATGACAAATTATTATAAAATAAAAAAATATGAAGTATTAGTAAAGTAAAGGTATTTTTTCTACATAATACATTTAAAGGATGAATCGAGATTAGTTTAAAAAATATATATTCTAATTCATTCTTAAAGAATCGAAAGTTTATCAAAAGTCGATATCGAAATTAATGAATTCAAATTGACAAAATAGAGTGAAACGACATGTTAAAATGTGCAGTTATTGCACACATATTTGAACAGATTTTGTTATAAATGTCTAAACTGATTTTGTCAGCTGTACACGCAATTTCATTTATTAATTAATAACAAACTGAAGTTGAAGTTTTAATTAGTGATCATTTCTTTCATTTTATTGTTGTATTATACAATCACAATTAAATGATGTTTGCTTTGGAAATCAAATAGCAGATTTTTTTTAATTAAACTTAGAGCTGATATGAATAAATGTGACCTTTCAACATGAGCACGTGCTAATTAATAGATGGACTTTAGCACGGAGCGCCTGTAGGGACACTCTGTCTCCATCGACCTGCTTCTGGAGCTTTTGCAGGTTCTAATTTATTATTATTTACTCTCTCAAAACTGAAGCTTCCGGAACTGGTTCCACAAAGAACCTTCAGAAGGTTTTGGAAAAGATTCCGGTTGTGTGTTTAATGTGTCATAATGTTTGTAATGAACATCTTCAGTGAGAGAGATGAATGAATCTGTGTCTCATTTGTCCACAGTGATCCATCGCTCAGCGTTTAAGGGCCCTCAGGGGCCTCCTGTCTCTGTTTCCATTTATACTGTGAGTGTGAGTGTGCGTGTGTGTGTGTGTGTGTGGGTATTCCCTACATTATGGGGACCAAATGTCCCCACAGGTATAGTAATACTAGTAAATGTTGATCTTGTGGGGACATTTTGTTGGTCCCCATGAGGAAACAAGCTTATAAATCATACAGAATTATCTTTATTAAAAATGTAAAACAGCAGAACATTTTGTGTGATGGGTAGGTTTAGGGGTGGGGGGGGCAGAATGTACAGTTTGTACAGTAGAAAAACCATTACGCCTATGGAATGACCCCATAAACCATGAAAACACAACGTGTGTGTGTGAGTGTGTGTGTGTGTGTGTGTGTGTGTGAGAACGCCTCTGTCTCGTGAGCAACAGCGCCTCCTGCTGTTCAGAAGATTCACTCCGAATGCAAAGGGAAAGCGGGGCTTTTGTTGTGAGAACTGTCTTTAAAAATTATATCGTTTACAGTTTGATTTTATTTAGTACTTTTTTATTTTGCACTTTTTTATTTTTTTTTATTTATCATTTTTTATTCAGTTTTGCTGCATGGTTATTTTTTATTTTGCAGTAATTGTTATTATTGCAGTGCTTTTTTGTGCATTTTTATTGCAGAGTTTATTTTTATTTTGCACTTTTTTATCATTGCAGGTTTTCAGTGTTTGCAGCAAGTTTATTTTTATTTAGAATTATTCTTTATTATTGTTGTCATTTTTTATTATTGCTGTGTTTATTTTTATGGTGCATTATTTTATAGAAATCTTATAAATCAGCAAGTTTATTTTTATTTATAATTATTCTTTATTATTGCCATGATTAATTATGTTTTAAATTTTTTTATTTGGCCTATTGAAAACTATTTTTAATCTTTTATTTTTCAAGTCTTTTAAGTCTTTTTTATTAAAAAATTATTCCTTATTATTGCCACGACTTATATTTTTCACTTTTTTTTATTATTGCGGTGTTTATTTTTGATTTGCATTACTTTTTCTGTCTTTTAGTGTATGCAGCAATTTTATTTTTTATTTAGAATTAATCTTTATTGTTTCTCTGATTTATATTTTTTCACATTTTTTATTATTAAGTGTTTATTTTTATTTGGCATTAATTTTTTTTAAATGTTGCATTATTTTTATAAGTCTTTCATTGTTTGCTGCAAGTTTATTTTTTATTTGCAATTATACTTTATTATTAATTTTTTCTCATTTTTTATTATTAAGTGTTTATTTTTATTTTGCATTAACTTGTTTAACTTGTAAATTATGACAGTGTTGATTTTTAATCTTTGTTTTAACTGACTGATCACGGCACTGTTTTACTATATTTTATTTTTGCACCACTTTTGTATGACTGCAGGTTTTTGGTGTTTGGATTGAGGTCATTTCTGCTCCGGATATGTCATCAGTTTGTCAGATGAGTGTTGTAAAGCTTGCAGAATGACCTCAGGGGGGTATTCCAGAAAGGAAGGTTAACTTACCGTCACATATACCCTGAACTCTCGGTTGATTAACCCAGAACTTGCTTACTCTGGGTATGTTGGTTCCAAAACACCTGTGAGGAGGTAGTTCAATCAATCCCCTGTTAGTAACCGAGAGTTAATGCGCGCAGACGGCGAGTACATGAAGGCATTTTCAATGGATCGCCGATTCCAGGAGTCACCATGGAGAAAAAAGGCGTTATGAAGAATATAAGCCCATTATAACTAAAAACAAACAAACAAAAAAAACATACTGCAGCATCAGCAAAAGAGAGAGAGTTGGCTTGGCAAAAAGAGTAAATGCGCATGACTTTAGAAAATTATAGATTATAAATTTACATATTTGAGGCAGGGCTATTCTTAATAGACTTTTTCACTCTGTTTTCACTCACTGATTTGCCAAAGTCATCTTAAATGTTCAATTGTCAATTCAACTGAAAAATTTCTGACTTCAAAATTGACGATAAATTGACTTTGTTTTTCCTAAAATGTTTTATTTTGGACTAACCATTACGGTGGAGGGTGTTTCCTTTGCTTGGGCACTTCATTTATTTTAGTGTAACTCTGATTTGATACAATAATGTAATAAGAAATCACAGTTCATATTCATATGTGACTGAATTTCACATATAAGTTTGAAAATTTGAATATCTTGACCATCTTACTTTATGCCATATATTATTTATAAAGTTAATGGTAGCATTTATAAACACACATTAGCAGTTGGTGAAAGTTCTTCAAAATTCGTGACAATACTATCTAATAGGCTATATTTGAGTCACAGACTTCAACACTCAGCATACTAAACACAACAGTGGTAACAATTACATTTGATTTAAAGTAAATGATCAAGTACACTCTTTTTTAGTCACTAGAACTCATGTGTAAGTCAACTATACTTACTAAGCTTTTGTCAGTAGTTAGTTTTTTTTTTTTTTAAAGTTTGCATCCTTTTTTTAAGTAAGTCTAACTAATTAGATTTGACAGTGTAGTGGGGACCAGAGGGCGATTTAATGGTTTAAACACCTAAAGATTTTGCACCCAAAAATAAATTGTTACCTGCACATGGATTGAGTTCCAATTAACATCATCTCCTTCATTGACTGAAGGAGCTTTAATAGGAATGTGAGTTCCATCAATGCACATCTGGGAACCCTGGAATTGAAAGTTATGTAAGAAACATTTTAAAATGACTGTGGCTGTATACAGCATTGATATATGGATTGATTAAGTAGTGCTATGTAACAAAAATGGTCTCTCACAGAATATCATACACTGTAAAAAATCCAACTTGCAAAAAGTTGTAATAACTATCATCTATTAGTTAACTGGACAATAAAACTAAAAAAAGTTGACTTAATAAGTGGAAATAAGTTGGTTCAAAAATGGTCTGATCAACTTAATTTGAATTGTTGACTGGACACACACAAGTTTACAAGCACACTTGTTGGTTTGGTAAATCCAACTTGAAAAAGGTTCAAATGACTGGTTTTGTTGTGTTGGCTCAGAAAAAATCTATGTAAAAGTCAGTTTAACTATGTGTAATACATTTATTCAACCTAAACCAAGTTTCTTTCCATAAACTTAAAAAGTTTAGTTTTGTGAACAAGGTTTTGCAGGTTCTAAAAAATCCTAAAAAACTTCTGCCAACTTATTATTTAAGTTAAGTTAGAAACTGCCCTCCCACTAGCAAATACTAATTTTGGAAAATAAAATGCAACCATTTGTTCATTGGACAGTGTAGAAAAATGTTTTTTTTTTTTTTTTTAACTCACCATTTTGGTGGATGGTGTTTCCTTTGCTTGGGCACTTCATTTATATTGTTGTATTGTATTGAAATCACAGTTCATATATTTGTATGCAACTGAACTTCACAATCCATATATCTAATTATATATATGAATAACATGTACATCTTAATTTATGCCAGTTAATGATCATTTATAAGTTAACGGTAGCACTTATAAACACACAAACAGTTGGAAACTTAAGTGGGTTGATTATCAATCATCAATTTGTGACAATATTGTGTAATTGACTATGCTTGAGTCACACAGACTTCAACATTCAGCATGCTAAACACAACGATGGTAACAATTAAATTACAGTGTACCAATTTCCAATAGTATTTTTTCGTTCACTCAACTTCAGACATTGAGTTCTACAGACCAAAAAAGTTGAATTGGCTCAACTTAAAAAGGCTTGTTAAAAAACAGTTGCATCTCTCCGCAAAACTAACAATCTTAAGTTAACCCAATTAAATATTTTTTGTATGACTGACAACTTAATTTCAGTCAGTATAACTGTTTTTTACAAAAGTTGAGTCAACTCAAAAAAGCTGTGCAGTGAGTTGCCTTGAAATTTTAAGTTAAGTCAACTTTTTATTTTTTACAGTGTAGAAAGGACAAACCCGCCACTCTGTGGAATTCCTCTTTAATGACTCTATACAAAAAACTCTCCGTCGCAAAAAAAGGGCAATGCACAAAATGTGCTCTGTGTTCAACGCTGATCCCCGATGTGTCACATTTGACGTGTAAGGTTTCAAAAGAATTGTTAAATAAATGAACGAATCTTTTGAAAAACGGTAACGCTCCCGCAAATATCCATTTGGATACGAAAAGACATCGATACGTGGTCTTATCACCCTCTAATCACGTGTAATCTGTGCTGTGTCTTTAAAAGGGCATGCCATGCTCCGTCACCTCTCCAAATCAAACTACACTGTAATGAATTGCTGTAAAAATTACAGCAATATTTTACAGCAGATGGCTGTATTCTTAATAATACAGCATATTGCTGTAAACTGCAATGCATTCTGGGGGGCGTGGCGGTTTGACTCAAAATTACAGGATATTACTGTAAATTTCAAGCATAAAGAGGCATTGTAGGATTTTCAATGGTTGAGATTCTGGTAGCAGCAAGAGAGAGTGGTCTACAACTGTGGTGACTTATTTAATTAAAAAAAATACAGCAAATTTAAAAAAAAAAAATTGTTAATCAAAGAATACAGTAAAATTCTGTAAATTAAATTATAGTAATGGTACTGTAAAAATTACAGTAACTGGCTGGCAACCCTGCTGCCAGTATTATACTGTAAAATTTACAGCTAATTTTTAACAGTGTAACCCTGAAACTAAACCTGCCGTGGAGCAGGTTATGTTCAGAGCTTAAGTTGCTATGGCTGCTTACACAACTTTAAACTTACCCCCGTTTTTGGAACCGAAAGCTGAGGTTATCCACCGACTTACCCTTAAACTTACCCAGGTATGTCACATAACCTGCTTTTTGGAATACCCCCCAGGTGTTCTGATCAGTTGTGTGTCTCCTCAGAGCTGTTCGACGAGTTTGCGGAGGGTCGAGAGTGTGTGAACTGCGGGGCGATGTCCACTCCCCTGTGGCGGCGGGACGGGACGGGTCATTACCTGTGTAACGCCTGCGGACTCTACCACAAGATGAACGGGATCAACCGGCCGCTCATCAAACCGCAGAGACGACTGGTGGGTTTCAACAAGCGTCCAGCTGGAGTTTTTAAGTGTTTTTCGAATTTTGCATGAAAAATATTCCCAGAATACTCGCAGAATTTTCATGTGTGAAATCAAAGTATTGCCCATCAAACACAAGTTCATCGTGTTGCTGACCTGTTATTATTAATAAACAGAATAAAGCGGACTGACAAAACAAAGTGAACTTAAAATCTTTTATTTTGAACTATTTAATGCTGTTTTATTATTATGTCAATGTTTCAGCGCTTACAGCAAGTTTACTATTTATTAGTGGAGTGTTTATTTTTAATCGCAGGAGGTTTATTTTTTATTTTGCATGACTATTTTTGTACATTTTTATATTATTGCAGTGTTTTCATGCCGTTTTTATTTTTTTTATGTTTGCATTACTTTTCATTATTACAGTGCAAGTTTCTCATTATTTTGCATTACTTTTTGCAGTTTTTTTACTTTGTGCATTTTTAGTGTTTTCATGCTTTTTTATTTCAGTGTTTGCAGCAGGTTTATTTTTTATTTTGCATTGCTTTTTTGCAGTGTTTTTTTATTTGATTTTTTTTACCATTTTTTATTATTGCAATGTTTACAGCAGGTTTATTTTTTTATTATTTTGCATTACTTTTTGCAGTGTTTTTTATTTATTTATTTATTTTTATTTTTTTTTTTTTTTTACCATTTTTTTTATTATTGCAATGTTTGCAGCAGGTTTTTTTATTTTGCATTGCTTTTTTGCAGTGTTTTTCTATTTTATTTTTTTTTTACCATTTTTTATTATTGCAATGTTTGCAGCAGGTTTATTTTTTCATTATTTTGCATTGCTTTTTGCAGTGTTTTTTATTTATTTATTTTATTTGATTTTTTTTTACCATTTTTTATTATTGCACTGTTTGCAGCAGGTTTATTTTTATTATTGAAAATTATTTTTTCCTATTGTTTTCCGCATGTTTTCATTATTTCAGTTGATTTTTTTTTATTTTGCACAGTTTTTTATTATTTCAGTATTTATTTTTAATCGCAGTGTGTTTTTCAAATCTTGCGTGATGTTTGATCAGTGCAGTATTTGTGTTCTTGTTCATTATTGTGGTGTTTTATCTGATCCACCGGTGTCTGTCTGTGTCAGTCTGCGTCCAGACGGGTCGGTTTGTCCTGCACTAACTGTCAGACGACCACGACGACTCTCTGGAGACGTAACGCAGAGGGAGAGCCGGTCTGCAACGCCTGCGGACTCTACATGAAACTCCACGGGGTGAGACAGAGATTATATGAATACATATAAATATACTCTATTATTATTTACTTTATTCAAATGTACAGCTGTTAAACACCTGCTGAACTCTGAGGCAGAGGCTGCAGTAATGTGTGTCACCAGCAGATGTCAGACCTCAAACTTCTGCGGTTCTCCTCAGGTTCCTCGTCCTCTCGCCATGAAGAAAGAGGGAATTCAGACCCGCAAACGCAAACCCAAAAACATCAACAAGTCCAAACCCGGTGAGCGTGTCCAATCATTCAGTGTCTTGAGACCTTCACAGCTTTACCTGACGAAGCATGTCTTGATGAAAACTCTGACCTTTGACCTGTCTGTGATTGACAGGAGCCTCTGAGGGTCAGACGGCGTCCGGCGCAGTGAACTCCAGTCCCACAGAGGAACCGCGAGCCATAAAGACGGAGCCGGACACGGCGTCACTCTACACACACCATAACATACACACACCGGTCAGAGAACACACACACACACACACACACACACACACTGTCTCATCTAACACTAGTTCTCTCTTAGAATTATTTTACATTATGAGCTCATGTTAATTAAGAGAGTACATGAAATATTTCAGATTTCATTCATGTATATACATATAAATATATATATATATGTGTGTGTGTGTATAATATATATATATTAATTACTTGTTTTTATAAATATTAATTTTAATTACATGTAGATTATGAGCTGTAAGCTTATTATTATAAGAGTACATTCATTTATATATATATATATATATATATAATGTGATTATGATATTTGTATTATGATTTTTATTATTTTTATTGATATTATAATTATTAATCTTAAAATGAAATATTAATTATATTTTATATAATTCCATTTAGGCATCTTTTATAATTATTTTAAATATATTTTACATATATATATATATATATATATATATATATATATGTATATATATAAATAAATACATTGTCTTTGTAAATATTATAAATATTAATTTTTAAATATAAAGTAATATATTTATGAGTATTTTTATATAAATTTATATATTCATGCAATGTTTTCTCTTAGTTCCTATTAATTATATATATGTGTGTGTGTGTGTGTGTGTGTGTGTGTGTGTGTTTGTGTGTATAAATATTAATTTTACATTTTAAATGTATACATTTTATGAGTTCATTAATATATATATATATATATATATATATATACACACACATTAGTAAATATTAATTTAAATATATTTAAGTATTATTTTAATTACATGCAGATTGAGCTCATGTTAATTGTGTAATTAAAATGAGTAATTTATAATATTACAAATATGTATTCATTTTTGTATTTTATTATATATATATATATATATATAAATATATATATATATGTATATATTTTTTTTTTTTCCATCTAAAAACTTAATGTAAAAAAAAATAATGTCGATATTATTCATCAACTACTCATTTACATTTTTTCATTTATTAAATGTATTTATTCCACAGTAACACAATATCTTTCCTCCGTCTATCCAGGTCTCTGCCTTTCCGACTTACATGGGAAATCCAAGCGCAAATTCTGCTCTCAAACTTTCTCAGAGTGGATCTTCCAGCTCCAAAAGCGACGTCTGGAACAGCCTGATTCTGGCGTGAGACACCGAGACGCGTCACTCGGACTCGGCCTGCAGAACTTCATCCGAGACCAGAAGAACCAGCGAGCTTCAGTGACGAAACGAAGACTCCAGAAACACGCCTGATGGGACACCGTACAGAAGGACCCGAGCGCTGTGCTGGACTCGGATCAACAGATCAAAGCCCTGATCCAAAGAGCCTGGAGTCCAGCGGATCAGAACATTCTCTCGGCCTGATGGACCGGGTCAGCTGGACTGTAGCATGAACTTTACAGTGGTTTCATTATTTTAAACCATGTGAACGGTGTTCATAAGTGTGTTAAAGCACATGCAAACACAACATTCTCCTGAAAATGTAAAAATGTAGTATTTTTGCAATTCTGTTTGTTGCGCAGAACTTTTCAGAAACTATTTAAATGAAGCTCAAAGCACTCCTGCCGTATTTTAATGGACAATTCTTTCTCCTTCACACCATATCTGCAGGGAAATTGTCATGAATATTATTAATCGTGTCTATGAGCATATATATATATATATATATACAGAGTTGGGGAGTAACGAAAAACAAGTAACTTAGTTACGTATTTAAAACACAAAATTTGAGTGACTGTATTTCATTTTAAATGGGTGGTAATCAGATTACAGTTACATCTGAAAAGTGTTTTAGATTACCAAAGTGATTACTTTGAGTTTTAATGTCATTTAAACAGCGATTGGTGATTCTCTGACTCTGACCGTCTGAAAAAGAGTTAAGATTCATGTTTTCCACTGTTTTCATGTTTTGTTGTTTGTGAGTCATTTTATAATTCACTCGTCACTGCAACTTTTTCTCACAATTTGTTTTTTTCTCTCAATTGTGAGTTTGTGTTTCACAATTCTGACTTCTTTTTCTCACAATTGCGAGATTTAAACTTGCAATACTGACTTTTTTTTCTTGCAATTGTGAATTTAGTATGTGAGTTTATATCTCATAATTCTGACTTTTCTCAATATTGTGAGTTTATATCTCATAATTCTGACTTTTCTCAATATTGTGAGTTTATATCTCATAATTCTGACTTTTCTCAATATTGTGAGTTTATATCTCATAATTCTGACTTTTCTCAATATTGTGAGTTTATATCTCATAATTCTGACTTTTCTCAATATTGTCAGTTTATATCTCATAATTCTGACTTTTCTCAATATTGTGAGTTTATATCTCATAATTCTGACTTTTCTCAATATTGTCAGTTTATATCTCATAATTTTGACTTTTCTCAATATTGTGAGTTTATATCTCATAATTCTGACTTTATAACTCACAATTGCAACTTTATATCACACAATTCTGAGGGAAAAAGTCAGAATTGTGAGATAAAAACTCACAATGATCTTTTTTGTGTTTGTTTCACACTTATTAGTATTCCAAAGTATTCTAAAGTATTTAGATTAAGTTACTAAACTTGAGTAATGTAACGAAATACGTTACAAATGACTTTCTAAAGCATGTTTTTTGTAATCTGTAGTGAAATACATTTTAAAAGTAATCTACCCAGCCCTGTATATATATATATAAATATTCCAAAGGTATATTTGAGTCGAACTGAAACCTGTTGCATCAACATTCTGTCCTGAAAATCACTTCCTTAAACATTTTAACAATATCTCTCACTTCCTTTTAAAATATTTATCGCAGCTGAGCTCCTTTAAAGTGATTTTTAATAACTTCCTGTATTTATTTCTATAGCGAAAACAGGGTTACAGTTTTCCTTTCCAGCTGGAAAGATGATAAACTGCTTGTAAAGTCCATTTAAACTTGTGCATCTGATCTCTTAACATGGATTAAACAGTGTTAGCATTTCTCATTAGCCTGTAAAGAAGTCTATATGTAATTCTTTTCTTGTAGTAGCATTCTATAGTATTACATGTATATAACTGTATGTATGCGAAACAACTCACTCCATGTTTAAATGTTGTTTTGAACACACAACATATGTGAAAATTAGATTAAATGCTTGTAATTCTAAATTCAACTGTTTTTTTTTTCACAGAGCGCGAAAAAAAAAGCCCGAAAGATGCGGAAGTAGTAATAAAGTTAAACAGTAGTTTAACAATTAAAGAGTTATAACTGACCTAGTCATTTTTTATTTGTCAAAGACTAATAAACATAAGAGAAAAACAATGCCGTTTCAGAAATAAAAATGTTAACGCGTATGTAAAATAATTATTATTGTAAATAGCGTTGTGTTCGTAAATCCTATTAACGTGCCGTCAGGATAATATTATATATACACAATAAAAAAAAAATACTTTTATATTAGTGTTATAGATAATATGTTTAATTATTTTTAATGTTTTATCTCTTTATTTTGCAGCTGAGGCGATTCTATTTCCCGGTTTTCGTATCTCCCCCAACGTCATCACTGATCTGACCAATGAGCTACTCATACAGCTCTGAGTCCATCTTACTGGTTACTGGGCGGGCCATCACGCCAGTCGTTCTTGCCGCTCATTGGTTGGTGCGCTCTAAACCCATGACGCCTCAGCCAATCAGAGGAGTCAGTCGATCGTGTGAGTGAGGGATTGTCGCTGCGCAGTTTAGGTGATGCTGTCCTGGATCTCCATAGAGTTTGAATGGAATTAGGAGCGCGTGAATTTCAGTTCACCTGTTGAGAGAAGCGTCCACGCTGCACGCGCGACAGACACAAAGGGAAAATGGACATTCTGAAGTCTTTAGGACACCCGGAAGAGATAATCAACCTCTTTAAATACAAAATAGGAGGCTGTCGATCTGTTATGCCTAAATTGGATTATGTAAGTAAAAGAATTTTGAGTGTTTAACTCTAATATTCATCTACATCTCTTCTGCATGTGTGTCCGTGCACAATACATGTTTTGCAGTTATCTGTCATTACGCATGTTAGCTTTTTATTATTATTATTATTAATAAAACTTATTTTAAGAAGATTAAATAGAGATTAAATAAAGTTGCAGCTCTAAACAACAAAACTACATCTACATTATTCCACATTGTTTATGGCATAAACAGGTTGTCAGCATCCCATGGATTTGATTTAATCCTGGATTTGAGGGGAAGAGAGTTTGGATTCACCTTATATAAAGAGCTTTGAGGAGCGGAGGGTCAGAGAGAGAAGATGAAGATCTGCGCATGTTTGACTGATAATCCACATCACACTGTACACACTCACTACTGACAGAGAGAGAGAGAGAGAGAGAGATAGAGATTGATTGATTGATTGATTGATTGATTGATTGATGGATGGATATAGATAGACTGATAGATAGATAGATTGATGGATATAGATAGATAAATAGATAGATACTTTGACTGATTGATGGATATAGATAGACAGAGAGAGAGATAGATAAACAGATGGATTGATTGATAGATATAGATAGATAGACAGATAGATACTTAGATTGATGGATGGATGGATATAGATAGACAGAGAGATAGATAGATAGTTAGATAGACAGACGGAGGAATAGATAGATTGATTGATTGATTGATGGATATGGATAGAGAGATATATAGATAGATTGATTGATTGATGGATATAGATAGATAGATAGATAGATAGACATACAGACAGACAGAGAGATAGAGATTGATAGATAGACAGATTGATTCATTGATAGATAGATTGATTGATGGATATAGATAGATAGATAGATAGATAGACAGAGAGATAGATAGATTGATAGATAGACAGATTGATTCATTGATAGATATAGATTGATGGATATAGATAGATACTTAGATTGATTAATTGATGGATATAAATAGACAGTCTCTGTCTATCTATAGATAGATAGATAGATAGATAGATAGACAGACAGAAAGATAGATAGATAGATAGATTGATAGATATAGATAGATAGACAGATAGATACTTTGATTGATTGCTAGATAGATAGACAGTCAGATAGACAGAGATAGATAGATGATTGATTGATTGACAGGTAGATAGATTGATGGATATAGATAGATACTTAGATTGATTAATTGATGGATATAGATAGACAGTCTCTATCTATAGATAGATAGATAGATAGATAGACAGACAGAGAGATAGATAGATTGATTGATAGATAGAGATAGAACGATAGATCTAAAGAAACAAACGAAGGAACGGACAATAGATAGATATATAGATTGATCGATAGATAGACAGTCAGATAGACAGAGATAGATAGATGATTGATTGATTGACAGGTAGATGACAGTCAAACAGATAGATAGATATTCTCTTTACTTTATTTTCCATGTTAATAAAAACATTAACTCTATTATTATTTAATGGCACATGCTTTAAAAGCTTCGTTATAGTATCGAAAACTGCGTCATGAATTATGTGTTTAAATGTTGTTTGATTTGCTTTGGTTTATATATATATATATACCAGTCATATATAAGCTTTTATATTTGTAATTCTATAATCAGATATGCTCATGATTATTTTAGTAGGCTAAATATCTATATTTGGACACACATGACACTAACAAATGTTTATTTATTTTATTTTATTTTTATATTAATATTTATTCTTTTTTTTTTTTTTTTTTTTTTACTTGTGTAAGTTTGAGTGGGCGTGTCCAAGTTTATTATTGCGTCATTGTTTGCAGTTGGTCCGAGAACGTGCGCGTGTTTGATCGTTTACAGCGGGGAGGGGAATGAAATCGCAGCCAATAATACAGTAATATCTCTAATGCTGTTTATATATCAGGTTACCGCGAGCACAGATATATCGAGTGCGTTAGTGCGCAGCTCCGACGGGCGTTTCTCTTCCCCTCCGGCGAATGACTTGACGAAGAGGCGAGCCTCGAACCACTTGGGACAAGAGCAGCGCTTCATTCGCACATGGCTGGAGTTTGCGGGAAGAGCGCAGCGTCGTTCTCCGTGCTCAAGCGCTCGTTCTCGCTGCGCGGCTCCCCGCGGTCGGTGCTCTCGGGCGGGCGGCGCAGCGCGCAGGAAGGGCGGCTAGTGGCCCGTCCTCCTCACCCGCTCAGGACTCACCGACACCCCGCGTATGTGTGTTTCTCCTGCCAGGACTCCATGAGCGAGACCCTGCGGACCTGCTACGCGTATCTGAACCAGACCAGCCGGAGCTTCGCGGCGGTGATTCAGGCCCTGGATGGAGAACTGCGGTAAGACCTGCAGACGCTCTGGAGAGGCGTGACCTCCAGCTTTTCGCTGCGCAACAGCGTCTTGAGAGAAGCATATGCATTTAGGAGCGCTTTTACTTGTATCTATATTTAAATGCCCTTGAGGAACATTTCTCTTAAAGGAACAGTTCACCTAAAAAGTCATTTACCCACCCTATAGACCTGTGTGCACAGAAATATATATTTTTATGTTTTTAACCAAAGCAGTTGTGCACTTTTTCTTTCAAATGAATGTACTATATTTTAGTTTGATAATATTTTTCAGTCGATATTTTGTATTTTTAGGGGGTTTTGTGGTACTAAATTATTTTTATGGAATTGTTGTGGTCGATTTACCATGTCCTTTTTATTAAAAGGAATTCAATTTAAAAGGGGAAAATTTAAAATTTAAGGGAGTAATGAACAAGAAATGGGAACCGTAAAAGGTCCATGCAGGTGAGTAATAAATTTAAACTATTTGTAAATTATATTATTAAAAATATATATGTTTACTATCATTTGAATCTCTAATATGGCAAAATGTTCCTTGTCTCGTCACATTCACAGTGTGAATAGTGATGTGCTGAAACCACTTAACAATCTATAATTTGAGTGTGTGTGTGTGTGTGTGTATTGCCTACATTATGGGGACCAAATGTCCCCACTGGTATAGTAATACTAGTAAATTTTGAATTACATTAATCTTATTAATCAAATAATAGCATTTTCTTTCAATTCAAAATGGAGATTTTTTGTGAAAATGTTGAAGTTTGCTTCACTGCATATTACTGTTAGTTGTCAAATATTAAATATTTAGCCGCGTACTCTTTCACTGCAAAAACGAAGGCATCGCCTTGGAATTTGCGCTCCTGTGAACGGTAAGCCCCGCCTTCTTTGATTTGATTGGCCAGCTCACTCATCGATGGTTCGGAGCGCTAAAGTCACGTGAAACGAGGCTTCGTAACGTCATCAGTGATTTGAAATTTCAATAGTTCACGTCATTTTAGTAGTTTGATACGCAAAGCGAATCACTGATTCGACACAAAAGATTCGTGAAGCTTCATGAATCAGTGTTTTGAAATCGTCCATCACTAGATATTGTCGAATAAAGTCGTTATTTAGTTTTTTTGGTGTATTCTCGTCGCTTTATAACATTAATGTTGATCCACTGTAGTCACATGACCTGTTTTAAATATGTTTTAGTATCTTTCTGGACATTGAAAGTGTTCATTATCTGTCAATAAAGACTCACTGAACCATCGGATTTCATCAAAAATATCTTCATTTGTGTTCTGAAGATGAACGAAGATCTTACGGGTGTAGAACGACTCAATTAATGACAGAGTTTTATTTTTGGGTGAATTAACCCTTAAGATTTTGTTTGGCCGCAGTACCAAACACGTCCACTAGATGAAATTCACTTCTCATTTATTTCCAATGCACTCATTTGTGACCGCTTATGTCCATGATTTATTTGTGTGTGTGTGTGTGTGTGTGTGTGTGTGTGTGTTCACATAGCAAGTGCCAAAACCTTTACCAAGTTTCGTACCATTTTGATGAAGCAAAACATTGTAAAAATATCCGCACCAGAGGGTTGAAGTGACTCGAGATTACCTAGACTTCAGGAACGGTCTTCTTCACAGTTGTGCAAATTCCTTTCCCTAAACAATGATGCATGAAATATAAACTTCCCAACTTATTTGACTTCCATTGAGGAGACGTGACGCATCCGATCAGTCACGGCATGTTTCTGAACCGAGGGTCACGAATGCAACCGTGTTGTATTTTTATCAGCAGCTCAGGATTGATCTGCACTTCTGTTTGATGCACAGTCATGTTTGTTCACAAAGTACAATGCAAATCTCATTGCTGCACACTCACTTTTCCATGGATATTAAATCATTAACGTCTCGCTCAGGCACGCCGTGTGTATTTTCTACCTGGTTCTGCGAGCCCTGGACACCGTAGAAGACGACATGACCATCCCGCTGGAGAAGAAGGTCCCGCTGCTGCACGACTTCCACACGTTCCTCTATCAGCCCGAATGGTGCTTCACAGAGAGCCGAGAGAAAGACCGACGGGTCCTGGAGGATTTCCCCACGGTCAGTCACGCATGTCACCGGAAATCAAAATGAAAGCGTTACAAATTGTGTTTTGCATAAAGAGAATGAGGTTTCAGGACCATATTTTACGTGTTTTTGTTGTTGTTGTTGTTGTTGTTGTTGCTTTGACATTATTAATTTGTTGGCATTGTTTTGATGATAGATAAACACATTTTACCCCCAAATTCTAATTGCGGTTAAGAATCATTCTAGTAATTTCACTTAGTTAAATTGAATATTAATAACACACACACACACACACACACACACATATATATATATTTACATGTGAGTTTTTAATTTATATATGTGTGTTTAATATATATGTGTATATGTTTATATGTATATGTGTATATGTGTGTGTTTAATAATAATATAATAATATATCTTTTGTAAATCAACATTTAATTCTGTACAAGAATTACCATTCATGTGAATAAATATATTAACTTTTAAATAAGATTTAAATTCTATTTACTGTTATGAATCATTTTACATAATTATATATTATAATAATATAATATATTAATATATATAATATATTGAAATATTATTATATTATATATAATTAAATATTATATACATACATATATATACACACAAAATATTTTAACAAAAATGTATTGTAATTATTATTAAATACACATGCTTTATATATATGTATATATGTGTGTTTAATAATAATATATCTTTTGTAAATTAACAAATTTTTATGTATAAATATATTAACTTTTAAATAAGGCAAAAAATAAATCTTACAACAATTATTATTGAAAACCACGTTTTTTCATCATGTAAATATTGAATATTTGAAAAGAAATGTTTTCAAAAGTATAATTTTTTTTATAATTTATTTAAATTGTTAATAAACAGTGTAAAAAAGTGTTGATTTATTTGTAAAATGCTGCATTTTTAATGACACTTTTACTCTTGTATATATACACTACTATCTTCAGTGTTTATCATTTATGCTTTTTTATGTTTTAACACACATTATTATTATTATTATTCTCCTCAGATTTCCGTGGAGTTCAGGAACTTGGGTGAAGAGTATCGGGACGTCATTTCAGACATCTGTCAGCGGATGGGTGTAGGAATGGCTGAATTCCTGGAGAAGAAAGTCTCTTCAATGAAGGAGTGGGACAAAGTAAACATGCGTGACTGACGTGTTGGTGTGATGTTTATCTGCGTGTAGATTTATAAGCGTATAACTCTGCAGAAGTGCTTTCACAAGCGTATTTGTCACGTTTAATGTTGTAAACATCTGTATAAGTGCTTTTAGCACTAACCAGCGTTTTAATGGCGCTGTTTTTCCCCGCAGTACTGTCATTACGTGGCGGGTCTGGTGGGGATCGGGCTGTCCCGACTCTTCTCTGCGTCCCAGCTGGAGGACGTCGAGGTGGGCCGGGACACAGAGCTGGCCAACTCCATGGGTCTGTTCCTCCAGAAGACCAACATCATCAGGGACTATCTGGAGGACCAGCAGCAGGGACGGGCCTTCTGGCCGCAGGAGGTACATCCAGCATTAACACACGTGCTTTTTGGGATGTCGTCGTTCATGTAGTGTGTAATAGAGCTGTTTGTGAAGGTCTGCAGAGATTGTCTCCGAAAAGAAAGAAGCCATTAGTCATTTCAGTCTTAGGTTTGTAGCTAATTTGCATAATGCCATCCCATTGGCTGCCGGCGAACAGCGTCTGCTTAGCTCCGCCCTCAAACACTAGTTTATCTGAGACTGGAAGAGTTCATGTTGTTCGTGTCGAAGACGGTGCCGAAGAGATTGAGACGGTAAAACCATCACTGTGAATCAGATATGATAATGAGCGTTTGGGTTCTGACCAATCAGAGCAGAGCAGCTCTCAGAAAGACGGGGTTTAGAGAGACCAAATCCTCGATGAAATTTACAGTATAAAATAATATAATAATCACATGATTTTAGGTTTTATGGTATTTAACTTTTCATATTTCATTAACTGATATATTGATAATATTCATCTTAAGAGTAGTAATATCTGTTTTTATTTTAGTTTAATTTATGTACTATTATATACATTATGAATTGGATTTTATTTTTATGTTTTCTGTTTTCATTTATTTTTAATTAGTTTTAGTTATTTTGTAGTGTTTTTGAATATATAGTTTTAGTTTTTAGTTTTAATTGATTTGGTTTATTTTAATGCTTGAACTTAAACTGAACGGAAATGAGAAAAGTTGCCTGGCCACTATCTGAAATAAGATTTTATTTTATTTGAAATAAGATTTATTTTTAATTTAATTTTTTTTTTCTATTTTTATTAATTTTTTTTAATCTATTTTTTTTATTATTTTATTCTATTTAGTAATGACAGTTTTTATTGTTTTAATTTTAGTTAACAATAATATAATCATGATTAACAAGAGACAGTTATTTAAAATAAAATGTAAACGTGTCAAAATGTTTAAGTTTTTTCACCCTAAATTATAAGATGACTATTTTTATTTCCAAAATCATTAAAAAGAACACAAAGTAAAAGCATAAAAAACATGAAATAATATAGAAACTACTTTATAAAAGTAAAAGTGTAATTAGACAGCAAACAGCTTTTTTTTTCCTTCCAAAATCTGCATATTTAACAGTATATTACAGTAAAATGACATTAAATCTCCCTTTATTTCATTATTTATTTCATTCAGGCCTGGAGTCAGTTTGCGTCCCGTCTGGAGGATCTGGCCCATCCTCAGCACCTGAGCTCCGCCCTGTCCTGCCTCAACCTGCTGGTGACCGACGCCCTCCGCCACGTCCCCGATGTCATCGCGTACCTGTCCCGCCTCCGCAACCAGAGCGTCTTCAACTTCTGTGCCATCCCACAGGTGTGACGCTCTCCGTCTGTTCGTGTGGAGTTCAATGGCGTTTATAAACACTAAAGCGTGTTCAGGTGTCACACACCGCTCACATTACATCATCTAATGCTACAAGAGCGCAGATTATAGAAAGAAATGGTTTTACACTTGATTATTTATGTAAATCTGCGTTCGACTCGTTATCTTTAACTAAATCTATAGCTACAAATACTAAAAAGACTTGCATTAATTGAAATAAAATAAATGTTAACAAAAATAAAATAGAATATTATATTAAGCTATTCGCAAAGGCAAAAAAAAATCATTTAGTTTAACTTGGAAGTATTAAAATGACCTAAAACTGAAATAAATTAATAACAACTAAATTGATATATTTAAAAATAAAATAAAAAAAAACGCTAAAATTAATAAAAATGAGTAAAACGCACAAAATTATTAAAACGACTTAAAATTAATATGAAAACTAATTCAAAATAGAAAGTGTTATATTTGTTTAGTTTAGATTTAAGTACTTAAACTGTTAAAATTAAAAAACAAATTAATAAAAACTAAATGGACGTTTTAAAACACATAAGCTATTAAAAACAATTAAAGCGTGTAGCAAATTTATAAAACTAAAAATACCTGAAACTATCAAAATAAAAATTAAAAATAGAACATAGACACTTTGCCTTAACAACTGAAATAAAAGTTTAAGTACTAAAGTTACTAAAATTAAAACTGAAACAAATAAAAGCTAAATAGATATATTTAAAAAAAAAAAAAAAACATAACTAATAAAAATGACTAAAACACACAACAAAAAATGACTCAAACTAAAACTGAAATAAATTAATAAAAACTAAATGTATATATTTAAAAATAAAATAAAAAACACTAAAATTAATAAAACGACTTAAAATTAATATTAATATAGTAATAGTAATATAGTATAGTTTATTATATACTAATAAAATATTAGTATTAAAAAAACCCACTAAAACTAATAAACGAGTAAAACGCTCAAAATTATTAAAACCACCAAAAATTAAAATGAAAACTAAAGCTATAAAAATTAAAATAGAAAGTGTCTAGTATTTTTGTTTAGCTAAAATTAAAACTAAACTAAAATGAAAATTGTAACTATAAAAATGAATTCAAAATAGAATATTAAAACTTATTTTATTTCAGTTGCAAAGTGTCTAATATTTGTTTAATTTACGTTAAAGTGCTAAAATTACTGAAAAATGAAACAAATCAATAAAACTAAAAATGAAAATGGAACATGTAAAAATAAAAACTACTTCAAAATATTAATAAATGCTAAGATAGTCGTGCAGTTATAATATAGTACTGAAGTGACGTCTTTTGTGCCAGTGTTTTTTCTCTGTCGTACTTCTACATTTTTCAAGCTGTGAGTGTTTGAACATGTTGATGGTTATAGTCGTGTTCTTCCTCCGGTCAGGTGATGGCGATAGCGACTCTGTCTGCGTGCTACAACAACCCGCAGGTGTTTCAGGGCGTGGTGAAGATCCGGAAGGGTCAGGCGGTGACGCTCATGATGCAGGCCACAAACATGGGCGCCGTTCAGAGCATCATCGCTCAGTACAGTCAGGAGGTGCGTAACCATTCTTCTGTCTATTGAACCGTTTCCACTGCCGCTGATCCAGAGAGAGCCGTCGTCATGCGTACACGCGCTCATTATTACAATCATTCAGATTATCGCAGAAGAACTGAGATAAAAGTTTATAGTTCAGATATAAACACTGATGTCTAATGATCAAAATAGAGCAAATCACCTTCTGAAAGAAAGTTAATGCTTCAAATGTTGTATAATTACATCGTTGCACCAGTAGGTGGCGACAAGCGACTGTTAAATACTGTATTTGTCATTGAATCATTCACTCAACTCTGATCATGAATCATTGAATCATTCACTCAATTCACTCTGAGATTCATTCAAAAACACTGATTCATTCAGTAATGAAACAAGTGAAGTCTTTTTGAGTGAGTCATTGAATCATTCACTCAAACCATTATTTTTTTTTTTTTTTAATGAATCATATAAATTAATTTAACGTTTTTAAATAGATTTTAGTTAATATTTTATTAGATCCTCTAGTAAATTACATTGTTCTCTGTTTTAATTGTTCAGAATCTGTTTCAAACGACAACAAAACAATTGTGATTCTCAATTTATCCAGAATCGTGCAGCTCTAATAGGGTTGGTGAGATATTTTAATGTCTTCTGCTCACCAGGACTGCGTTTATTTAATCAGTAAAAATTGTTCAATATTTTTACAGTGTAAATCATCAGTTTTCTATGTGAATATTTAGTAAAATATAATTTATATCCAGTGATGAAAGCTGAATTTCCAGCATCATTACTCCAGAGTCACATGATCCTTCAGAAATCATTCTGATTTGATGCTCAAGAAACATTTCTGATTATTATCAATGTCATATTTTAATGGAAACATCATACATTTTAATTTTCATGATTCTTTGAATGATCAAAATAACAGCATTATTTGTTTTTTAACATTATAAATGTCACTTTTGATCAATTTAATGCATATTTGCTGAATAAAATAAAATAATTTTCCCATTTTGACCCCAAACATTAGCGTGTGTGTGTGTGTGTGTGTGTGTGTGTATGGGAAGATGATCCGTTCACTCCTGTAATCCTGATCCCGGTGTGTAATCCCGCCCCTCCCCCACAGATTGTGCAGAAAGTTTCCGCCACGGATCCGTCCCGGGAAAAGACGCTGTGTATCCTGAATGTCATCTGTGAGAAGAGCGTGTCCGGAGCGGCGCTGTCGTCCCGCGCGCACCACATCTCTCCGGTGTACGTGTCGGCGGCCATGTTGCTGGCGGCCCTCAGCTGGCAGTACCTGAACGCCACGGCGGGGCCACCGGGGGGCGCTGACATGCAGGGACACTGAGACCGGCTCAACCTGCCAAAACATCGGGCGTGAGAAAGGCTCGGGAGTTTTAGCTGGTGTTTTTCATTTAGGTGAATCTCACAAAAACGCACGTCCAGCTCCTGTTTCACCTCATTTTTCTCAATTGAGGAAAAAATAAGAAATCACATTTTGCATTATGATTTTTGACTTTGTAAAATATTTTTTTACACAAATAAAATTAAAAACTGGCTTAATAAGCATTTTTATTTAAAGAAAAAATAACTCAGTAAAATATAATAATGTATAAATTTAAATTATATATATATATATATTTATATAAATTACATTTATAAAAACATGATGTTTTTATACAATGTAAATATTATAGAAATTAATATATATATATAATATAAAATACTATGCAATATATATATATATAAAATGCATTCATTTCTAACAATAGCTTTATTATTTAATTTTAGTTTCTTCATGTTTTGGGGTGAATTATGACCTGCTCGTGTTCCTGACGGTGATCCGGTGGTTCTTCTCTGTGACACTGAGGCTTTCGTTGATTTTCAGTTTCGTTTTGTTTTGTTTCGTTCCATCAAACCATCTGAAAGATCAAGCACACGAGCAGTAAACAGTTTTCATTACAATATAAAAGGTGTATTTGTTTTGTTTTACTTTTAAAAGTTCACAATTACATACAGAGTTTCAAGCGATCGCAGTCTGACGATTAAAAACGAGTGATGTCAAATCGATTAATCGCATTAGTGTGTGTGTGTGTGTGTGTGTGTGTACGGCGTATAACAACATATACACACACATATTTATATATATATACACACACACACACACATATATATATACTCACACACACACATACATACATACATATATATATATATATATATACACACACACACATATATATACACACACACATATATATATACACACACATATATATACACACACACACATACACACACACACACATATATACACACACACACACACATATATACACACACATACACACACACACACACATATATACACACACACACATATATACACACACACACATATATATATATACACACACACACACACACATATATACACACACACACACATATATACACACACACACATATATATATATACACACACACACACACACATATATACACACACACACACATATATATATATATATATACACACACGTTACAAGCAATTAGTTGATTTGACAGCAGTAATAAAATTAAAACTGATATATTAAACTGATTAATCACGATTTATTGCTTGTAACAAAAGTGTGTGTGTGTACAAGATTTATATATATTACACACACACATATATACATTATATATATATATATACTTTGATGTTGGATACAATTTATTCCGATTAATCGATTTGACCGCACTATTAAAAATCCGTCAGCACATGTCAGTTTTGTTGGATAACCCGTTATATTTCACCCCAAAATCAAAGAAAAAAAGCCCGTTTTGGGACCGTAATGATTTGTTGCTCTGTAAAGTATGATAATGCATTATTTTCATTAGATTTTTATTAATAAAATAAAGATAATTAATTAAATATACAGTAAAAAAAATATATATATTGCTGAAAATAATGTCTAATAATACTTTTCCCCTCTTGATGATGGGGGGGGGGGCTGACCCAGCTGTGGTTTCGACGGGTCATGTGGTTTGGAGGTTTGTCGCGCGGTTTAACGTCTCATCACTGGATCTCAGTCTGGTTTTGCACATGAATTGGTCAGTTTGAGTCTCGGGTCACCGCAGATCTGCCGCACGACTGTAAAGTGTCCTTAATATTCAGCTTTTATGTGGAAAAGCTTGTACATACCAACATTCGGTTTATTTAGCATTGCTATGTAATGTGGGAGTTTGGTTTGTAAATAAACTTAGAGATGATGAACATATTCAAGTGTCTCGTTTGATTCGTTGATGCATATTTTTGCTTTTAGGAATGAATTTTTTTGGCTTTGCTGTTGGTCAGGTGATGTTTGTCTGCAGCATAAACACTTTCTGCGCTTCAGACCTTTGCTTGTCTTGTGACGCTGTAAAAGACACCTGACAGCCGGTCACATGACGAGGGTTTTTAACGCAGCAAAGTTCAGGTTTTGTGTCTTTGAAACCTCAGTCTGAGAGACGGAGGAACAGAATCTGAAGCTCAGGTGAAGTCTCGCTTTCACCATATTACTGATTAGACTGAATATGGAAAATCAAATTTAAAAAGTTTTTAATTAAAAAAAATTAAATAAATGTATTTTATTTATTTAAATTGCATCTCGTTTAAATGTTTTAGTTTTAATTTTTATTAGTCGTAATTTGTCTATTCGCATGAATATTACAAACATGGTTAATGAAGTATTGCGATGAAACGAACAAGTTTTAATTTGAAAACAATTCATTTAGACTAAATATGTTAAAGTCTTAATTTTTTATTAGAATATAAACATCGTTTATCAGATGTTTCAATGAAATTGTTACAAGTTAAACTTATTCTCAAAATAATTGTTTTTTAGATTCTATCTAATTTAAATATATTTTATATTTTTAGCTTTTAACTGTCTTTTTTAATTCACATAAATATTACATACATAGTTAATCAAATATTTCAATGAAACTAACAAGTTTATACATTGTATAAATCTCAAAATAATCATTTTATGTTCTATTTTAATTTAAATGTTATATAATTTAAATGTTTAATGTCTTGATTTTTTTTAATTTGTCTTAGTTTTCTAGGTTTAATTTAGAGTTTTTGTGTAGATTTTATGTAATTTAAATTTTTTTATATTTTTAATTTGTAACGTTTTTATTAGTTTTATTTGTATTTTTTCATTCACATAAATATGACAAGGTTAATCAAATATTTAAATGAAATTGTAGCACATTTTAATTTAAAAAAAAATCTCAAAATAGTTTATTTTGTGTTCTGTTTTAATTTAGATTTTATGTCATTTAAATGTTTTATACTCTAGTTAATTATTTTATTAGTCTCAATTTGTTTTTTTTACTCACATGAATATTACAAATATGGCTAATCAAAAATTGCAAATAAAATCAAATTTAATAATTTCTCATTTAGATGTATTATTTCTTGTCTTATTCACATGAAAATTAAATCTGAAATATCAGCCACATCTGAGGCAGTATTAAACCTCAGCTCCTCCTCCTCAGGATGTGGCGTCTCTGTTTCCTGTGTCTGTTCTCTCTGCTGTCCGTCACCTGTGGCCGCCCGCAGCTCTCCGCCGGGTCACATGACATGGTGAACGTCATCAATGCGGCCAAAACCACATGGACGGTAAGAAGTTCCACAGCATCTCTTCATCAGAACCGACAGAATGCACCTGTTTCTTGCTCTCTCTTCCTCTTTTCTTTCCATTCCTCTCTTTCGTTTCTTCACAGGCGGGTGTGAATTTCCAGAACGTGAAGGACGGGTATGTGAAGTCTCTCTGCGGGACGCTGCTGAAGGGCCGCCGGCTGCCTGATACGTGAGTGACGTGATCACATGACACACATCAACCCTCTGACACACTAAAACGGTGATAAATGCAAATAATTTGCATGTTAATGTTCTTTGATTGGTGTTCATCTGTATCGTTCAGTATTTTGTTGTATTGCAACAACATCTGGGTTTTATACGCTCAAACATTTTATTGGGAAGAAGCAGAAATAAAACTATGTGTCTCACTGACATGGGTAATAAATTATAAAATAAAATACATTCATAATTAAATAATTCATTAAAAATTAAGACATGTCATTTACATTTTAAAGTACTAATATATAATAGTATTGGTATTTATTGTACAACCTTTAATTTATTCTGATTTGCACTATAATAATAAAAGTAAATAAACTGACAATGAGAATTAATGACAAAAATTGTCCTTAAATAAATAACGATGAGTAATAATACTAAAATTGCACTATGTTGAATAAATGAAAATAAAAATAAATAACTGAGAATTAGTCAAAAATTGCACAATATTAAATAAATAAAAATAAAAATAAAAAAATAAAAAACAATGAGAAATAATATAAAAATTGCACTATATTGAATAAAAAAAAATAACTGAGAATTAGTCAAAAATCGCACTATATTAAATAAATAAAAATAAAAATAAATAACTGAGAATTAGTCAAAAATCGCACTATATTGAATGAATAAAAATAAATAAATAAATAACAATGAGAAATAATATAAAAATCGCACTATATTGAATAAATAAATATGGCAAATAATGACAAAAATTGCGCTACATTACATAAATAAAAAATAATGAGAAATAATTAAAAAGTGTACTATATTAATAAATAAATATATAATTAATGACAGAAATTGCCCTTAAATAAATAAAAATGAGAAGTAATGACAAATTTCACTACATTAAATAAAAAAAATGCATAAACAAATTACAATAAGAAAATGACAAAAATCGCACTAAATTATATGAATCAATATCAATGAGAAATAATGACAAAAAATTGTCCTTGAATAAATAACAATGAGAAACAATATAAAAATTGCACTATATTGAATAAATAAATAAATATGGCAAATAATGACAAGAATTGTACTACATTACATAAATGAAAACAGCAATGAGAAATAATTAAAAAGTGCACTATATTAATAAATAAACATGAATGAATAAATAATTGCCGTTAAATAAATAAAAATGAGAAGTAATGACAAATTTCACTACATTAAATTAAAAAATGCATAAACAAACAAACAAATAACAATAAGAAAATGACAAAAATCGCACTACATTAAAGAAATCAATAAATATCAATGAGAAATAATGACAAACACTTCACAATATCAAATAAATAAATAAAGAAATAACAACAATGAGAAAATAAGACAAATGCACGGCATTAAATAAATAAATTAAATGAGCACATTACAGTAATGAGAATTTAGGAGGGTAAATGTGCAAAATATTAATGTCAAAATGAAAAAATACTTTTAAAAATAGGCTTTATTTTCTTAATTACATTTACATTCATGTATTTCTCCAGGAACAAAAAGCAATTAGTCCAAAAATATTCGTAACATACAAAGCCAGGATTATTAGACAAACTTAAAAAAAAGTATGAATAATGTTTTTTTGTGGAATATGGTTTTGAAAGGGTTAAAGCTTCAGTAATATCTCATGATTCCAATCAGATATAAAGTTAATTAATATAAACAACAGTTTTGTCCATCTGTAGGGTGAAACACGCCACCAACGTGAAGCTTCCGGACCGCTTCGACCCGCGGGCCCAGTGGCCGTTCTGCAAGAGTCTGGGTCAGATCCGGGATCAGGGCTCCTGCGGCTCCTGCTGGGTAAAGCATCTGAACACGAGCGTATCGGGGACGGGGGGGACGGGGACGGCTGGATGAACGTGTGTGTGTGTGTGTGTGTGTGTGTGTGTGTGTCTCCGCAGGCGTTCGGCGCGGTCGAGGCCATGTCTGACCGCATCTGCATCCACAGCAAAGGGAGCGTGTCGGTGGAGATCTCCGCCGAAGACCTGCTGTCCTGCTGCGATCAGTGCGGCTTCGGGTGCGGCCCGTCCACCGTCCTGTGATGACAAACGTCTGCGTTCCGTCGGCTGAGCACTAAAATCTCTATTCTCTGTGTTTGTGGCGAGGCAGGTGTTCTGGAGGGTTTCCGGCACAAGCGTGGGACTACTGGACTAAATACGGCCTGGTGACCGGAGGACTTTATGGCTCCGGAGTGGGTGAGTCTGGATCAGAAGGTCTCCTCCTTATATCTCCTTTTGTGTTCTCGTCAACTCATGTAAGTTGAGGACAACAATGTGGTTGTGCACTGCAAAAATGAAATAAATTAAAATGTTAAAATAAATACAAAAATAAAAAATATTAAAATAAATATTTTAAATAGATGAAAAATAAAACAATATTAAAATGAATAAAAAAATAATAAAAGAACAAAATATGTAAAATAAACAAATAAAATTAAATTTAAAAAAATCTAAATAAATAATGAAATACAATAAAAAAAAATATTAAAATAGATACAAATAATAGAATAATTTAAAAATAAATAAATAAATAAAAAATAATAAAATAACAAAATATTAAAAATAAACAAATAAAAACTTGACAAATTAAAATAAATAAATTATAGAATACAGTCAAAAAACAACATATTAAAATGGATACAAATAATAGAATAACAGAATATTGAATATTAAATCAAGTTCATATTAAAATAAAAAAAATACATTAAAAATTGCAACATTAAAATAAGTTATATATATATATATATATATATATAATATTAAAATTAATACATATAATACAATTAATACATATAATACAATAAAATACCAATATATCAAATAAATAAATAAATATTGAAATAAAAAACAAAAATAACAAAATAATACATAAAATGTTAAAATGTTTTTTTAAATTATAAAATAAAATAGTTAAAATAAATTAATATTGTAATATGTTAAAGTAATAAAATACAATATTAAAATATTAAATATTAAAAATAAATAAAAAACTAAACCAAATAGTAAATGATAAAATTCAATAAAATAACAATATATTAAATAAATTAAATGACAAAATAAAAAACAAGAAGAAATGATAAAATACTCAAATCAAATTTAAAATAAAATTTTTAAAAAAAATAATAAAATAAAATAACAAAATATTAAAATAAATTAAAAAATAAAAATAAACATTAAAATGAATACAAATAATAATAATAATAATAATATATAATATAAAAATAATAATATATTAAATAAATTAAATGACAAAATGTTGAAATAAAAAAACAAGAAGAAATGATAAAATACTCAAATCAAATATAAAATAAAATATTTTAAAAAATATAAAATAAAAATAAAATAACAAAATATTAAAATAAATTAAAAAATAAAAATAAACATTAAAATGAATAATAATAATAATATATCTAATATATAAACTAGGTTGCAGACCCTACACCATCCCTCCCTGTGAGCATCATGTGAACGGCACGCGGCCGCCGTGTTCCGGTGAGCAGGACACACCGCAGTGTAACGCGGCCTGTATCTCCCAGTACAGCGTCCCCTACAAACAGGACAAACACTTCGGTGAGTTCACTGCAGCTTCATCTTCTGTCTTCAAGGCTTTAGTAACGTTCCTCGCCTGACTCGTGCCGCGTGTCTCTGTCGCCGCCCGCAGGCTCTAAAGCGTACAACGTCCCCTCGGACCAGCAGCAGATCATGACTGAACTCTACAACAACGGTCCTGTGGAAGCGGCCTTCACCGTCTATGAGGACTTCCTGCTCTACAAGACGGGTCAGAAACCACACGCCGAGTGTTTTTAACGGTCGTCTGCAGAACTCGTCAGTTATTCTGTTCCATCTCTCAGGCGTTTACCAGCACGTGACCGGGTCCGAACTGGGCGGCCATGCCGTGAAGATCCTGGGCTGGGGAGAAGAGAAGGGAACGCCGTACTGGCTGGTGGCCAACTCCTGGAACTCCGACTGGGGCGACAACGGTGAGAACGAGCCCACTTTGATTATAATAACTTAGAATTAAAATATTGTGCATAATAATTGCAATTTATAATAATTACAATAATTTAAACTTTTGAATTTTGATGTCATAATTATGATTTTTTTCCCCACAGTCTCATCTTTTTATGTCATAATTACGGCTTTTATCGCATTATGTTGAATTTTTAGGTCATAAATCTGGTACTTTTATCACAATATTTAGCCTTATTGTCATTGAATTTTACTCTTTTGATGTATAATTATGATGCACATATATCACACATATTTTATCATCATTACATAAAAACATATAGTAGCTCATAATTATTAATTATTTAAAAATACATTCAATTAATTATTATTATACATTATCTTAATATTATTGCTTATTTTATATAATAGTTTCTTGTATTGTAAGAAATAGTTTTTCTATTACATTTTGTGGAATTTTTTATACTAATAATATTACTTTTTAAAAAAAATAATGTATAATTATAATTTATATTAATATACAATTTATAATAATTGCAATAATTTATCATTTAATAATACATTAATGTAATTTTATTGCATGCATGTGGTGTCAATTATTATTATAATATTTATTATTAACAATGTATAATAATGATCATATATAATAATTAGAATAATTTATTAATACATTAATAATTTATTATACATTATTTAATAATAATATTTCAGTTTCTTATGTTGCAATTTACAATTATTGAGAAAATTATTATACTATAATGTATAATAATTATAATGTATTGTAATTAAGCGATATTCCAACTCATATATATGCAGTATATTTTGTAATAGATTATTTTAATAATATTCCATGATTAATGTATTAGTTTCTTTTATTGTATTTTGTGGAAATTAATCTAATAATAATAAGTTTATTATTAAGTATAATAAAATAATACTGTATCATTTAATAAATCTGTAATAAAAATATTATATTATTATAATATATTTATATTAAAATATTATATGATTATAATTTGTTATTTAATAATAATCATATTAATTGTAATATTTGTAATTAATTGTAATATATATTAATATAATTTAATAATGCATTCATGTAATTATTATAAATGATAATAAATGATAATAAATGATAAATTTTTATTTTTAAAATAAAATGATTTATTCATTTTAATCATTTTATAAATAAATGATTTTTTTTATAATATTGCATATTTTATTTAATAGTAATTTAATAAATTATATTATTTATTAATAAATAAATTATAATAAATATTATAATTATATAATTATATTATAAATTTTAAAATATTTTGAGGAACTTTATATATATATATATATATATATATATATGTGTAATTTATTATTAAAATAATGTACAATCATTTCAAAACTTTATTATTGTAAATGTGTGATACACATGAGAAGGTATCCAGTGTTTGTTAGCGTGTGGTTTTGTCTCCGGCAGGTTATTTTAAGATCCTGAGAGGCCGGGATGAGTGTGGGATTGAGAGTGAGATGGTGGCTGGAGTTCCTCAGCTGTGAGCGGACACACCGAACACCTTCATCACTGCGCTTTAACCTGGACTTCACACGATGATAAACTGAAATATAACTCTATCTGTGTCTCACTGTTGTGGTTAATGCATTCTAAAATAATATGATCAAAGCAGTTATGATAATGTGAAACAATAAAGATCTATCGTTTACATTTTATCTAATGAGAATGTGGAATGTGTTTGTCACCCGGTGGCTTTTTGTGGTACTGCACCTCAACATAAACATGAATTCATGTTCAAAAAGGAAGACATTTCTCCTTATTTAGACACTTGTTGGCATATAAAGTGTTCTTTAAAATTGAGTGAAGAGTATTTAACTGTTGTAACTGTAGAGTTAATGATAGTTATCATGAGTTTTGTAATGTTTTAAGGTAGATTTTAACAAAAGAGTGATTCATTTTATAAATCCGTAACCTTCATGCAGTGGAAATACAAACACAAGTACTCGCTTTTTTAGCTTTAGTCCGTGTGTGATGTTGCTGTTTGAGCAGAAACAACATCTGCAACGTTACGACGCTCAAAGGAACTACAACGAGCTTCTTCCTGAGTTGGTGACATCACTAACTCTAAAATTTACATAAACCCCGCCCCCGAGAACATGCGACAAAGGGGGCGGGGCCATGTTGGGCTGCTTTAGAGAAGAGGAAGAGTTGTTGTCGTCGAGTGTTGTTGATGCCGTCATTTTACGCCGGACTGCTTCACAAACGAGAGTCGATTCGAGGAAAAAAGATGAACGTGACGACACATGCTAGTGATGAGTTGATCAACTCCACAGCAACTACATCAATTTATCCACTAACCGTTCAGAAACTTCTTCCTGAGTCTCTCCATCAGTTTGAACACTTTCCTCATTTTGTCTGCGTGAGATTCTCCAGCTTTGTTGTTGTTGAGCCGTTAAAGCTCCGCCCTCTTCTGGAGCAGCAGCTCATTTGCATTTAAAGGGACACACACAAAAACACCCAAATAGAGGCGAATTTAACAAGCGATAATAAATGATCTGTGGAGGATTTTGAGCTGAAACTTCACAGGAGACACCAGAGACTGATATTACATCTGGTGAAAGGAGCACAGGACCTCTTTAAACTAACATTCTGACTTTTGTTGAATAAGAGACTTTTTTTTACCTCACAATTATAACCTGTTGTTTAACTGCACATCAAATATTAATGAATATGTTCATACAGAGGCTTGTTTTATTATACAGCACTTCAGATTAGATCTGGATCCAGTTCAGTTCCAGCATATGTGATACAAACACCTGAAAACAGCACTGTCTACTTCTCTTCCTCTTTCATTTATCTATTAAAAACATAAACGTAAGAGCTGGTTTCAGACAAGCAGGTGCTTTCAAACATCCAGTTCAACGCTGTTTATGTCCCAGTTCCTGTCACAAACTTTAGTAATCATCATAAATGAAGTGTCATCTGAAGAAGGTTCACTCCTATTAGTTATGAAGGGAAGAAACTGCAACGCGCAAAATGGCGGGACACTTCGCGCCTTCCAGGTAAAAGAGCCAATCGCTGATTGATAAAATCATCGCGTTAATCATCGCAGCAGCCGTTAGAAGCCCCGGTTCCCATAGAAACCGCGCGTAAATCCTGAAAAATACGCTTTTTTAGCGCTATTTGAGCATAAGAAACAACATTTATGGGACAGGTTATGTCGGATTTTGTTGCTTATTTGAATTATGTTATTAAATTGTGAGTTAGCCAAGCAGTTTTTGAGATTTCAGGATTCCCCCATTCAAATAGAAAAAAACGATGACCGAAAATTGCTGTCCGGAGACGTTGCAAATATGGCAAATAAAGAACAGACTTTTCTTGTCAATCGAAAGATTTAACAAAAAAAATTAAAAATCATCCTGTGAAACCGTTTCGGAAAATTGGACACATGCGTTATCATGGAAAGGAAACTTTAAAACTTTTTTCCGGCTCAATTTTTGTGATATCAAATTCAAATTTGCAACGCAATTTAGATGTATGACTTTGATTTTCTAGGTTATTTAAAAAAAAAAAAAATATATATATATATATATATATATGTATTAAAGTTCATTACGTTTGCTTTACAATAAACTTAAGCTTCTATAACATATTTACACTTGTGTCTTCTTCAGAAATAGACCAGCCCAACCATTTGAGTTCAAAACGAGCTCAGGATAAGAGTATTATAGATTGGGGCAAGTTGTCACACTTCAGTTTCAAGTGTTGCAATTTTATATATTTAATTAATTACCGTTTTAGCAATGTTTTGACATTTCTGAATGTTAATAAACTTGTTATAATTTGCCAAAAATAAATAATATATATATATATTTTTTAAAAAACAGCACTACAATTGCAACAAAATAAAATCGGCTACTACTATATAAAATGATGTAAAAATCTACAAAACGATTTAATGGAGCGCTATGATGTTAAAGAGTCACGGTAAAACACACACACACACACACACACACACACAATAAATACAGCATAAAGCGGGGAGGGGCGTTTCCGCTTTTCCTGTCAATCATACAGGAAAATGGGCGTGGTATGAGAGGACTTCGACCTATGAGAAAATCTACATTTAAATTTAGATATAAATACATAAATAATTCTAGTTGCAAACCCAAACACGCACATCAAGCGTTTCTGCCGATTGACTCGCGATATTACAGCTTAAAGTCCCGAAAGCAGGCGTCGGTGTTTCCGAAATATAACAAGAAAACAAACGGAATCCGCTTTGAATCTTGATATGGAAGCACTTTAATGCCTTTAGCTTTAGCCTGTTAGCATGTGTGTGTGTTTATATCAGCAGTAGCACATGAATTCACATCCACGGGAATAAGAAGAGCGTTTATATGATCGACGACTGATGGTGTTGAAGGGGCATGAAGTGAAGAATCGGGAGCTGTGGATCCTCAGGGATGTAGTGTTGGATTAGGTGGGTTATTGTTTCTTGACATGCGCGTGCATTTCCTGCAATGTGTGTTTTAATCCTGATTATATTTGTTTTCTCACAACATGCACGGCGTTTCAAATGCACACAATAGACACTAATGTAAATGTACAGCGTTTGGACCGTGTGTCGGTCGAGATCAATGAAGTCAAGCATGATGTCATCTTCTAACATGGATCATTTTAACGCATATGCACTTCATGTTGTCATCAATTTGTTCCAGTGCGTTTCGCGTGACGTCATTATGCGCGTAAAATTACGTGCTAAACGTGAGTTTCGCCTCTCAGACGTGATAAACGTGTCTGTTAAATAGTTTTACGTCATTTATCCGTTCGGTTTAACCCCCATCAGTTAACCAAAGCAGATTTGAGATATCAGTAATCTCAAATCAAACACTGGCTGAACAATAGTGAGTGTTTTAACAATAAAGAGGTGGCTTCACCCCAAAAAACAAGCTCAACTTCTCCGGATCCATTCCGAATCGACAGTTTTCCGACTCGGACCTGATGTTTATGTCAGTGGGTTTGTTGAAGCAACCTGTGCGTGACCTATTGACCCACGGCTGAAGATAAGGGTGGACATATTTAGGGGCCGATATTCACCTCCTTCTGCTGTGTGTGTGTTTGTGGAGACAGGAACGCTCAGGCAACGCTGCACGACGGAAGGAGAGACCCGGACACCGGACTGGAAAGAGTTGCTGCGTTTCAGGGGTCCGGAATGGAGAAGACGGAGAAGAGGCCGGGATACTTTGCCAGGTGAGACGCTTTAAACGACGCCGTGCTGTCATGTGAGCGACATCGAGAGCTGGAAGTGGTACAGCTGAAAGAGGAAGTAATAACTTGTTACAGGCGTACAATATTTCCACTAGCAGATTTTGCTGTAGATCTTCAAAAAAAAAAAATCATGCTTTGGTAAATCTTAATTTTGACACAAACGGTCAAAACTATGAGGTGCGAAATCATGATTGGGGCATAAAAATTCTGAATTGTGAGGATAATTATGACATGAAAAGTCAGAACTATGGGGGGAAAAAGTGATCATTATGACAAAAAAAATCTAAATAATGAGATAAAAACCATAGTTATGAATAAAAAGTCAAACCGATGAGTAAAATTCAATGACTTTAAAGCTAAATATTGTGATAAAAGTGCCAGATTTCACTAAAAATTAAAAAGATGAGACTGTGGGAAAAAAAAAAAAACATATTTATGACATAAAAATGAAAAATTATGGAATAAAAGCCAAAATTATGACATGAAAAGTCGGAACTATGGGGGAAAAAGTCATAATTATGACAAAAAATCTAAATAATGAGATAAAAACCATAGTTATGAATAAAAAGTCAAACCAATGAGTAAAATTCAATCACTTTAAAGCTAAATATTGTGATAAAAGTGCCAGATTTCACTAAAAATGTTAAAAAAAAGTGCCAGATTACCTAAAAATTTAAAAGATGAGACTGTGGGGGGAAAAAAATCATAATTATGACATAAAAATTAAAAATTATGGATTAAAAGCCAAAACTATGACATGAAAAGATGAGACTGTGTAGTAATATAAAATCTAAATTATGAGAGACTATATGTTTTTATGTAATTATGGTAAAATATGTGTGATATATGATATATATGCATCATAATTATACATCAAAAGAGTAAAATTCAATGACATTAAAGCTAAATATTGTGATAAAAGTTTTATGACCTAAAAATTCAACATTTTGCGATAAAAGCCGTAATTATGACATAAAAAGATGAGACTGTGGAAAAAAAAATCATAATTATGACATCAAAATTAAAATTATGCAATAAAAGCCAAAATTATGACATAAAAAGATGAAGCTATGAGGAAAAAGTCATAATTATGACATACAAAAATCTAAATTATGAGATACTGTCATAATTATGATAAAATATATGTGACATATATGATTTAAGCATCATAATTATCACAAGTCAAAACTGAGTAAAATTCAATAATGACATTAAAGCTAAAAATTATTAGATAAAAGCCCTAATTAGGACAATAAAAAGATGAAACGATGAGAAAAGAGTCAATTATGACATCAGTCAAACTTATGAGAACATTTCAATTATGACATAAAAGATAAGCATTATGGCATAAATAGTTGGAATTATGATTAAAAACACATATTTTTTGACAAAAATATGACAAATTGTGACACACATTCATAATTCCAAAGCCAATTAAAGCCAAACTTGTCAAAGTTAAAATGTCATAATTATAACACAAATGTTTGACTTTTTAAATATAATAATTATGACATAATTATTACTTGTGTCATTATGATTTACCAAAGCATGATTTTTTTCCCCCTAAGGTGCAAGAAACAAGCTTCCATACAAACCTTTATGATGTTCTATCTCCAGTATACTCTGTAAAAAAACAGCATGAAAGATCATAAAAGTAATCCACATGACCTCTGAAGACATGTGATCGCTTTAAATGAGTCATTTTAGTGTCCGCTTCGATGTCATTGGTTCAGGTGTGTTTGAATATGTGGAGAGGAAGATGTTCATATTATTTAGACAGAAACACTGACCCACAAGCCACCAGGAAACTCTCAGATTCATGAACACTTTCCTCATTTTGTCTGCGTGAGATTCTCCAGCGTTGTTGTTGTTGAGCTGTTAAAGCTCCGCCCTCTTCTGGAGCAGCAGCTCATTTGCATTTAAAGGGACACACACAAAAACACCCAAATAGAGGCAAATTTGACAAGCGATAATAAATGATCTGTGGGGGATTTTGAGCTGAAACTTCACACACATTCTGACGACTGATATTACATCTTGTGAAAGGAGCATAATGGGTCCACTTTAAAGTTGCGTGTGTAAGTGTTTGATTGATTCCTCAGATCACGTGATGTTGAGGAGAGCGTTCTGTTACTTTACTAATCAATCAGATGCAGTACTTTCACCACCTGAAAAAACCCACAGATGCTGAAATAAAATAAAATGGCAATATTAGATGAAAAACTCATGCTGTTATGTTCTATTTCCTGTCATTTTTGATGCGGGATATGAGCTTGGTGGAGGAATGTGCCCATACTGGCCCTCGACTTCCCTCTCTAACGCGTGCGTGTGCGTGTGCGTGTGTGTGTGCGTGTGTGCGTGCGTGTGTGCGTGTGTGTGTGCGTGTGTGAGTGTGTGTGTGAGTGTGTGTGTGAGTGTGTGTGTGAGTGTGTGTGTGTGTGCGTGTGTGTGTGCGTGTGTGTGTGCGTGTGTGTGTGCGTGTGTGTGTGTGTGTGTGTGTTATTGCAGCAGAGTTTTTCCTGCGGCTTTGACTGCGTCTCCAGTTTGATCGATCTGCTTCCCCTTGCCGTCATACGCCATTAGAGAATCTCTTTTCCAGTTTCCCCTCTCACTCTTTCCCTGTCGATCTGTTTATGTAAATCTCTCAAGGAACGTGTCTGGATCATATTTCGCCTAAAATCATTAAAAAAAAAAAGGATATGAAATTGTATTTCATATTGTAGTGAATTCAGTTTTGAGACTGTGTGGTTATTTATGACTCCTTTTCTCATGATTTTAACTTCTTGTGTCATAATTATGTCTTTTATCTAATAATTCTGAATTTTAATGTCATAATTATGTCTTTTATCTAATAATTCTGAATTTTAATGTCATAATTATGGCTTTTATCTAATAATTCTGAATTTTAATGTCATAATTATGGCTTTTATCTCATAATTCTGAATTTTAATGTCATAATTATGGCTTTTATCTCATAATTCTGAATTTTAATGTCATAATTATGGCTTTTATCCATTAATTCTGAATTTTAATGTCATAATTATGGCTTTTATCTCATAATTCTGAATTTTAATGTCATAATTATGGATTTTATCTCATAATTCTGACTTTATATGTAATAATTATGGCTTTTATCTCACAATTCTGAATTTTTATGTCACAATTATGGATTTTATTTTATAATTCTGACTTTATATGTAATAATTATGGCTTTTATCTCACAATTCTGAATTTTTATGTCATAATTATGGATTTTATTTTATAATTCTGACTTTATATGTAATAATTATGGCTTTTATCTCACAATTCTGAATTTTTATGTCATAATTATGGCTCTTATCTCATAATTCTAAATATTTCACCTCAAAATCATTACTAAAATATGTATATGAAATTGTATTTCACAATATAATGAATTCAGTAATGAGAATTTGTTGTTTATTTGTCATAAAAATAATGTCAAAAAAAAAAAAAAACATGCTGAGCTCTATTCGGCCATTTTGGCTCTGCCCACTGCAGTTTCTCTGGATTTTGGCACAGATTCACAATTACATCACCAACCAGAGGAAAAGTGACGAGTCTGGAAGGATTTTATTTCATGAAGTTGTTTCTTTTGTTGTTGTTTTGACAGCGTTGATGCTGATGATGTTGTATTTTGTCTTGCAGGTTGAAGAAGAAACGGGAGCAGAAGCAGAGCCAATTAGAGAAAGCGGATACTGAGCAAAACCAATCAGATTTGGAATCCAAGACGCCAGTCATCTGTGAGCCTGCTCCTATTGGACAATCTCAGGAGAGGAATGCGGAAAGGGAACAGTCTGAGAAAACCAAAAGAGGCCAAAATGATAGATCAGGTAAACCTTGAGACATGTTGAACTTCCATAAAGTAAAGTTTTTAATCAAGTTACCTTTATTTGTATAGCATTTAATACAATACAGATTGTTTCAAAGCAGCTTTACAGTGAAAAACCTTGGGTCATTCGGGGGGAGTTAAGAGCTCGCTCAATAAGCTAAACCATTTAGTGCTTTGTAAGTAATCAGCAAGATTTTAAAATCTATGTGATGTTTAATAGGGAGCCAATGCAGTGCTGACAGAACCGGGCTAATATGCTCACACCTCCTGGTTCGAGTAAGAACTCTAGCTGCTGCGTATTGGACCAGCAGGGTTTGTTTATTAGGCGTGCAGGGCAACCGCCCAGTAATCTAGCCTTGAGGTCATGAACTAACTTGCATGTTCTACATTTGTCATTGAGGGGATTTGTCGTAATTTAGATGGAAAAATTAGTTTTTTCAGATGCTAGAAATGTCTATCAAATTAAAGATTGGTATTAAAGAGCACACCCAAGTTCCCAAGTGATGACGAATTCTTAACAGAGCAGCCATCAAGTGTTAGACAATACTCTAGGTTATTACATGTGGAGGTTTTTGGTCCAATAATTCAATTTTTTTTTTTTAAATGTTTAGTAGAAAAAATTACTAGTCATTAAATTTTTTTATATCAGCTATGCATTCCATTAATTTTGAGTTGGTATGTTTCGTCAGGGCGTGAAGAAATATAGATCTGAGTATCATCAGCATAACCGTGAAAACTAACGCCATGTTTCCTAATGATATCTCCCATGGGTAGCATGAACAGGGGGAAAAGCAACAGTCCTAGTACTGAGCCCTGTGGTACTCCATACTGAACTTGTGATCAATATGACATAAGTAATCAGGATAATCCAAATTTAGTTTTAGAATTTTTTTTTGGAAAAATGGGTCTTAATTTTCTTATTTAGTTTCTATTTTAAATCGCATTAGAGTGCAAAAGTACCAGCTCCCTTTTTCAGTGCATTGGATCCGGAAGTGTTTTTTCCATCTATTTCTCACATTATGAGATACACATAATACATATATATATATATTTTAAAAAGATTGGAAATAAATAAATAAACTAACAAACTACTGTAATGGACATTTTAGGATGTTTGGGATATTTGCTACTTTATCATTTTTATACTATTATAGTTTTATATTATATTTCATTTTTAATATTTTCTGCTTTTACTAATTATAACAAAAAAGCAAAACCGTTAAAATTTTTTAAAAAATTAATGAACAAAATGAACTGAAATAAAATTAAAAAAAACTAAAAAGTATTTTATTTCTGCTAGTTTTCATTTACTCAGGGTTCATCTTTATGAAAATAACTATAAATTAATTAAAACTAATAAATAGCATTTGATATTAATTTGTGTTTAATAATAACTATGTGTAGACATATATAATACAAAACATAATAGACAAAAACACAACAAAATCACTAAAACTCTAACTAAAATATAAATAATAATATAATATAAATATAAACATAAAAATAAAATCATTTATTTTATAATAACTCTGCATCAAATGAATGTTTGCATTTCAGTTTGGTGTCAAAAACCTGTAAGAAATTACAAACTTGTTTTTAGGGCCAGTCTGATCAAAGCTTTTGTAAAACTGTAACTTTTGGAAAATTTGGCCTTGAAACAATGAAACTGACTCTTTCTTGAAACAATGTAACCGACTCTTTCTGGAAACAATGTAACCGACTCTTTCTGGAAACAATGTAACCGACTCGTTTTCTTGAAACAATGTAACCGACTCTTTCTGGAAACAATGTAACCGACTCGTTTTCTTGAAACAATGTAACCGACTCGTTTTCTTGAAACAATGTAACCGACTCTTTCTGGAAACAAGAAAGAACATGAGAGCTATGAACATTCTCACTGTGTTCATAGCCATGAACCAAGACAACGAGCAACAGTGTGAATCGCAACACTATAAACTTTGATTTGAAGCAAAAAAGTTTTTGAAAATCGGACAAAAATACAAAGGTACAAGACTGCGAACTTAGCGGCTTTATTGATTAGAAAAAACTCCAATCCCATGAATCATTGCGAACGGCATTATAAAATGAAATATTTTAGAGAATTATAAAATTACTCATTTACATATCTTCATTATACATTTAAAACCCAATATTTTAAGTTTATTGCAAAATATGCACATATATACAAACATTTAAGTATTTTGAGGGTAGAGAGATTGACTCGATTATGTCATTTGCAGTGCTTCATGGGAGTGGGCGGAGCTAAAGAGCTGTTTTGAGACTTTTTCAGTAAAGCCTAATGGTTAATGTATTTTTCACCAGGAATTCTGCTGTTAAACACAATTATTTTAAAATATAAGCTGAATTAACGCAGGCTGTACAGTGAAATATTACTATAATAATAATAATAATTACATATTGATGCAAGATTATGAATACAGCACCTGAAACATTCACATTATGACCAGGATTGTTTTTTAAGAAAGTCAATTTTGAGTTCTCGTGACTGTGTTTGTGAGGATCGCGGGAAGTAACCAGCAGATGAGCTCCGACTCTGTTATTTATCTGAGTCAAACAGACAGGAAGAGGGTCAGCGCTTGAGCACACAAACACAGATGAACTCTTGCGACCAAGTCAAAGGTCACATTTTGTTTGTTAAGGAAGTTTGACCTACATTTTCCCTGGTGTAAAATAAAATCCCACAGACTTGCATTGAGCCGTATGTAAAGACCAGCGATAGAAAAACAGGTTTTGTCCGATATGGATATGATGAATATGTCATGTGACTGTGAGGTGTTGTTCTTCTCTAGTTTCAGAGGAGAGCGGTGTTGAATGACGCTCGTATTGTTCTTTATGTCTGACATGAGCTGCGTGAGATGCAGTGGCTCATTCCGCAGGCTGACGACACTGTACAAACAACAGCGCTTTATGAGTGTTTGAAGGCTTTTGTCAGCAGCTGATGTTCTCTGTGTTATTCTATAACTGGGTGTTGATGTTGACCAGTGACATTAATATAGTATACATGTTTTAAATGAGCTTTTATTTTTATATTTTCATGTTAATATAGTCATTTTGTTTTGTGCATTTGTCATTTTTATTTATTTTTTGATTATTTTTGTCTATTATATATATTAAATATGTCTATTTCAGTTTTATTTTTAGTAATTGTAATATTTAATATATACTATTTAAACATTTCTACTTTTTATCTAATTTTTTTTAGGTTTTTTTTGTTTGTTTTTAATATTTCTATTTCACTTTAATTTATAATTTATATCTATTTCAGTTTTATTTTTAGACATTCTTAGAACAATTTATTTTAACTAGTGCTGTCAAATCGATTAATTGCATATATATATATATAATTTACAAACTTTTTTGTTAGATGTAATTAACGATTTGACTGCATTTTACATTTTTCATCTAATATTTATATTTGATTTGATTTAAGCTTTATTTTTAATAGTTTTACAACACTGATATGAACAGTTACTTTGTAAAATAAATGTGTTAAGCTGTAAAATTTCCCTGATTAACACATTTTTTAAATTAATTTTGAGTTCGATATGTCCACTCCAACTGATTCAGTGAGTGATTGAGTCATTTGACTCATTTGAGTCATTTTTATTGATTCATTAAATAGAACGGCCTCATTAGACTAGTTATTTATAAATTGGACTATACCTGTGTTGTTTTAGAGGACTATTATAGTTTTTATTAATATTATTAGTGCTGTCAAATCGATTAATCACAAATATATACATATTATATGAATATATAATGTGTGTATTACAAACTTTTTTTTTTTTTTTTTTTTACATTTAGTAATTTTGTTGTGTTTTTTTTTGTCTATGTTTTTATTAATTTTTATTTCATTCTTATTTTTAGTTATTTTACTGCCTTGGCAACTAGCTGTAATACTTTATAATAATTTAGATTTTATATTAATATTTTATTTTTCAGTTAATTTTACAAACAAAAGTTTTTCTTATGATTTTAGTTGAATTAACTGTAATAGCATCCAGTTGGCATACAACGGAAGTTGCGCTGGTTTTTTCTTTGTATATCAGAGTGAATCGCTTCTCAAACAAGAACAAATGTAGGGCGGGGCTTGATTTTGATTGGATGGGTGTGGTTTGCTATTGGTGGATCTCATGTGAGTGACAGGTTGCCCCGCCCTCGTCATCAGAGAAGTACAAGGAACGTGAATTTAAAACGACATTGATGTGCAGCGATAAACCAACTGCAATAAGAACGGTCAGTTTTGATTTCATGGTGACTTTATTTTCAGACGACAACAGTAAATCGTGCAGCCAGACCAAGAGAGAGAAAAGTAAACCTCCAGGAACCGTGGAGTACACCGTGAGTTCACAACAACACTGTCCCACAGCTCACACACATCTGCCCCGTCAATAAACTCTTCTTCTTGTTTCTGTGATGCGTTTCACCATGAATCATCAGGTTGGACCGAAGGACACTCTGAACAGCATCGCTCTGAAGTTCAACATCACGCCAAATAAACTGGTGCATTTGAACCGGCTCTACTCGCACAGCGTCGTAGCCGGACAGGTGACTTCTCTCTCTTGGCCTTTGAACACGTGATCCATTAAAGTCCAAAAGTTCACCTCTAATTTTACTCCAACCTGCGCAGAAATTGTTTGTTCCTGATGTGGACCAATCAGAGGGCGGTTCTCAGGTCAACGGTTCCTCTGAACGTCTCGCAGCATCGGAGAAGGTAAGACTAAGTTAATAAAGATCTTTTTTTTTTTTTTTTGAGTCAAACCTATCCCATGATGCACTTCACACAACCTAATTGAATCTGCAAAGTACACTATAATAAAACTATTCAGCTACCATTCGATCGGTTCCTATGATTACATGTGACTCTTATAATGTGACTGCGCAGTCCGTGCAAACATCCGTTTCCTTTATAAAGCGTCTCTCCGGTGTTCATTTATTCGCTTGAAGACGTCTGACCTCGACGGACGGATCAGAGGAAATGAACCAGAGAAGATTTCCATGTCAAAAAGGGCGGAGCCTCAGAGCCACACCCACATATTACATCATCACCACTGACCAATGGCAGTTCAAAGGTGTTTACCAGCTGGAGTTAACATTTCTGGAAAGCAGTTTCGAACTTCGTTCAAGCCAAATTTTGTTCGAAATGACGTTCAATGTTCGAAATGACGGGGCCAGTATACTTTGCGATGTCAGTCATAATGAGCATCATGAATAATTAATGAGTTTCTGCTGATTCGGAACTAATCTATCTCTGTCTTGTGTGTGTGTGTGTGTGTGTGTGTGTGTGTGTGTGTGTGTGTGTGTGTGTGGCCAACAGGACGGTGATTCGAGCAGCCGGTCCGGGCGGCCCGTGCGCAGAGAGTTGTCGCCCCTGTCTGAAGACGAGAGTCCGGCCACCGTCAAATTCATCAAGATGAGCTGCAAGTACTTCACTGACGGCATGGTGAGGGTCACATTGTAACACTCTCAATTCTATCACATAAATAAATAAAGGGGATTCATTCCTCCAAGAGCACAGCAGAATATATTTACAGAGTTTGAAGAATAAACATCTCAAACAGCATCAATGTCAAGGAAACTATTAGGGGTGTGACGAGACCCCTATCCCACGAGACGAGACACGAGATTGGGTTCACGAGACGAGAGTTTTATAGTATTTTTAAGAAATCCTCAATAATGAAACGTATGAAGGGAAAATAGTCTTTTATTCAACTGAAAATCATAAAATGCAAAAATGTTGGTGCATTTTGAAATCAACTTGTACTGCATGTCATTTTACTTCTATTTTAATGAATTATTTGCAGTAAAACAACATGCAAACACTGCTAAATGTTTTGCCACAAAATCAACCAATTGTTTTCTGCCCTGTATAATTTCACATGAGAAATCTCACTGAACTTCTTTCTACAGATTGAACATAAATTAAACAGTATAAATAAAATAAACATTTAAATAAAAAATTCAAATAACACTTTAAGTGTCACTTTAACTGCAGTACAAAGTCACTATTGGTTGTGTGTCTGTAACTGTTATAAAGCTCTGCGTACACCGAGAAGTCCAACCGTCAGCAGTGATAGCGATGCTTTCTGCCTCTTTAGGGGTCGTTCACATGTCGCGCCTAAAAAAGCGTGTAAAGCGCTGCCTTTTGCAAGTGTTCGGGAGCTCGGGCGTTCGGGATGTTTTCATCTCGCCGTGGCGCCAGGAAAAAACGAGCGTCGCTTCCATTTTGCGCGAATGAAAATGCGCGCGATATGTGAACGGCCCCTAAGAGTCTGTACAACCTTGGCCGAGGTGTACGGCATAGTTTTCTTACAATGTTTACATATTGTTTGTGTCTTGTGTGTTATTCTTTCTCCGTTTATTATTTCAACTGGAAAACCAAAATGTTTCCACACAAACGATTTGAAAGTGGCGGGGGCATCTTCAATAATAATTTCACCCTCACACTGATAGCACGACGAGACAACTTTTCACCTCGACGAGAAATCTCGTCACGTTTTAGTCTCGCGAGATCTCGTCACACCCCTAGAAACTATACATCAAAAGATAATAAATTCAGACATTGTTACACATTTTGGCCCAACTACACCATGTTGAGTTCAATCAGACAAAGTCCATTTCTTACGGTCATCTTGTTAGAACAGTTCGAAAGAACTCCACAAAGGTTCAATATATAATGTCCCAATAACCAAAGGTGAAGAAAACAATCATATCGTCCAGTTGAAGTGTCCTTGTTAGACGACTGAGGCCAAAAGACAACCCTATTGAGCTGTAGAACCAAAGACGTTCCTCATAATAGGGTCTCCTGCATTACTCAGTTGAGCAAACACTCAAAGCCATGGCAATACCCTCCTAAACAGTGTTACTCGTCCCTCTTAAAAGGATATCTTTTCCCTCAGAAACCTCCCTAGATCCCCCTTGAGGTGGGGAGAAACATCACATCATGAAACAGGTTTTCAGAACTGTTACAACAGGATGCTGCTTCCTAAAGCCAGGGTTATTATAGTTCACTGAAACCTTTTAATATATATATATATATATATATACAGCTCTGGAAAAAATTAAGAGACCACTGCAAAATTATCAGTTTCTCTGCGTTTACTATTTATAGGTATGTGTTTGGGTAAAATTAACATTTTTGTTTTATTCTATAAACTACTGACATTTTTCCCAAATTCCAAATAAAAATATTGTAATTTAGAGCATTTATTTGCCAAAAGCAACAACTAGTCAAAATAACAAAAAATATGCAGTGGTCTCTTAATTTTTTCCAGAGCTGTATATATATATATATACACTACCGGTCAAAAGTTTTAGAACGCCTCCATTTTTCCGGTTTTTATTGAAATTTGCGCAGTTTAATGTCTCAATGCACTCTGAAATTAAAGCATAGAACAAATAAACAATTGGAGATAAAAAAAAGAAATCATGGAATCGTTTCGTTTAACAAAATTTAATCTAAATTTTTGACTCTTCAATAGTAGCCACCTTTTGCAGAGATAACAGCCGAACACACTCGTGGCATTCTCTCTGCAATGGAAATCAAATATTGTCGGAAAGTTCTTCCCAACACTGTTGCAGAAGTTCCCACAAATGTGTTGCACTTGCACTGTCCGGTTCATCCCAAACCAGCTGGATGGGGTTTAAGTCTGGAGACTGTGCTGGCCATTCCAAGATTTGAAGCCTACCGGTCTTGTTCTTTTCTTCTAAGGTAGTTCTGACAGAACCTGGAGGAATGTTTTGGCTCATTATCTTGCTGTAGGATGAACCTCTGACCAACTAGGCGTATACCAGAGGGTATTGCATGGCGCTGCAAAATGCTGTGGAAGCAGTTTTGGTTCAGGGTGCCACTCACTCTGTGCAAGTCGCCGACTCTGGATCCAGCAAAAGAGCTCCAGACCATCACGCTTCCTCCTCCATGTTTGACAGTTGGTGTCACACACCGAGGAACCATCCTTTCGCCTACTCCACGGCGTACAAAAACCCTGCGTGATGAACCGAAGATTTCAAATTTCGATTCATCAGTCCATAACACCTTCTTCCAGTCTTCAGTAGTCCACTGGCGGTTCTTCATGGCCCAGGCAAGCCTCTTTTTCTTATTTTGCCATCTTAGCAACGGCTTTTACTGCCACTCGACCTGTCAAACCTGCAGCTCTAAGTCTTCTCTTCACAGTTGAAACTGAGACTTGCTTACTTCGACCAGCTTGAAGCTGTTGTCCTGTGAGCCGTCTATCACGCAAGCTGTTGAAACTTGTCTTCTGATTCTGTTGTGGCTTTGGGTCTGCCAGACCTCTTCCTGTCAGAGTTTCCTCCAGTTTCCAAATGCCTTTTGATGGTATAGGAAACTGAACTCACTGACACTTTGGCTTTCTTTGCAATTTCTCTAAAGGAAAGACCTACACTTTTAAGGGTTATAATGGTCTGTCTTCCTTTGTTAATTGCCTTTTTCTCGCCATTATGAGAGCAATATACTACTTCCTGCGGTACAATACTGTCCAAATAATGCTTAAGAGGGTGTAGTAACACAGTTCCAACACTGCTTTTATACAGACAGAGGGTTTGTACCATTTCAGGTTATTCACTGGACTTGAACTGCTTAAATTTCAATAAAAACTAGAAAAATTGGGGTGTTCTAAAACTCTTGACCGGTTGTGTGTGTGTGTGTGTGTATATATATATATATAATAAACATTTGTGTTATTAGTTACAAACTTGTGCACACACACACACACACACACACACTATTAGATTTTAACCTAAATTATTTTCTTGACGTGCTTCTGAGATTTTAAGTTAATATTTCAATCATTTTAATTTGCTTTTGCATGTTCATGGTTCTCTGACATACAGGTGAACAAATAAAAATATTCTTTTTAGTAAGTGTCACGTTTTGATTTGTTTTCATTTAAAATGATTTATTTTGATTTCACATTTAACTGCACGGTTCACTACTGTTCTCCAAGCCAGGGTTATTATAGTTCATTAAAATTATAACTAAAATAATAATAATAATAATCTTTATTTGAAATATAAAAAAAACCCTTAAACATTTTTTTTTATTTCAGCTAGTTGCCAAACCAGCGTTTGTCATTTGATGTACTAAAATAACTGAAATAAAAATTAATAAAAAAAACTAGAGATATTTAAAAAAAAAAAAAAAAAAGACAAAAACTTTAATATAAAAACGACTATTGATGGTAATAAAAAAAATTCTTGAGCCAAAAAAACTTTGACTAGAATTAAAATATAAAAAATATTATATTAAATTAATTATAATTAAATTATATAATATAAATTAAATTAATATTATAAAAATATTAATAAAAAACTATAATAGCATATTATATTAAAATAACACTGCCCTAAACCTAAGAGAAAAATAATAAATATTATAATTTAACTAAATGTAAAATGTAATTTAAACTACAATTTGCCTATTATGGGATGCAGTGTTCCCACACCTTCTGACTGACGGATTTCCAGTCATTGGTGATTTCCACGTACTCGACTTCCGTGACGCGTTCGCTGCCGCTCGTGATGCAGGAAAGCTTTTTATCTAAGATCTCGTTTCTTCCAGGGCGTCGTCGGAGGAGTGATGATTATAACGCCCAATAACATCATGTTTGACCCGCACAAGTCGGACCCGCTGGTGATCGAGAACGGCTGTGAGGAGTACGGCCTCATCTGCCCCATGGAGGAGGTGCTGTCTGTGGCCCTGTATGACGACGTGTCCCGCATGAAGCTCAAGGACGCTCTGCCATCGTAAGAAACGGCCGCTTGTGTTTCCGTTTCGCTTTTGTTCTCGCAAAAATCTTTCATGTTTTATTTAAAATGAGTACGTGCTTGTGTTCGCTGCCAGAAACGAGGTTTGTTTTGAAGTTTAGCGTCAGCTTTATATTAAAGAGAGGCTTTTGTTATGTAATCTGTGAACAGCCATTCGAGGAGTTTTAACGGTTCTGATGTCTCTTGGTTCGGTTTGTATCAGTCACAATTTTTGGTTCAGTAAGTAAATATTTAAATATAGTTCAAATTATTATGTTGTAAATACTGTGAATAACCAATACCAGTCCAGTTATTATTTGTGTTTAATTTTTTACGTATTTTAATCTATTTATTTATTATTTTGATTGTTTTAATTTATTAAATGCTTTTATTTGAGCTCATTTATTCTCATTTATTTTTAATGAGATTAATTTTTAGTTATTTTTTTAATTTGTTTATTTTGATTTTTTCCCATTTATTTGTTATATTTTTTTTTTATTAAATTATTTTTATTTTTTGTTTTTTTACTTATTTTTTCCATTTATTTATTTTGACTTTATTAATTTATTTTCCTAATTTTTTTTTTGTTTAAAATGACTTATTTTAATCTATTTATTTAATTTTAATCTATTTATTTAATATTATTAAAATATATTTATTATTATTTATTATTCCCATTTATTTATTTACTTATTTTTTTAAATTAAATTATTTTTAGTTTTTTTTTTTTGACTTTTTTTTCCTAAATTATTTTTTTTGTTTAAAATGTGTAATATATTTATTCTATTGCAAGAACAAGTAGTATACAAGTGGTGTACATTTTATTTATTAAATGTTTTTATTATTTCTTATTTATTTTCATTCATTTTTAATTGTATTTGTTTATGTGCACGTGCAATTCATTTTTAGGGACGAATCAAAATTATTAATGTAAATCACCTGAAATATTCAGTCCTCCTTTTTCCTCTAGCTATCAATCCACTTTTGAATTCGTCCCATTTTAGTTGTATTTTGACACCGAACATCTCTTAAGTTTTGTCATATTTATTTGTCACGTTCTGTTTTGTTCATTTGTTTCATTTTGGATGTTTTGTTTGTTTTTCTCTCTTTAATTTCACCATCTTCCCCCTCATCATGATGATGATGATGATGATGATGATGATGACCCCTGTTGTCCGTGATAGTGATGAACCGCGGGATCTCTGTCCGTTATACAGGCCGGGCGAGTGGGAGGAGCTTCCCTCAGAACGCGACCTGAACCCTTTTAGTCGTTACGAGGCTCTCGGAGCGCCCAACCGCCCAATCGTATTAGACGATATCGAATCGGCCGTCTCTGAGATATCAGAGTGCCAAATCGCTGACAAATCGCCATCGGATGAAGGTTTTACCGAACTGGAGCTGCTGCAGAGCGACTCCAACACTACCTGCTCCGGCCAGGAGGGGGCGTCACTACACGAGCACCGAAAGACACCCACCCGGATGTCAATGGACCAAAAAGACAAAGCCGTGAGGTCTTTCCATGCCGAGGAAGATGAAGATGAAGGGCTTCACAACCGTTCCACAGAAGACACCGCAGAGCAGTCTCTTCCCACACTGGTGCATGATGGGAAGTTGGCTGCCATAGAAGTGGACGAGGTGACCAAAACAAGGGGTGAAACGTTAGTAAACGGTGTCTCGGCAATCGAAGCGAACTTAAATGACCAAAAATGGAAGGTGACCCCAGAGGACTCTGGGAAATGTAGTCCGCCTGGACCAAATGTTGAAGGACAAAAATCAGACGTAGAACTTTCGGAAGCGGAGAAACGCAAACGGGCCAGTGAGGCCGAGATGAAGTCGTGGCTGCTGAAGAGAATGCAGAGACCAATCGAAGGTGAGGTTTTTTTTGATTGACAGGACAGACCAACCAATCACGGCCAAGGAGATAAGAGACCATGTCATTTTAGAACGAATTAAACATAAAAAGAGCATTCTGGGATTGCCTTCTCCACGAAAGATATGCAATGTTCCTTTAAAATCTATCCCAGAGAGTAGAGTGTAAATAATGTATAATGTTGCATTACATTTGCATTAGTTCCCATATGCCCCTGCAGCAGGAACGACATGATGCTTCAGTCCTTTGTGCACCTGATGATCCTCGTCTCTTAAATAATGCAGAATGGATTTGCTGAAATCTGATCTGATTTACAGACATGCTGCTGTTCAGTGAAGAAAAGAGCAAAGCTCCGCCCATGTTCCTCTGCTTTAAGGTGGGGAAACCAATGAGGAAGTCCTTTGCCGCTGGTCGGACGTCTAGCCCCGCCCACTCGTTGATTGGCAGGGGGCGGCAGCCGGAGTATTGGTTTGCTGTGCCTCAAGAGAGGTATGAGATCTTCCTTAACATTGAGAAGCAAAATTATTGTACTTGTAATTATTAATTTTCAAACTATATTTAATAAATAGATAAGTATTCATTATTGTCAATGTTGAAAATTGTTGAGCTGCTTCATATTTTTGTAAATATTTTTTTTCATAAATAGAAAGTTCAAAACAACAGCATTTATTTGAAATTGAAATCTTTTGTAACGTTTATGAATGTCTTTACTGTTACTTTTGATCAATTTAATGCATTCTTGATGAATAAATGTATTTATTTAAAAAAAAATTTTACTGACCTCAAACTTTTGATATATTTATTTTAAATATATATATATAATATATATTATATATACACACATGTATACTCTCTCTCTCACACACACACACACACTAATAAAATCTATATAATGACTATATCTATATATTATCTATATAATAATGCGTTAAATAATGTTAAAAATGTGTAACACAAACTCTGGCCTGCGGAGACGAAAACTACAAGAGTTTCCATTGAATTAAATCCCGGATACAATTAATTGTGTAACCAAAAAAAAAGTTTAAATGATAAAGCAGCCCATAATACACTAGTACCAGAGTTGCCAAGTCCACTTATTATCCACTTTTTAAAGAAGTCACTCAGATTTGTGCCGTTGAATGCGAGTGTCCACGAGCATCAGTTTTCAATCATAAAATCATTGGGCTTTATTGCAATTCCTGTGTTTCCATCTCCAAATTTAAGATCTCTTAAAATGCAGTAATTGGGAATTTTGTCATTCTGTTTTTATGACCTCATAAACCTTCATAAAACTGATTTTTTTTAGACTTTCACGCACATGCTCCTAAAACATTTTACATTTCACACTCATCTTCTGCTTTTAGTTTTTAATGAATTAAACGTGTTTAATATGAGTATACGTTCCTCACCTGACCTTCCTGCCGTCTCCTTTAGAGTGGACCACTTGTACTCCTTCTTCATCCAGTGGTCTCCAGATGCTTACGGGAAGGACGCTCAGGAGCAGGGCTTCGTGGTCGTGGAGAAGGACGAGCTCACCATGATTGACAACTTCTTCAGCGACCCGGTTCCTCGCAGCTGGGAGGTGAGCAATACATCGCGCGGCTAGCTAACGGGTTGTGTGCGTTTGTCTGGAAACGTGTTTGTTTTGTAGATCATCACGATTAATGAGGCCAAGAGACGCCAGAGCTTCAGCTTTGAGGACGAGGAACCACTAGATCTTCTTCCTGTGCTGATGGACCCCAGCGCACTCCTGGAGGACACGCACATTGAGAAGGTCTCCTTTGTTTGCTTCTTCGACTACAAACTCGTGAACAATCCATTTGGGATTATTTTGGGATCATGATAAGTTTGCGATAAGTGTTGACTCGTTTGACGCTCTCCTCTGCAGTTGTCCACTCGTTTGCCGGCACGTGTTCAGGGTTATCCGTGGCGTCTGGTCTACAGTACAGTCGTACACGGAACCAGCCTGAAAACCTTGTACAGGAACCTGATGGAGCTGGACTGCCCCGTGCTGATGGTCATCAAAGACATGGACAACCAGGTACACGCACTACTGTGACCGCTGCTGGTGTAAACCCGTTGAAAATGATGTCATGTTGAAAAACTCGTCATTTTCTCCTGTAGATATTTGGAGCGTTTTCCACTCACCCTTTCAGACTGAGTGAGCACTGTTATGGGACGGGAGAGACCTTCCTCTACAGCTTCTGCCCAGAGATCAAGGTGTGTTCCTAGATTTTTCAGGACAAAATTGTTGAAAATAAACCATTCAATACATCCTAGGCAATCTCCTGGCAACCACCTAGAACGCCTTAGCAGCTGCCTAGCAACACCCTAGAAACCAATCTAAGAACATTAATAACCATATAGCAATGCCTTAGCAACCAATCAGAACACCTCTGCAACTGCCAGGCATCCACCATAACACCTTAGCAACTGCATAGCAACACCCTAGAAACCACGCAGGAACACTGACAACCACATAGCAATGCCTTAGCAACCACTCAGAACATCTTAGCAACTGTTTGGTAATGTCCTGGCAACGAATTAGAACACCTTTGCAGCCTCCCAGTACACATTAGCACCTGCCTAGCAACACCCTAGAAACCACGCAGGAACACTGGCAACCACATAGCAATGCCTTAGCAACTACTCAGAACATCTTAGCAACTGTTTGGTAATGTCCTGGCAACGAATTAGAACACCTTTCCAACCTCCCAGTACACATTAGCACCTGCCTAGCAACACCCTAGAAACCATGCAGGAACACTGGCAACCACATAGCAATGCCTTAGCAACTACTCAGAACATCTTAGCAACTGTTTGGTAATGTCCTGGCAACGAATTAGAACACCTTTGCAACCTCCCAGTACACATTAGCACCTGCCTAGCAACACCCTAGAAACCATGCAGGAACACTGGCAACCACATAGCAATGCCTTAGCAACTACACAGAACATCTTAGCAACTGTTTGGTAATGTCCTGGCAACGAATTAGAACACCTTTGCAACCTCCCAGTACACATTAGCACCTGCCTAGCAACACCCTAGAAACCATGCAGGAACACTGGCAACCACATAGCAATGCCTTAGCAACTACTCAGAACATCTTAGCAACTGTTTGGTAATGTCCTGGCAACCTATTAGAACACTTTTGCAACCACCCATAACACTTTTGCAGCTGCCTAGCAACACCCTAGAAACCACTAAAGAACATTGGCAACCACATAGCAATGCCTTAGCAACCATTCAGAACACCTTAGCAGCTGCCTAGCAACACATTAGAAACCATCCAGAGAACAATGGTGACTGTTAAAAAATGCCCTAGCAACCAGACAGAAAGTGTTTGCATCCGCTTAGTGACCAGGAACCCGTCAAAGTTTCATATCAACAATCTTGCAACAGCCTAGCAACCTCTCAGAACTTATTAGAAATCACTTTAAACACCCAGAACACCTTAACAACTCCCTAGCAACACCCTAGAAACCGCTGAGAGAATAACAACCATTAAGTAATGCTCTTGCAACCACTCAGAAAATGTTAGCAACTGCTTAGTAACCAGTAGCAACCATTTTGAAACGGCTTAGCAACCTCTCAGGTCCATAGCAACACCCTAGAAACTGCTCAGAGAACAATAGCAACCATTAAGTAATGCCCTTGCAACCACTCAGAAAATGTTAGCAACTGCTTAGTAACCAGTAACCCACCAGCTCCCTAGCAACTATCTTGAAACAGCTTAGCAACCTCTCAGGTCCATAGCAACACCCTAGAAACTGCTCAGAGAACAATAGCAACCATTAAGTAATGCCCTTGCAACCACTCAGAAAATGTTAGCAACTGCTTAGTAACCAGTAACCCACCAGCTCCCTAGCAACTATCTTGAAACAGCTTAGCAACCTCTCAGGTCCATAGCAACACCCTAGAAACTGCTCAGAGAACAATAGCAACCATTAAGTAATGCCCTTGCAACCACTCAGAAAATGTTAGCAACTGCTTAGTAACCAGTAACCCACCAGCTCCCTAGCAACCCTCTTGAAACAGCTTAGCAACCTCTCAGGTCCATAGCAACACCCTAGAAACTGCTCTGAGAACAATAGCAACTGTTAAGTAATGCCCTTGCAACCACTCAGAAAATGTTAGCAACTGCTTAGTAACCAGTAACCCATCAGCTCCCTAGCAACCCTCTTGAAACAGCGTAGCAACCTCTCAGGTCCATAGCAACACCCTAGAAACTGCTCAGAGAACAATCGCAACCATTATGTAATGCCCTTGCAACCACTCAGAAAATGTTAGCAACTGCTTAGTAACCAGTAACCCACCAGCTCCCTAGCAACCCTCTTGAAACAGCTTAGCAACCTCTCAGGTCCATAGCAACACCCTAGAAACTGCTCGGAGAACAATAGCAACCATTATGTAATGCCCTTGCAACCACTCCGAAAATGTTAGCAGCTGCTTAGTAACCAGTAACCCACCAGCTCCCTAGCAACCCTCTTGAAACAGCTTAGCAACCTCTCAGGTCCATAGCAACACCCTAGAAACTGCTCGGAGAACAATAGCAACTGTTAAGTAATGCCCTTGCAACCACTCAGAAAATGTTAGCAACTGCTTAGTAACCAGTAACCCACCAGCTCCCTAGCAACCCTCTTGAAACAGCTTAGCAACCTCTCAGGTCCATAGCAACACCCTAGAAACTGCTCGGAGAACAATCGCAACCATGAAGTAATGCCCTTGCAACCACTCAGAAAATGTTAGCAACTGCTTACTAACCAGTAACCCACCAGCTCCCTAGCAACCCTCTTGAAACAGCTTAGCAACCTCTCAGGTCCATAGCAACACCCTAGAAACTGCTCGGAGAACAATAGCAACCATTATGTAATGCCCTTGCAACCACTCAGAAAATGTTAGCAACTGCTTAGTAACCAGTAACCCACCAGCTCCCTAGCAACCCTCTTGAAACAGCTTAGCAACCTCTCAGGTCCATAGCAACACCCTAGAAACTGCTCGGAGAACAATAGCAACTGTTAAGTAATGCCCTTGCAACCACTCAGAAAATGTTAGCAACTGCTTACTAACCAGTAACCCACCAGCTCCCTAGCAACCATCTTGAAACAGCTTAGCAAAGTCTCAGGTCCATAGCAACACCCTAGAAACTGCTCGGAGAACAATAGCAACTGTTAAGGAATGCCCTTGCAACCACTCAGCAAATGTTAGCAACTGCTTAGTAACCAGTAACCCACCAGCTCCCTAGCAACCCTCTTGAAACAGCTTAGCAACCTCTCAGGTCCATAGCAACACCCTAGAAACTGCTCGGAGAACAATAGCAACCATTATGTAATGCCCTTGCAACCACTCAGAAAATGTTAGCAACTGCTTAGTAACCAGTAACCCACCAGCTCCCTAGCAACCCTCTTGAAACAGCTTAGCAACCTCTCAGGTCCATAGCAACACCCTAGAAACTGCTCGGAGAACAATAGCAACCATTATGTAATGCCCTTGCAACCACTCAGAAAATGTTAGCAACTGCTTACTAACCAGTAACCCACCAGCTCCCTAGCAACCATCTTGAAACAGCTTAGCAAAGTCTCAGGTCCATAGCAACACCCTAGAAACTGCTCGGAGAACAATAGCAACTGTTAAGGAATGCCCTTGCAACCACTCAGCAAATGTTAGCAACTGCTTAGTAACCAGTAACCCACCAGCTCCCTAGCAACTATCTTGAAACAGCTTAGCAAAGTCTCAGGTCCATAGCAACACCCTAGAAACTGCTCGGAGAACAATAGCAACTGTTAAGGAATGCCCTTGCAACCACTCAGCAAATGTTAGCAACTGCTTAGTAACCAGTAACCCACCAGCTCCCTAGCAACCCTCTTGAAACAGCTTAGCAACCTCTGGGAGATCCCTAGCAACCACACAGAATAACTTGGCCTGCCTAGCAACCACATAACAATGTCTAAATCCTCTCAAACTGAGAATTACTCAAGTCATCAAACTGGCCTTCAAACGAAGCCCCTCAGCATCTCTTATCTTCAGGTGTTCCGCTGGACGGGTGAAAACTCCTACTTTGTGAAAGGAAACACGGATTCTCTCCAGATGGGAGGAGGAGGGTGAGTTCAGACGCACGCTAACACGCCGTACACGCTGTTCTCTCGCTGCCTCATGTTTAACGTTCGACTGTCCGCTCCGCAGGGGTCATCTGGGCCTGTGGCTGGACGCTGACCTTTTCCACGGCACCACGTCCAAGTGCTCCACCTTCAATAACCTGCCACTGTCCTCCAAACAGGACTTCACCATCCAAAACCTCGAGGTGTGGGCCTTCGAATGAGCACCCGCGCACACAGACACGCTTACTCACCCACCGCACCGCGAGACACGCTTCGCCAAGCTCTCGGCATGACATACGAAGAAACGTCGGGCGTCGCTTTATCCCGTACCGTACGAGGCTGTTTGGCGGGTTTGCGCAAATCATACTCGATGACGAGGTTTTACTTGGTTTCTCGGTGTCGGACGAGAGAGAAGTGTGCGGCGGCTCTAACCTCCGACGCCGCTCTCAGCCATCCCAGCATGCAATGTTCTCTACAGATGTTCTCCTGCTGAAATATAACCGATATATAAACACACATTCGTGTATGTGAACGGAGAGGAGGCGTTCTCTGGACGGTGTATGATACGATGGCCGAATCTGCAGGGTCAGTCGCTCAAACTTTTTGTTTACATCGTGGCGATTTTGACGTTCATTTTCGCGTTCTGGACCTCCTCCTGCCAATGTGTACCACGAATCGTTTTATCGACCAAAGCATTTTATTTGCCTTGTTCTCCAATGTTTTATATTCTGATTTCTGTCTGTTTGATTTTTTTATATTGACCGTGACACGTGTAATCATATTCCTATGTGATCGTTTTACTGTTTTGTGATATTTTAGGGACCTTTTGAAAGGGAAGCACTTGAAGTGAAGACGTGCCAGTATTATTTTTGAACTCTATTTCACTAGTTGCTTCTAGCAATTCAGGTTCACCACTTCACTGTGGGTTTGTGTATGCAATCACTCACCGATCGATGATCTATGACTACGAGTTCATCTTTGGAACGGCTTGTAAAGACGCGCCGGTTCTGTGACGCACGTCTGATTGGTTGAATGGTTTGAGATTTCACACTCATTTCACTACTAGACGGCATCTGTGGGTATTAACTGACCGTGTCCATTCCAAAACCATATTATGTGGTCCATGTAGGGGGAAAAAAAGTTTACAAGTGT
>CM076072.1:1507500-1565000 GCA_038088235.1 Zacco platypus
AAGTGACTGAGTGAGTCGTTGAGTTATTCATGAGAACGATTCGTTCAAAACGGCTGATTCATTCAGGGACGAAGCAGAAGTGACTGAGTGAGTCGTTGAGTTATTCATGAGAACGATTCGTTCAAAACGGCTGATTCATTCAGGGACGAAGCAGAAGTGACTGAGTGAGTCGTTGAGTTATTCATGAGAACGATTCGTTCAAAACGGCTGATTCATTCAGGGACAAAGCAGAAGTGACTGAGTGAGTCGTTGAGTTATTCATTAGAAAGATTCGTTCAAAACGGCTGATTCATTCAGGGACGAAGCAGAAGTGACTGAGTGAGTCGTTGAGTTATTCATGAGAACGATTCGTTCAAAACGGCTGATTCATTCAGGGACGAAGCAGAAGTGACTGAGTGAGTCGTTGAGTTATTCATGAGAACGATTCGTTCAAAACGGCTGATTCATTCAGGGACAAAGCAGAAGTGACTGAGTGAGTCGTTGAGTTATTCATTAGAACGATTCGTTCAAAACGGCTGATTCATTCAGTGACGAAGCAGAAGTGACTGAGTGAGTCGTTGAGTTATTCATGAGAACGATTCGTTCAAAACGGCTGATTGATTCAGTGACGAAGCAGAAGTGACTGAGTGAGTCGTTGAGTTATTCATTAGAACGATTCGTTCAAAACGGCTGATTGATTCAGTGACGAAGCAGAAGTGACTGAGTGAGTCGTTGAGTTATTCATGTGAAAGATTCGTTCAAAACGGCTGATTGATTCAGTGACGAAGCAGAAGTGACTGAGTGAGTCGTTGAGTTATTCATTAGAAAGATTCGTTCAAAACGGCTGATTGATTCAGTGACGAAGCAGAAGTGACTGAGTGAGTCGTTGAGTTATTCATTAGAAAGATTCGTTCAAAACGGCTGATTCATTCAGTGACGAAGCAGAAGTGACTGAGTGAGTCGTTGAGTTATTCATTAGAAAGATTCGTTCAAAACGGCTGATTGATTCAGTGACGAAGCAGAAGTGACTGAGTGAGTCGTTGAGTTATTCATTCAAAAGATTCGTTCAAAACGGCTGATTGATTCAGTGACGAAGCAGAAGTGACTGAGTGAGTCGTTGAGTTATTCATGAGAAAGATTCGTTCAAAACGGCTGATTGATTCAGTGACGAAGCAGAAGTGACTGAGTGAGTCGTTGAGTTATTCATTAGAACGATTCGTTCAAAACGGCTGATTGATTCAGTGACGAAGCAGAAGTGACTGAGTGAGTCGTTGAGTTATTCATGAGAACGATTCGTTCAAAACGGCTGATTGATTCAGTGACGAAGCAGAAGTGACTGAGTGAGTCGTTGAGTTATTCATGAGAACGATTCGTTCAAAACGGCTGATTCATTCAGGGACGAAGCAGAAGTGACTGAGTGAGTCGTTGAGTTATTCATTAGAACGATTCGTTCAAAACGGCTGATTGATTCAGTGACGAAGCAGAAGTGACTGAGTGAGTCGTTGAGTTATTCATGAGAACGATTTGTTCAAAACGGCTGATTGATTCAGTGACGAAGCAGAAGTGACTGAGTGAGTCGTTGAGTTATTCATGAGAAAGATTCGTTCAAAACGGCTGATTGATTCAGTGACAAAGCAGAAGTGACTGAGTGAGTCGTTGAGTTATTCATGAGAAAGATTCGTTCAAAACGGCTGATTGATTCAGTGACGAAGCAGAAGTGACTGAGTGAGTCGTTGAGTTATTCATGAGAACGATTCGTTCAAAACGGCTGATTGATTCAGTGACGAAGCAGAAGTGACTGAGTGAGTCGTTGAGTTATTCATGAGAACGATTCGTTCAAAACGGCTGATTCATTCAGGGACGAAGCAGAAGTGACTGAGTGAGTCGTTGAGTTATTCATTAGAACGATTCGTTCAAAACGGCTGATTGATTCAGTGACGAAGCAGAAGTGACTGAGTGAGTCGTTGAGTTATTCATGAGAACGATTCGTTCAAAACGGCTGATTGATTCAGGGACGAAGCAGAAGTGACTGAGTGAGTCGTTGAGTTATTCATGAGAAAGATTCGTTCAAAACGGCTGATTGATTCAGTGACGAAGCAGAAGTGACTGAGTGAGTCGTTGAGTTATTCATGAGAAAGATTCGTTCAAAACGGCTGATTGATTCAGTGACGAAGCAGAAGTGACTGAGTGAGTCGTTGAGTTATTCATGAGAACGATTCGTTCAAAACGGCTGATTCATTCAGGGACAAAGCAGAAGTGACTGAGTGAGTCGTTGAGTTATTCATGAGAACGATTCGTTCAAAACGGCTGATTGATTCAGTGACGAAGCAGAAGTGACTGAGTGAGTCGTTGAGTTATTCATGAGAAAGATTCGTTCAAAACGGCTGATTGATTCAGTGACAAAGCAGAAGTGACTGAGTGAGTCGTTGAGTTATTCATGAGAAAGATTCGTTCAAAACGGCTGATTGATTCAGTGACGAAGCAGAAGTGACTGAGTGAGTCGTTGAGTTATTCATGAGAACGATTCGTTCAAAACGGCTGATTGATTCAGTGACGAAGCAGAAGTGACTGAGTGAGTCGTTGAGTTATTCATGAGAACGATTCGTTCAAAACGGCTGATTCATTCAGGGACGAAGCAGAAGTGACTGAGTGAGTCGTTGAGTTATTCATTAGAACGATTCGTTCAAAACGGCTGATTGATTCAGTGACGAAGCAGAAGTGACTGAGTGAGTCGTTGAGTTATTCATGAGAACGATTCGTTCAAAACGGCTGATTGATTCAGGGACGAAGCAGAAGTGACTGAGTGAGTCGTTGAGTTATTCATGAGAAAGATTCGTTCAAAACGGCTGATTGATTCAGTGACGAAGCAGAAGTGACTGAGTGAGTCGTTGAGTTATTCATGAGAAAGATTCGTTCAAAACGGCTGATTGATTCAGTGACGAAGCAGAAGTGACTGAGTGAGTCGTTGAGTTATTCATGAGAACGATTCGTTCAAAACGGCTGATTCATTCAGGGACAAAGCAGAAGTGACTGAGTGAGTCGTTGAGTTATTCATGAGAACGATTCGTTCAAAACGGCTGATTGATTCAGTGACGAAGCAGAAGTGACTGAGTGAGTCGTTGAGTTATTCATGAGAACGATTCGTTCAAAACGGCTGATTGATTCAGTGACGAAGCAGAAGTGACTGAGTGAGTCGTTGAGTTATTCATGAGAACGATTCGTTCAAAACGGCTGATTGATTCAGTGACGAAGCAGAAGTGACTGAGTGAGTCGTTGAGTTATTCATGAGAAAGATTCGTTCAAAACGGCTGATTGATTCAGTGACGAAGCAGAAGTGACTGAGTGAGTCGTTGAGTTATTCATGAGAAAGATTCGTTCAAAACGGCTGATTGATTCAGTGACGAAGCAGAAGTGACTGAGTGAGTCGTTGAGTTATTCATGAGAACGATTCGTTCAAAACGGCTGATTCATTCAGGGACAAAGCAGAAGTGACTGAGTGAGTCGTTGAGTTATTCATGAGAACGATTCGTTCAAAACGGCTGATTGATTCAGTGACGAAGCAGAAGTGACTGAGTGAGTCGTTGAGTTATTCATGAGAACGATTCGTTCAAAACGGCTGATTGATTCAGTGACGAAGCAGAAGTGACTGAGTGAGTCGTTGAGTTATTCATGAGAACGATTCGTTCAAAACGGCTGATTGATTCAGTGACGAAGCAGAAGTGACTGAGTGAGTCGTTGAGTTATTCATGAGAAAGATTCGTTCAAAACGGCTGATTGATTCAGTGACGAAGCAGAAGTGACTGAGTGAGTCGTTGAGTTATTCATTAGAAAGATTCGTTCAAAACGGCTGATTCATTCAGTGACGAAGCAGAAGTGACTGAGTGAGTCGTTGAGTTATTCATGAGAACGATTCGTTCAAAACGGCTGATTCATTCAGGGACAAAGCAGAAGTGACTGAGTGAGTCGTTGAGTTATTCATGAGAACGATTCGTTCAAAACGGCTGATTGATTCAGGGACGAAGCAGAAGTGACTGAGTGAGTCGTTGAGTTATTCATGAGAACGATTCGTTCAAAACGGCTGATTCATTCAGTGACGAAGCAGAAGTGACTGAGTGAGTCGTTGAGTTATTCATTCAAAAGATTCGTTCAAAACGGCTGATTCATTCAGGGACGAAGCAGAAGTGACTGAGTGAGTCGTTGAGTTATTCATTAGAAAGATTCGTTCAAAACGGCTGATTCATTCAGTGACGAAGCAGAAGTGACTGAGTGAGTCGTTGAGTTATTCATTAGAACGATTCGTTCAAAACGGCTGATTCATTCAGTGACGAAGCAGAAGTGACTGAGTGAGTCGTTGAGTTATTCATTCAAAAGATTCGTTCAAAACGGCTGATTGATTCAGGGACGAAGCAGAAGTGACTGAGTGAGTCGTTGAGTTATTCATTAGAACGATTCGTTCAAAACGGCTGATTCATTCAGTGACGAAGCAGAAGTGACTGAGTGAGTCGTTGAGTTATTCATTAGAACGATTCGTTCAAAACGGCTGATTCATTCAGTGACGAAGCAGAAGTGACTGAGTGAGTCGTTGAGTTATTCATTCAAAAGATTCGTTCAAAACGGCTGATTGATTCAGGGACGAAGCAGAAGTGACTGAGTGAGTCGTTGAGTTATTCATGAGAACGATTCGTTCAAAACGGCTGATTCATTCAGTGACGAAGCAGAAGTGACTGAGTGAGTCGTTGAGTTATTCATTCAAAAGATTCGTTCAAAACGGCTGATTCATTCAGGGACGAAGCAGAAGTGACTGAGTGAGTCGTTGAGTTATTCATTAGAACGATTCGTTCAAAACGGCTGATTCATTCAGTGACGAAGCAGAAGCGACTGAGTGAGTCGTTGAGTTATTCATTCAAAAGATTCGTTCAAAACGGCTGATTCATTCAGTGACGAAGCAGAAGTGACTGAGTGAGTCGTTGAGTTATTCATTAGAACGATTCGTTCAAAACGGCTGATTCATTCAGTGACGAAGCAGAAGCGACTGAGTGAGTCGTTGAGTTATTCATTCAAAAGATTCGTTCAAAACGGCTGATTGATTCAGTGACGAAGCAGAAGTGACTGAGTGAGTCGTTGAGTTATTCATGAGAACGATTCGTTCAAAACGGCTGATTGATTCAGTGACAAAGCAGAAGTGACTGAGTGAGTCGTTGAGTTATTCATGAGAAAGATTCGTTCAAAACGGCTGATTCATTCAGGGACGAAGCAGAAGTGACTGAGTGAGTCGTTGAGTTATTCATGAGAACGATTCGTTCAAAACGGCTGATTCATTCAGGGACGAAGCAGAAGTGACTGAGTGAGTCGTTGAGTTATTCATGAGAACGATTCGTTCAAAACGGCTGATTCATTCAGGGACGAAGCAGAAGTGACTGAGTGAGTCGTTGAGTTATTCATGAGAACGATTCGTTCAAAACGGCTGATTGATTCAGTGACGAAGCAGAAGTGACTGAGTGAGTCGTTGAGTTATTCATGAGAACGATTCGTTCAAAACGGCTGATTGATTCAGTGACAAAGCAGAAGTGACTGAGTGAGTCGTTGAGTTATTCATGAGAAAGATTCGTTCAAAACGGCTGATTGATTCAGTGACAAAGCAGAAGTGACTGAGTGAGTCGTTGAGTTATTCATGAGAAAGATTCGTTCAAAACGGCTGATTGATTCAGTGACAAAGCAGAAGTGACTGAGTGAGTCGTTGAGTTATTCATGAGAAAGATTCGTTCAAAACGGCTGATTGATTCAGTGACAAAGCAGAAGTGACTGAGTGAGTCGTTGAGTTATTCATGAGAACGATTCGTTCAAAACGGCTGATTCATTCAGGGACGAAGCAGAAGTGACTGAGTGAGTCGTTGAGTTATTCATGAGAAAGATTCGTTCAAAACGGCTGATTCATTCAGGGACGAAGCAGAAGTGACTGAGTGAGTCGTTGAGTTATTCATGAGAACGATTCGTTCAAAACGGCTGATTGATTCAGGGACGAAGCAGAAGTGACTGAGTGAGTCGTTGAGTTATTCATTAGAACGATTCGTTCAAAACGGCTGATTCATTCAGTGACGAAGCAGAAGTGACTGAGTGAGTCGTTGAGTTATTCATTCAAAAGATTCGTTCAAAACGGCTGATTGATTCAGTGACGAAGCAGAAGTGACTGAGTGAGTCGTTGAGTTATTCATTAGAAAGATTCGTTCAAAACGACTGATTCATTCAGGGACGAAGCAGAAGTGACTGAGTGAGTCGTTGAGTTATTCATTAGAAAGATTCGTTCAAAACGACTGATTCATTCAGGGACGAAGCAGAAGTGACTGAGTGAGTCGTTGAGTTATTCATGAGAACGATTCGTTCAAAACGGCTGATTGATTCAGGGACGAAGCAGAAGTGACTGAGTGAGTCGTTGAGTTATTCATTAGAACGATTCGTTCAAAACGGCTGATTGATTCAGTGACAAAGCAGAAGTGACTGAGTGAGTCGTTGAGTTATTCATGAGAACGATTCGTTCAAAACGGCTGATTGATTCAGGGACGAAGCAGAAGTGACTGAGTGAGTCGTTGAGTTATTCATTAGAACGATTCGTTCAAAACGGCTGATTGATTCAGTGACGAAGCAGAAGTGACTGAGTGAGTCGTTGAGTTATTCATGAGAACGATTCGTTCAAAACGGCTGATTGATTCAGTGACGAAGCAGAAGTGACTGAGTGAGTCGTTGAGTTATTCATTAGAACGATTCGTTCAAAACGGCTGATTGATTCAGTGACAAAGCAGAAGTGACTGAGTGAGTCGTTGAGTTATTCATTAGAACGATTCGTTCAAAACGGCTGATTGATTCAGTGACAAAGCAGAAGTGACTGAGTGAGTCGTTGAGTTATTCATGAGAACGATTCGTTCAAAACGGCTGATTGATTCAGGGACGAAGCAGAAGTGACTGAGTGAGTCGTTGAGTTATTCATTAGAACGATTCGTTCAAAACGGCTGATTCATTCAGGGACGAAGCAGAAGTGACTGAGTGAGTCGTTGAGTTATTCATTCAAAAGATTCGTTCAAAACGGCTGATTGATTCAGTGACGAAGCAGAAGTGACTGAGTGAGTCGTTGAGTTATTCATTAGAAAGATTCGTTCAAAACGACTGATTCATTCAGGGACGAAGCAGAAGTGACTGAGTGAGTCGTTGAGTTATTCATTAGAACGATTCGTTCAAAACGACTGATTCATTCAGGGACGAAGCAGAAGTGACTGAGTGAGTCGTTGAGTTATTCATTAGAAAGATTCGTTCAAAACGACTGATTCATTCAGGGACGAAGCAGAAGTGACTGAGTGAGTCGTTGAGTTATTCATGAGAACGATTCGTTCAAAACGGCTGATTGATTCAGTGACAAAGCAGAAGTGACTGAGTGAGTCGTTGAGTTATTCATGAGAAAGATTCGTTCAAAACGACTGATTCATTCAGTGACGAAGCAGAAGTGACTGAGTGAGTCGTTGAGTTATTCATTAGAACGATTCGTTCAAAACGGCTGATTGATTCAGTGACAAAGCAGAAGTGACTGAGTGAGTCGTTGAGTTATTCATGAGAACGATTCGTTCAAAACGGCTGATTGATTCAGGGACGAAGCAGAAGTGACTGAGTGAGTCGTTGAGTTATTCATTAGAACGATTCGTTCAAAACGGCTGATTCATTCAGTGACGAAGCAGAAGTGACTGAGTGAGTCGTTGAGTTATTCATGAGAAAGATTCGTTCAAAACGGCTGATTCATTCAGGGACGAAGCAGAAGTGACTGAGTGAGTCGTTGAGTTATTCATGAGAACGATTCGTTCAAAACGGCTGATTCATTCAGGGACAAAGCAGAAGTGACTGAGTGAGTCGTTGAGTTATTCATGAGAAAGATTCGTTCAAAACGGCTGATTCATTCAGGGACGAAGCAGAAGTGACTGAGTGAGTCGTTGAGTTATTCATTAGAACGATTCGTTCAAAACGACTGATTCATTCAGGGACGAAGCAGAAGTGACTGAGTGAGTCGTTGAGTTATTCATGAGAAAGATTCGTTCAAAACGGCTGATTCATTCAGGGACGAAGCAGAAGTGACTGAGTGAGTCGTTGAGTTATTCATTCAAAAGATTCGTTCAAAACGGCTGATTGATTCAGTGACAAAGCAGAAGTGACTGAGTGAGTCGTTGAGTTATTCATTAGAACGATTCGTTCAAAACGACTGATTGATTCAGTGACGAAGCAGAAGTGACTGAGTGAGTCGTTGAGTTATTCATGAGAAAGATTCGTTCAAAACGGCTGATTCATTCAGGGACGAAGCAGAAGTGACTGAGTGAGTCGTTGAGTTATTCATTCAAAAGATTCGTTCAAAACGGCTGATTGATTCAGTGACAAAGCAGAAGTGACTGAGTGAGTCGTTGAGTTATTCATTAGAACGATTCGTTCAAAACGGCTGATTGATTCAGTGACAAAGCAGAAGTGACTGAGTGAGTCGTTGAGTTATTCATGAGAACGATTCGTTCAAAACGGCTGATTCATTCAGGGACAAAGCAGAAGTGACTGAGTGAGTCGTTGAGTTATTCATTAGAACGATTCGTTCAAAACGGCTGATTCATTCAGTGACGAAGCAGAAGTGACTGAGTGAGTCGTTGAGTTATTCATTAGAACGATTCGTTCAAAACGGCTGATTCATTCAGTGACGAAGCAGAAGTGACTGAGTGAGTCGTTGAGTTATTCATTCAAAAGATTCGTTCAAAACGGCTGATTGATTCAGTGACGAAGCAGAAGTGACTGAGTGAGTCGTTGAGTTATTCATTAGAACGATTCGTTCAAAACGACTGATTCATTCAGTGACGAAGCAGAAGTGACTGAGTGAGTCGTTGAGTTATTCATGAGAACGATTCGTTCAAAACGGCTGATTGATTCAGGGACGAAGCAGAAGTGACTGAGTGAGTCGTTGAGTTATTCATTAGAACGATTCGTTCAAAACGACTGATTCATTCAGGGACGAAGCAGAAGTGACTGAGTGAGTCGTTGAGTTATTCATTAGAAAGATTCGTTCAAAACGACTGATTCATTCAGGGACGAAGCAGAAGTGACTGAGTGAGTCGTTGAGTTATTCATTAGAACGATTCGTTCAAAACGACTGATTCATTCAGTGACGAAGCAGAAGTGACTGAGTGAGTCGTTGAGTTATTCATGAGAACGATTCGTTCAAAACGGCTGATTCATTCAGTGACGAAGCAGAAGTGACTGAGTGAGTCGTTGAGTTATTCATGAGAACGATTCGTTCAAAACGACTGATTCATTCAGTGACGAAGCAGAAGTGACTGAGTGAGTCGTTGAGTTATTCATGAGAACGATTCGTTCAAAACGGCTGATTCATTCAGTGACGAAGCAGAAGTGACTGAGTGAGTCGTTGAGTTATTCATGAGAACGATTCGTTCAAAACGACTGATTCATTCAGTGACGAAGCAGAAGTGACTGAGTGAGTCGTTGAGTTATTCATGAGAACGATTCGTTCAAAACGGCTGATTCATTCAGTGACGAAGCAGAAGTGACTGAGTGAGTCGTTGAGTTATTCATGAGAACGATTCGTTCAAAACGGCTGATTGATTCAGTGACGAAGCAGAAGTGACTGAGTGAGTCGTTGAGTTATTCATGAGAACGATTCGTTCAAAACGGCTGATTGATTCAGTGACGAAGCAGAAGTGACTGAGTGAGTCGTTGAGTTATTCATGAGAAAGATTCGTTCAAAACGGCTGATTGATTCAGTGACGAAGCAGAAGTGACTGAGTGAGTCGTTGAGTTATTCATGAGAACGATTCGTTCAAAACGGCTGATTCATTCAGGGACGAAGCAGAAGTGACTGAGTGAGTCGTTGAGTTATTCATGAGAACGATTCGTTCAAAACGACTGATTCATTCAGTGACGAAGCAGAAGTGACTGAGTGAGTCGTTGAGTTATTCATGAGAACGATTCGTTCAAAACGGCTGATTCATTCAGTGACGAAGCAGAAGTGACTGAGTGAGTCGTTGAGTTATTCATGAGAACGATTCGTTCAAAACGACTGATTCATTCAGTGACGAAGCAGAAGTGACTGAGTGAGTCGTTGAGTTATTCATGAGAACGATTCGTTCAAAACGGCTGATTCATTCAGTGACGAAGCAGAAGTGACTGAGTGAGTCGTTGAGTTATTCATGAGAACGATTCGTTCAAAACGGCTGATTCATTCAGTGACGAAGCAGAAGTGACTGAGTGAGTCGTTGAGTTATTCATGAGAACGATTCGTTCAAAACGGCTGATTCATTCAGGGACGAAGCAGAAGTGACTGAGTGAGTCGTTGAGTTATTCATGAGAAAGATTCGTTCAAAACGGCTGATTGATTCAGTGACGAAGCAGAAGTGACTGAGTGAGTCGTTGAGTTATTCATGAGAACGATTCGTTCAAAACGACTGATTCATTCAGTGACGAAGCAGAAGCGACTGAGTGAGTCGTTGAGTTATTCATGAGAACGATTCGTTCAAAACGACTGATTCATTCAGTGACGAAGCAGAAGTGACTGAGTGAGTCGTTGAGTTATTCATGAGAACGATTCGTTCAAAACGACTGATTCATTCAGTGACGAAGCAGAAGTGACTGAGTGAGTCGTTGAGTTATTCATGAGAACGATTCGTTCAAAACGGCTGATTCATTCAGTGACGAAGCAGAAGTGACTGAGTGAGTCGTTGAGTTATTCATGAGAACGATTCGTTCAAAACGGCTGATTCATTCAGTGACGAAGCAGAAGTGACTGAGTGAGTCGTTGAGTTATTCATGAGAACGATTCGTTCAAAACGACTGATTGATTCAGTGACGAAGCAGAAGTGACAATGAGTCATCAGACTTTTTCTGCACCATCTCTTGGTTTCTGTTAGTTTTGGTGACAGCACAGCCTCTACTGGTTGTGGTTGCTCGCTCTAACCTGTCAGGAAGAGTTGTGTGTCCAGTAGTTTGCTGGTCTGCTCCCTCTCTAGTTTACAGAGTTTGGACACAGAGTCGCAGTACACCTGGCTCTGACCGAAGCAGCGGGCGTACAGGCCGTCGGGCGTCATCCAGAGCAGAACGCCGCCCTTCAGCGCTCCAGGAAGAGGAACCGGCTCCGGGCCGCCCGGGCCGCTGTAGCTCCAGTTGTCGTCGTGAGGAGCCAGCCGACAGCCCTCGGCGCTCGTGACGGTGACGTCTGCCACCAGAGTCTCGCCGCTGAACACCATCACCTGCAGACGCGCGTCTGGAAGAGATTCAGAGACCAATAACACAACTTGGCAAAACGTCCTTAATATTGTGCTACAATGAAAAACCGTTCATGAAGAGATCACTGCATTTGTAGGTTGTTGCTAGGCTGTTGCTAAGATGTTCTAAGTGGTTACTGGAACATTTGTAGGTTGTTGCTAGCTGGTTGCTAGGTGGTTGCTAAGATGCTCTAAGTTTTGTAGGTTGTTGCTAGCTGGTTGCTAGGTGGTTGCTAAGATGCTCTAAGTTTTGTAGGTTGTTGCTAGCTGGTTGCTAGGTGGTTGCTAAGATGCTCTAAGTGGTTACTTGAACATTTGTAGGTTGTTGCTAGGCTGTTGCTAATATGTTCTAAGTGGTTGCTGAAACATTTGTAGATTGTTGCTCGGTGGTTGCTAGGTAGTTGCTAAGATGCTCTAAATGGTTACTGGAACATTTGTAGGTTGTTGCTAGCTGGTTGCTAAGATGCTCTAAGTTTTGTAGGTTGTTGCTAGGTGGTTGCTAAGATGTTCTAAACGGTTACTGGAACATTTTTAGGTTGTTGCTAGCTGGTTGCTAAGATGCTCTAAATGGTTACTGGAACATTTTTAGGTTGTTGCTAGCTGGTTGCTAGGTGGTTGCTAAGGTGCTCTAAGTGGTCACTGGAATATTTGTAGGTTCTTGCTAGGCTATTGCTAGGTGGATGCTAAGATGCTCTAAGTGGTTACTGGAACATTTGTAGGTTGTTGCTAGCTGGTTGCTAGGTGGTTGCTAAGATGCTCTAAGTGGTCACTGGAACATTTGTAGGTTGTTGCTAGGCTATTGCTAGGTGGTTGCTAAGATGCTCTAAGTGGCTACTGGAACATTTTTAGGTTGTTGCTAGCTGGTTGCTAGGTGGTTGCTAAGATGCTCTAAGTGGTCACTGGAACATTTGTAGGTTGTTGCTAGGTGGTTTCTAAAGTGTTTTAAGTGGTTTCTAGGCTGTTGCTAGGGAGTGTGTGTACCTGACAGTGCCATCGTCTCCGCTGATCTCATGCTGGTCTCTATGGTGAACGGCGAGGGAAGCGAGTCAAATGTGTTGCAGTTGTAGTAAGATCCACTTATCTGATACCCTGGACACACACACACACTCTTCACTTTAAATGACAATATATTTAACAAACACATGACCACACACACACACACACACACACAGAGTAAATACCAGCGTCCCAGCGTGAGTTCTGGCTGAAGTGGACATCTGACAGCGAGTTCTGCTCACACAGATAGTCCCTCCAGCTGCGGTCAGCGGCAGACAGGAAGTTACACACCTGTATAGAGAGACGGCCATAGAAACAGATCACTGCCCTACCTGTTAGTAGAATCAAACATTCATTTCATCTCTCATTCATATTTTCATGGGCAGTTGTAGTCTGCAAGAAACTTGTTTCCGCCGGTGTTACCTGATCCTCCACAGGTTGATATGAGGGATAAAATGGGTAGTTCTGGTGACCTGAACTTGTGGAAACTTTATCATATGATTTTGGTCCTGAAATGGAGGAAAAAGGAGTTTTAATTCAATTGAATTGAAATTTTTTATTATTAATTTGTATAATATACATATACTTATTTCTATATATTGTTATATTTATCTATATATTAATTTCATTTACACTTTTAATTAAACATATATACATTTTTAGAAATTATATATATATATATATATATACATATATATATGTGCATTATGCATTAAAAGTAATTAATTGATTTTTTTTATTATTAATTTGTATAATATACATATACTTATTTCTATATATTTTTATATTTATCTATATATTAATTTCATTTACACTTTTAATTAAACATACATACATTTTTAGAAATTTTATATATATACATATATATATGTGCATTATGCATTAAAAGTAATTAATTGAAATTTTTTATTATTAATTTGTATAATATACATATACTTATTTCTATATATTGTTATATTTATCTATATATTAATTTCATTTACACTTTTAATTAAACATATATACATTTTTAGAAATTATATATATATGTGCATTATGCATTAAAAGTAATTAATTGCAATTTTTTTCTGTTAAATCGTTATTAATCGCATATTACATTACATTTTTTATTGTATTTTTTATTGTATATTGTTCTGATTTTTCCTGCTCTGCCAAAATATATAGATGAATCCTTATTAGAGCTACAAAAGTTATTCAGTCGAGAGCAGTGAGTGATTTCTCTTGGTCTTTTGTTGATTGATTAACATTAATAACAGACAGCGGTAATTTATTAGGCTGCTGTCGCTTTAAGACTCTGCGCGGATCTAACACACACATAACTCTTAGGGTCATTTAAGACTTTTTAACTCATTTCAGACTGTAATTACAAGGACACTCGACAATAATTTTATGTGTGTCTGTTCAAGCGCGAGAGAACTCGGTGCAGTACTGGCACGTTGTGTCAGCCCGATTTCTGACGCCGTGCGGACGGTGTGTGTCCAACAGCACATGATCAAGAAAGACGGAAGAGACAGAATAGTCACAACAACAGTACTGCGCATGTGTAGAACTAGTATGGCAAGCCAAGCAGGTCAGAATTAAGCTATAGATTAATTGCATTTTAAACGTTTTATACGGCGTTTTAAACAGTATTTGTGCTACGAAATACGCTGTTGTGATTACAAACGGCGTAAAAAGCATGCGAAATTTGTCAATGACGCCGTATTTGACGGCATTTTAGTGCATGAAAAGCGCCACTGTAATAAATACTGTAGTATTTAGTTGTTACTACTGTAGTAACAACCGAATACTACAGTATTTATTACAGTTTCAGTTTACTATAGTTAATATTGTATGCTGTAGCATTCATTAACAAAGTGTTATAAATACTATACAGCAGTGCTTCCCAAAAACTGTGGCCCCCCGGTGGGCCGTGGCGGTATTGCAGGCGGGCCGTAGCTAGTCCAAATCAATATATTAAAATAATAAAAATATTCCAATTGTTCTAAAATTTGATTTTTTTTTAAAGTATGTAAGGTTAGTGTTGTGGATTTAAATATATTTGTAAAGAATGTTTACGTCATAATTCACATGAAATTCTTACAAAATTGTTAATAAATGTATTTTTAGGTAAATGTCGGTATATATTTTTTAACGGCGGGGTCGTGGAGCTTTTGTAATGTTTTTGGGGGGCCTTACCCCTCTTAAGTTTGGGAAGCTCTGCTATACAGTATACTTCAATTTACTACAGTTTACTACTATAGTTTACTATAGTAAAAAGCGGCGTGTTTCGTGCACACTAAAACGCCATCATTGATGTATTTTAGTGCGTTTTGTACGGCGTTTGTAATCACAACAGCACATTTTGCGGTGCAAATACTGTTTAAAATGCCATAAATGACGTAAACGCGGCAGTTTGATTGACAGGCGATCTGACCAATCAGAATCTGCCATTTTGTCCATCAAAGCGGTCAGGGGAGTTAGTAGATTAACGTTGGTGAACTTGAATCACGTCTTGAAACAACATTCCTTCTGATGTTCATTCATGTTTATTTGATGCTATAAATGAACTAGTATGAAGAGATGATCGGTTCACGAGGAGCTACAGCGATCTGTCACCACACATTAAACACACACTAGACGCTATTTATTGATTAAACTTCTTTAAAAAATTACTATATATTAAATATGAAACTGTTTCATACGTTGTCAGTGTCCTCTTTGCTCCAGGATGTATTTTTCACTGCGTGAGAACATGATGTGTGGCGTGAGAGCGCATAGCAACAGTAACTAAAGGGGGCGGGGCTTTGCGAACGTCAATTCTGACCTTCTTGGCTTGCCATAAACTTGTCCGTCTGCGTTCATTCGCGGTTGACTATACTCTCTTTTGCATCTTATCATGCTTGAATAACGGTTTAAAAGGACTTTAATGAATGATAGATCATATAATGTGACGCTCGACAGCCGTAACAGCATTCTTTATGTCATATGAATATCATAGGCACATTAAATGTGATATTTATGTGAGTGTGTCTATAAGGGACATCAAGAGACCCAAACAGATGTATATTCATGCGTGTATGTGAGTGTTTACCTCTTTTGGTTCCCTCGGGAATAACGCGGTAAACTTTAAACGGCTCTGATACGTCCAGCTGACTTCGGCTCACGAGCTCTTCGAAGTCGCTGCTTTTGTTCAGCGCGCACCGGAGACGCGTTTTCCAGGTGGGTGGATCCGGTTTATCTATTCCCTCACGATACTTCCCCTTAAACAGAGCCCAGGCCTGATCCAATAAACCAGACGTCATTAACACTCATTAAGCTGTCATACTGTAATGCGCATTCATGTATGAATATATACAGCCGCCATAAAAACACTTAAAGGTGCAGTGTGTAAATTTTAGCGGCGGGATTGCGATGTAGAGATGCTACGGTGGCCAACACAGGACAAAAATGAGAGAAGCAAGTCAAGCAAATGCGCTCTGTAGAGCAGTATGCTACTGTCGAAACATGCCGGCGCAAAACGGCGACTCAAATGGTAATAAATAAGGTAATAAAAACATGATGCTTCATTATGAAAACAGTTATGTATATTATTTTGCATTTCTGTCAATACATCCTCATAAAATGAACACATTGCACCTTTAAAAATGTCTGAATGTCATTGCATTATAAAATGCATTGATGTAAAATATCAAAACAAGTGACATTTATTCATGTATGAATATATACCGCCGCCATAAAAACACTTAAAGGTGCAGTGTGTAAATTTTTGCGGCGGGATTGCGATGTAGAGATGCTACGGTGGCCAACACAGGACAAAAATGAGAGAAGCAAGTCAAGCAAATGCGCTCAGTTTGTCCATTTAGGGCTACAGTAGAAACATGCCGGCGCAAAATGGCAATTCAAATGGTAATAAATAAGGTAATAAAAACATAATGCTTCATTATGAAAACGGTTATGTATATTATTTTGCATTTCTGTCATTAGATCCTCATAAAATGAACACATTGCACCTTTAAAAATGTCTGAATGTCATTGCATTATAAAATGCATTGATGTAAAATATCAAAACAAGTGACATTTATTGCATAAAAAACTTTACAATTTAAAAAATTTAATTAAAAAAGACGTATTAATAGCACTTCATATCTTATTATTATTGTTCATTAATATCAATTATTGTGTAAGATGTACTCATAGTGACTTTCATCACCTTGAAGAGCGCCGCGTCCTCGTCTCTGTTATAGTCCTGCTTCCCTGCGTGTTTCCACGGGATGCGGAAAGTGGTTCGCTCTCGGTCCTCCCACACCAACCCGGGATATTTCCCAGTGTCCACCTGCTCGATCAGCCACTGACGCAACTTCCCGTTCCCGGAGCTTCCCGACATCCTCGCTGTATGAGTCAAAGTGTGTGGAATATGAATATGTCTTCAGCAGAGGCTGGGGACAATTTGGTTTTGATAACTCATGTTCTTCAGTTTTGAGATGCAATTATTTGCCTATTTATGGGTGGAGCATCACGAATCTCCAACAGATGTCAAGCTCAAAGTCATGAAAGTTCGCACTGTTTTCCAGCACAAAGATCTGAACATTCTTAAATCAACATACATGTAACTTGAAAAGCAAAGATATTAAGATATAAAAGTATTTTTGTGCTGGAAAATGAGAAAAACACTGAGGAAGGACACCATTTGTGCCACTTTGACACAACTATTATAGTTAAACCTCAAAGTTTTTGCATTATTGAATATGAAATAACATTAATTCGCCCGCTTTCGTGCAGGTTTTACTATATTTGTCAGATGCTCTCAGTCTCTTTGAAGGGATTTTATTAATATCTCTGACATGACATGACAGCAGCAGTTTAAAGCCACAAATTCCCCTCCGTGTTAAATGACAGAGCAGTTTTGGTGGCGATGTGCACCTGTGAGTGTTCGTGCTCCTTGAGTAATGACTGGACGGGAACAAGAGTCCTCTGGGACCGCAATTACTCAGCAGCACACACACAATAACAAAACTTTTATCTGCTTCATTTGGGCGCAGAATTATTTAGAAGCTTTACAGAGTTTCACGCAGTGTCTTTTCCAGTATGTGGGAATCCAACATGATCTAGCTTAGATTCTCGTGTGAAGACATACAGTGTTCAGACACTTAATTTCGTTCTATGATCAAATGCATTGATGTAAAATACCAAAACAAGTGGCGAAAAAAGATGCACAAACACGCTTTACAATCAAAACTTTTAACAAAAAAAGACGTTTCTACAGTTTGGGATGATAAAACACTTGATCTAAATAATGATATTCACACATATATACGTTTGACTCATTTAAATTAGCAACTTGTACTTGTTGTTTTATTATTTTGTTGCTTGTAAATTCAATGACTGTTAATATAGGGGAATCTACAGATCAATAAGTTCTGTAAGAAAATCATATACTGTACAGTATACAAATATTATTACCAGCTTAGACTGGATTTGTTGTTTAATGTAATTTAATTAAATTTTTTAATAATGTATCTTTTCTTTTAATTTAATTAATTTAATTTTAAATAAAATTTTATGAGTTATGTTATGTTGTTATTTTTTAATTAATTAAATTATTTGAATTTATTTTAATTAAATTTATTATTTTTATTTAATTACATTTTCTTATTTTTATTTTATTTTATTTATTCTTTATTTTAATTTAATTTATTCTTTATCCTATTTTATTTTATTATTTAATTTTATTTTTAATTTTATCCCCGAAATCTGTCGTGTTTTATGGTTAACAGTTTACACTATGGATTTTTTTGATTAAACTAAATTAAATTTTAAATTAAATAATGTAATGAAATTGTATTAAATTATATTAAAATGAAACACATTTAAAAAATATATATATATTTTATTTACGACTCAAAATGCAAACGTTTTCCCAGAAATCTCTTGCGTTTTGTGGTCAACGGTCGGATATTCAAATGAATCCCGTCGTCTACAAACGAACCATCTGTTTAACTCGTCTTAACTCATCTGTTAACTCACGAAACTTACAAAACTGTTAATTTCATTAAACTCATTATGTCTGTATTTGATTTGACCTTCAAATGTTTTCATGAGATTCATCAATGAAACAGACTTGAAGAAAAAACTGATGCATGATGTGAAATAAAGGTGCAAAAATGTAAAAAAAAAAAAAACAATCTATAATGGATTGTAAAATATTTGCACTGTCATTTAAAAGGTGCTTTTCCCCCCAAAGAGGAATAATAAAAATAAACTGTTACTCATAAGGAGCAGACGGTCTTTCAAGGTACAAATATCAGTCATCTATTAATATGAGAAGGTTATCATGCGATATTTGTCATGTTCAAACTGTCTATTTAACCGATTCCTTTAACTTGAATGCATGTCACGTTAAATCATAAGCATGTTGCACATACTTTTCTGTAGCCTATATGATTAATCTTAAGTATTTATAACCAACATCTCTTTTGCTTTTGTCTGCAATATTGGAGACTCTTTTATCTGAACTTGTTGCAGTGCATTCTGGACGTCTGATGCCTTAACTTTAGGAGCAGAGCCGTTGATTTCGTCTCTTGAAGGCGCGTCTAACAGGAGTCTTGTTCATGGAGGAAGAGGAGAGGATTTGTGATGAGAAAAGATGAAGGTTTTGAAAGATTGACATGAATATCAGAGAAACATCCATCAGATGACAACAGAAATACAAACCCTTCATCATATATAGATGCATAAAACACACACACACATGTTGTGTTTTCATGTTTTATGGGGTCATTCCACACTGTTAAAAATTAGCTGTAAATTTTACAGTATAATACTGGCAGCAGGGTTGCCAGCCAGTTACTGTAATTTTTACAGTACCATTACTATAATTACCATTACTATAATTACTATATTATTCTTTTTTTTTTAATTTGCTGTATTTTTTTTAATTAAATAAGTCACTTACCACAGTTGTAGACCACTCTCTCTTGCTGCTACCAGAATCTCAACCGTTGAAAATCCTACAATGCCTCTTTATGCTTGAAATTTACAGTAATATCCTGTAATTTTGAGTCAAACCGCCACACCCCCCAGAATGCATTGCAGTTTACAGCAATATGCTGTATTATTAAGAATACAGCCATCTGCTGTAAAATATTGCTGTAATTTTTACAGCAATTCATTACAGTGCATAGGCGTAATGGTTTTTATACTGTACAAACTGTACATTCTGTCCCCCTACCCCTAAACCTACCCATCACACAAAATGTTCTGCTATTTTACATTTTCAATAAAACATTGTTTAGTATGTTTTTAAAGCTATTTGAAATATGAGGACGCATGAAATGTCCTCATAACACATGTTTACGTCGTAATACCAATGTAATACCCATGACATTATACACATCTGTGTCCTCATAAATCACAAAAATCCACACACACACACACGTTGTGTTTTCATGTTTTATGGGGACATTCCATAGGCGTAATGGTTTTTCTACTGTACAAACTGTACATTCTGTCCCCCCCCCCCCCCCCCACCCCTAAACCTACCCATCACACAAAATGTTCTGCTATTTTACATTTTCAAAAAAGATAATTCTGTATGATTTATAAGCTTGTTTCCTCATGGGGACCAACAACATGTCCCCACAAGATCAACATTTACTAGTATTACTGTACCTGTGGGGACATTTGGTCCCCATAACGTAGGGAATACCCACACACACTCACACACACACGCACACACACACACACACACGAGAACGGCTTTGTTTCGATTGACGTTGTGACACTATATGAAACTGGCACGGTTGGCTATAATGGATATTTATGAACATACGTTGTTAATTTCACATCTTAACCCCTGCAGGAAGTTCAATGTTTGTCATTTACCAGCAGCCATTTGGACTAAAACTTGCCAAAAAATAAGACTAAAAACATATAAAATATCAGTTTAATTGGATTAAATGCAACTATAAATAAAATGATTAAAATGTATAAATCCATTACTTTTAAACCATTATTTATTTATTATAAAAAAATATCATATAAAATAGGTAAATTCATCATTTCTTTTCCATTTATTTATTTATAAAAAGAAATTATTTAAAAGTGATTAATTTACGCATTTTTATTTTATTTATTTATACATTATAAAAATAATAACATTTTAAATAAAATTAGAAAAAATTAAACCAGATATATATATATATATATTAAAATAAAAAGTAAATCCACCACTTTTAACCTATTTATTTATGTTTATTTATTTATTTATGCAAAAACACATGACAGAATTTCTGAAACAGGATACTTTTTGAACCCTTTTTAACATTCATTTATTCATTTATTCATATTCATTCATCCCCCCCCCCCCCCAAAAAAAACAACACATGACATATTTACTATAAATGATATATAATATATGATTATATGATAATAAATGATTCTGGTTCTCTGTTTTGACTACATTGAATGTGTGTCATTAGGCATCACTGAAGAGTAATATGTTCTGATTTATTCCTTATTTAGCTCCTTCAAAACCTTTTAAAAGCAAAGTATAAACATTTCTTTCCCGCCTTTTCTGTGTCTTTCGTTCTGACTCTCACACACATACACACACACACACACACACACACACCTGTGCAAAACTCCTGTTAGAAAGTTACAAAACATGAGATAGATTCATTGTGTTGTGAGATCTTGTCGCACTTTCCTTTCCTCATCTGAAATCAGGGAAAGTTCCAATTTCACTTGCGGGATCAAGTGAAACACTCTCCACTTTCTTCAGCTTCACATGATCGTGAGTTTCACAGCGTTTGTTTTCAGAAAGTCTAAAATATGTTTTCTCAGATGACGACTGTAGTTACTGGTTGAGGAGCTTTATGTCATTTTGATTTGATTCATTTAGACAGTCAAGAAACGCTGCAGTTTTGTCATCCGTCCCTTTAAAAAAGCGCGCGTTCTTGAAGCAGGATGGATTCTGATTGGCTGTTATCGTTCATCAGCTGAAAAAAAAATCTTTTGAAAGTGATTCCAACGATATCGTGCGCCGTTATTATCGTTAAGGATCTCATGTACATTAATTACACTTCTCTCACCGTTTATACCGATTGTTTACCATATATATATATATATATATATATATCGATTTTCTTTGACTTGACTTGCCAAATAGTGGTGGATTTTTCTGGACGTTCTCGATTAACTTCTCCTCAACGTCATCCGCCATTTTAAATCAGACTAGATTCTGATAAGCTGTCGGTGTTTTATCCCTCAACTGATGGAAAAAAAACAGTTCTGAAAGTGATCCCAACAATATAGTTCCTCTATCGTTATAGCTGCGGTGCTATTCTTTTATATTCAGAACGATCGTTATCGTTATAATTATCGTCCTTTACACGGAGTCAAACAAGACTCGAAAGAGCGCGCAAATAGCAGCGCATGCGCACTTAAAGGGACAGTTCACCCCAAAATGAAACTTCTGTCATCGTTTAGCGCTACTCATCCAAACCTGTAAGAGCTTTTGCTGAACAAAAAATATACTTTTTTGAAGAATACGGGTAACGAAACAGTTGACGGGCCCCATTGACTTGCATATAAAATTCAATAGGGCCCATCAACTGTTTGGTTGATTCTTCAAAAATATCTTCTTTTGTGAGTAAATGATGGCAGAATTTTCATTTTTGGGGTGATCTGTCCCTTCAACCAGGTGAACTCCCTCTCTACCACGAGACCCGCCGCTGCAAACCGAGCATTTGCAATGTCAACAGGTCGTGTTGCTAAAAGCGATTATTTTTGCCCGGCAACAGAGCCCTTTGCCCCCCCTCTGTCCTAAAATCCAGCAACAGCTGCTGCCATATTCTTTCACACATGCCAAAATAACACACACAGGCTTTTCTCATTTGAACTGAAAGAAAAACCGGAAAACCAGTGTTGCTAAAAGAGTTCAACACCTTGTCCCAAAAGCAAGAAACAGTAAATGTCCTAATCAAATATGGTGTGTTAGAGGAAGCCAAGACCTGTTTTACCCTGGACAGATGTTCTCAGAGCTGAGTTTGGGGTTTGGCCTTTGAATTAGGCCTTTAGAGACAGAACAAACACAATGAAAGCAAGCATCACACTTCATTTAATGAATGCATTGCATGTGCAAAGTACAAAATGTTTTATACAGATTGTAGGACAATCAACTGACCACCCCCCCCCCCCCCCAAAAAAAAAAATTATTATTTGCATGAGTTATTAAATTAGTTTTGTGAAGTGCAAACAGAACTTCATATCTGGGATGTGACGGGAAATAGAATTAGACATTCTTCATAGGCTGATATGCTTTAATAAAGAATGTTGCATGAAATTGGAACCGAATGCAGAAATATTTGAAGCTCTCATCTCTGCTGATGTGGTCGTGCTCTTGCGACGCTCGTGACGGTTGTACACATTGGAGATTGTGAGAATGTCAGAAAAAGCCCCTTCAATTCCCCATGCGCTCGCTGCTGAACATGCGCTCACACACACAGATGTAAACATTCCTCGGGTCCTGTCCTTGAATGATCAATCTCGGGGGACGCTGAGGGGCCAGAGGCTCGATCAGGGACACCCCCGCTCATCCCAGCACCTGTGGGCAGAGCAGCAGGCGTGTGTCGGGCGAACTGCGTGCCGAGCAGATGATGGTTAGTGAAACCTCGGGGCAGACCAGCGTGACGCTGCGGGCTTGAGCCACCGGGAAGTGAAACACACTTATCGACTTTTCCAGAGCTTTAACTCTGCTTTCACACGCGTGCATCACAGACATTCACATTTAACACTTGCTCAACAAAAATTAAACATTGTGATTTTTTTTCCCCCTTTAATAAAGTAAATATTTTAGTGTTGTACTGATAATAATACACTAAAATCCAGTTTCGATGAAATAATATATTGTGATTTTTATATTATTTTATAATAATAAAATAATAATAATTGTATAATATATATATATATATATATATATGTGTGTGTGTGTGTGTAAATATACATACATATTATCATATATATATATATATATATATTATACAATTATTATATGTTATGTTATGCCTGATCAGTATATATATTTATATATATATATATGTGTGTGTGTGTGTGTGTGTAAATATACATACATATTATCATATATATATATATATATATATATATATATACTGATCAGGCATAACATTATGACCACCTTCCTAATATTGTGTTGGTTCACAACGGCCCTGACCCATCCGGACTCCTCCAGATCCTGAAGGTGTGCTGTGGGATCTGCTCCCAGATGTTCGCAGCAGATCCTTTGAGGTCGGGCTTGTTTGCTCGATTGGATTGAGATCTGGGGAATTTGGAGGCCGAGTCAACGCCTCAAACTTGTTGTTGTGCTCCTCAAACCGCTCCTGCTTTGAGTCAGGAGCATTATCCCAGACACCAGGGAATACCGTTTCCATGAAAGGCGACACATGGTCTGGAACAACGCTGAGATAGGTGGTTCGTGTCACAGTAACGTCCACATGGATAAAGGACCTGAGGTTTCCCAGCAGAACATTGTCCGAAACATCACACTGCCTCCGCCGGATCGCCTTCTTCCCATTGTGCATCCTGGTGCCATGTGTTCCCAAGAGACGCACATGGGATGTAAAAGAAAACGTGATTCATCTTTTTCCATTGCTCCGTGGTCCAGTTCTGATGCCCACTGTTGGCTCTTTCGGCCGTGGACAGGGGTCATCATGGACACCTGACTGGTCTCGTCTGCAGCTCCACACACAACAAACTGATGCTCTGTGTGTTCTGACACCTCTCTATCAGAACCAGCTTTAACTTCTTCAGTTTGAGCTCCAGGAGCTCGTCTGTTGGATCAGACCATATATATATATAGGGTTGAGGAGTAACGAAATACAAGTAACTTAGTGACGTATTTAAAATACAAAATTTGAGTGACTGTATTTCATTTTAAATGGGTGGTAATCAGATTACAGTTACATCTGAAAAGTGTTTTAGATTACCAAAGTGATTACTTTGAGTTTTAATGTCATTTAAACAGCGATTGGTGATTCTCTGACTCTGACCGTCTGAAAAAGAGGAGTTAAGATTCACCAACATTTTAATACTTTTAAGAGGATCATAAAAATGTTGTTATTTTTATTTAGTTCTGTCCTGAACGAGACAAAATGACTGAATTTATATAAAAATTCCCCAACTGTCAACTGAACTGTCCTGTCATGACCTGATGATCCACGACTGTTTTCATGTTTTGTTGTTTGTGAGTCATTTTATAATTCACTCGTCACTGCAACTTTTTCTCACAATTTGTTTTTCCCTCACAATTGTGAGTTTGTGTTTCACAATTCTGACTTCTTTTTCTCAGAATTGCGAGATTTAAACTCACAATTGTAAGTTTTAAAGTCAGAATTGGGAGATATAAACTTACAATACTGACTTTTTTTTCTTGCAATTGTGAATTTAGTATGAGTTTATATCTCATAATTCTGACTTTTCTCAATATTGCGAGTTTATATCTCATAATTCTGACTTTTCTCAATATTGCGAGTTTATATCTCATAATTCTGACTTTTCTCAATATTGCGAGTTTATATCTCATAATTCTGACTTTTCTCAATATTCCGAGTTTATATCTCATAATTCTCACTTTTCTCAATATTGTGAGTTTATATCTCATAATTCTGACTTTTCTCAATATTGTGAGTTTATATCTCATAATTCTGACTTTTCTCAATATTGTGAGTTTATATCTCATAATTCTGACTTTATAACTCACAATTGCAACTTTATATCACACAATTCTGAGGGAAAAAGTCATCATTGTGAGATAAAAACGTGCAATGACCTTTTTTGTGTTTGTTTCACACTTATTAGTATTCCAAAGTATTCTAAAGTATTTAGATTAAGTTACTAAACTTGAGTAATTTAACGAAATACGTTACGAATTACTTTTTAAAGCACGTATTTTGTAATCTGTAGTGAAATACATTTTAAAAGTAACCCACCCAGCCCTGTGTATATATATATAACGTTTTCATATGAACAGGAAAATACCCAGAATCCCTGTTCGATTTCCATATGTGTAGAATCTGCCGAGCATGAAATCAGAGATTGATTGTTAATCCTGATGAACTCAGTCTCGTTCCCGGTGTTTAAACGTCAGTTTCAGGTGTTCGTGTGTTTCTGCTCTTATGGCGACACTCGTTTGCAGTCAAACTGGACTCTTAATGTCCAGCGTTTTCAGAAGAGCTTTAACACAGAGTCGATTCTACGGGTGAGTTAAAACGTCAGTTCGTGAGTTTAGAGACTGTAACGTTAGTTTGCAGAAGATGAAATCATGCGTGCTGTTTAATTTTGTGCGTAGAAAGAATGAAAGTGATTGCTCGATCACGATACTCTGGATCATGTCTTGTACAGTATGTCAGTCTCCGGTAAGATGTCGGTGAATGGAGTGGATCTGCACTATCAGCGCGCTGGAGACGGAAAACACGCGGTGCTGCTGCTGCCTGGAGCTTTAGGTCTGCATTACAGCACACCACCAGCCGAAGTCTCACACACGTGACTGCATTTATGTTTCCCATGATCCTACACGCTTTGTACTCTGCTGAAATGAGCTTTGAAATCCTCCAGAAAACTAAATATGTAAACTGGATAAGCTCGTGAAGACAGTCAAATGCTCATTGTACTTACTCCTTTAATCATTGTAAAGAATGAGTGTGTTCCAGTATTATTTAAGTATTATTTATATTCTATCATACTGAGACTGTGCAGCAACTGAAGAAAACACTGCATATTAAGAAAACATTTTCATTAATTTGACAAAAAATGTGCTGCAAATACTCACAATGAAACCAATTAAAGAAACGTGCTACAAATACATAAACACACTGCAAATACTCACAACGCAAACAAATACAGAAACGCGTTGCAAATACTCACAACGCAAACAAATACAGAAACGCGTTGCAAATACTCACAACGCAAATAAATACAGAAACATGCTGCAAATACTCACAACGCAAACAAATACATGAATGCGCTGAAAATACTCACAACGCAAACAAATACATAAACGCAATGCAAATACTCAACGCAAACAAATTCAGAAACACTCTAAAAATACTCAAATCGCAAACAAATACAGAAACGCGTTTCAAATACTCAACGCAAATACAGAAACATGCTGCAAATACTCGCAACGCAAACAAATACATAAACACTCTACAAATACTTCCAACGCAAACAAATACAGAAACGCAATGCAAATACTCAACGCAAACAAATACAGAAACACTCTACAAATACTCAAATCGCAAACAAATACAGAAACGCGTTTCAAATACTCAACGCAAATACAGAAACATGCTGCAAATACTCGCAACGCAAACAAATACATAAACACTCTACAAATACTTCCAACGCAAACAAATACAGAAACGCATGCAAATACTCAACGCAAACAAATACAGAAACACTCTACAAATACTTCCAACGCAAACAAAACATAAACGCGCTGCAAATACTCAACGCAAACAAATACATGAATGCGCTGCAAATACTCGCAACGCAAACAAATAAACACTCTACAAATACTCGCAACGCAAACAAATACACAAACACGCTGCAAATACTCACAACGCAAACAAATACAGAAACACTCTACAAATACTCGCAACACAAACAAATACAGAAACGCACTGCAAATACTCACAACGCAAACAAATACAGAAACACGCTGCAAATACTCACAACGCAAACAAATACAGAAACATCGCTGGTATTGTATTTTAGCAAGAATCTGTTAAGGCAGATCACTTAATTTTCTTGTCTTTTTTGTCTCTTTCTGTGGTGACAGGAAGTGCTCAGACTGATTTTGGCCCGCAGCTTGAGAAGCTGGACAAGAGGCGGTTTACACTGGTGGCGTGGGACCCGCGGGGTTACGGACACTCGCGTCCTCCAGACAGAGATTTTCCTGCTGATTTCTTCCACAGAGATGCGAAGGATGCGCTGGACTTAATGCAAGTACGGCAGGAAAGAGTTACATGTCAGTCAACAAGTCATCAATTTGAATGATGCTTTAAAATGCAAAACTGACTCAAATATACCTTTTCTGTTACGAACATGTTTTCAATTTTCAATTAAAATTTAATTTGATCATTTTTCATCATAAGTCAAAAATGGGGTAATGTAAACGTAATGAAGGAAAAAAAAAACAGTCGAGTATAAAAATAGTCAAGATCTTTGTTGTCATCTGTACTTTAGTACAATGAAATTATTTTTTCCTCTCAAAAAAATACAGGTAGAAGGACACTAGAAACAATAAATCACAAAGATTATAAATTAAAAGGAACAGACCTACACAATAAGGCACAATATCCAGTAAGAATAACAATAATAAACAGTATACAATAACAATAACACACAATACAGTAAGAGACACAAGAGTCAATACAATATGAATAATAAGAGACAACACGCAATAAGAACAATAAAATAAACATTCACAGTATAAACATAAGGATGTAGTGCAGGTCTTGATAAAGTATCAAATAATGTTTTATTTATTTATTTATATCATTAAAAGGCTGAAATTCTATTATTGGCTGAAATACATTAATATTTATTTATTTATTTTATTATTTGAGCATCATTAAAAGGCTGAAATTCTCTTATTGGCTGAAATTCATTAATATTTATTTATTTATTTTATTATTTCAGCATCATTAAAAGGCTGGAATTCTATTATTGGCTGAAGTTCTTTAATATTCATTCATTTATTTATTATTTTTTCGCATTTTATCATTTCTGACACCCTCGTGTGAACCATAATCCACTATGAGACCGAATAGACTACCATATTAAGCACTGTAACCGGACCTTTAATGGAGCTTAATTCCTCACTGTCCTTCAGGCTCTGGGTTTCCGGCGTTTCTCTCTGCTGGGCTGGAGCGACGGCGGGATCACTGCTCTGATCGCGGCTGCGTTGAACCCCAAACTCATTGACAAGATGGTGGTTTGGGGCGCCAACGCTTACGTGTCTGAAGAAGATGTTCAGATCTATCAGGGTAAGACAGGATGAGACATTATCAGAGGAAAAGCAGGGAGTTTCTTGCATCATGTTTCACCGTGTTTCAGCGATCCATGACGTGTCGTTGTGGAGCGAGCGGATGCGACGGCCGATGGAGGAGATGTACGGCGTTCGGTACTTCCGTCAGACGTGGGAGAGATGGGTAGACGGGATCAGCCAGTTTACACGCAACCCGCAGGGTGAGGACTAGTTTCATTTTGTCGCCCAGGTTTAGTGTTTTGATGTAAAATAACACTTTTATCCACTAAATCAAATGTCAAATTCATACCTTTTCTTATTATGATACAGTAATGACTCGCTGAAATGTGTCGTTCTCATCAGGGAACATCTGTATGGAAGTGCTGCAGCTGATTTCCTGTCCCACGCTGATTGTCCACGGAGCCAAAGATCCCATGGTGCCCTTGTTTCACCCTGAATACCTTCAGCAGAACATCAAGGGCTCGAGGTGATTTCAGCACAGATCATGTTCATCTCAATGATCGGCCGTCCTGACGCTCTGGCTCTGTTTCTCAGGTTGCACGTGATCCCGGACGGGAAGCATAATGTGCACCTGCGATATTCCACTGAGTTTAACTCACTGGTGGAGGGATTTCTGACTCCATGAGAAGATGACATCCTCCAGAGGTTTGGTGTCCAGATACCGGGGAAAACGAGGAAGTGAACTATGAAACAAACAATAAACTGCATGTATGCTGAAATCAATCTTCTGAGTGCCTTCAATTTGAAACGCATGCGTTTTGCATTTAACATGAAATGATTGGATATCTATCGTGAAGATATTCATGTTTACTTTTTACAGAAACGGTTACTCGTTTAGGAAAAATTACCATAAATTATAAACAAAATATTCAAAATCAGAGTTTGAAACGTCTTTTCCCACAAATTTTGTACGTATGCAAATTATATAATATCCAAGGTACGCATTTCTAGTAATTGTGCAGTTAATTCTCTTTGTATTTTCAGAAAGTTTTGGAATATTTTTCCTCTGTCCAAATTTGTCATTACCGAAACACAATAATAAATCAAGAGTTACATTTGACCTATTAAGATTTTGTTTACATCTACCTAGTAAATATATTTTTTGATATATTATTAAAAGGTTTTCACAGGTAAATCAATAACAATTACAATTTTAACAATATTTCAAGTGTAATTTATGATTTGTTGTATTTAGAATCCAGTTTTTGTTTGTAAAAGTCATAAAGTTTATCATATTGATTTCAAAGTGAAGGATTTATTAGTTTGAATCAAACACTATAATAACATCTTAGTTGATTAATCAATATACTTAATTTTTGTCTAAACATCCCATGTTTTCGGTAGTGACTAAATCACATTATAGAATTTTAACTCGCATACTAAAACATAATAAAATACTTAAGAGTTGCATAACTGTACTAAAAAAGTCATGTTTCGGTCGTGACTGTTTTGATATTGAGTCCATTTTAGATACTTTTGAGGCTAGTGCAAAGATGCTAATCAGCACATGGTTAGCTAGCTCAGTTCTGAACAGTTGTACCCAGAAAAAAAATGAAATTTTATTGAATAACTCAAAAAAACCATGTCACTACCTAAACTTCACCACGTTTCGGTCGTGACTGTTTCGGTAATGACAATTTTAGATACTTTTGAGGCTAGCGTAAAGATGCTAATCAGCACATGGTTAGCTAGCACGGTTCTGAACAGTTGTACCCAGAAAAAAAAATGAAATTTTATTGAATAACTCAAAAAAACCATGTCACTACCTAGACTCCACTACGTTTCAGTCGCGACTTTTGCTGTAATGACAATTTTAGATACTTTTGAGGCTAGTGCAAAGATGCTAATCAGCACATGGTTAGCTAGCTCAGTTCTGAACGGCTGTACCCGTAAAAAAAGTTAATTTTATTGAATAACTCAAAAAAACCATGTCACTACCTAAACTCCACTACGTTTCAGTCGCGACTTTTTCGGTAATGACAATTTTAGATACTTTTGAGGCTAGCGTAAAGATGCTAATCAGCACATGGTTAGCTAGCTCAGTTCTGAACAGCTGTACCCAGAAAAAAATGAAATTTTATTGAATAGCTAAAAAAAAAACATGTCACTACCTAAACTCCACTACGTTTCAGTCGTGACTTTTTCGGTAATGACAATTTTAGATACTTTTGAGGCTAGCGTAGAGATGCTAATCAGCACATGGTTAGCTAGCTCAGTTCTGAACAGCTGTACCCAGAAAAAAATGAAATTTTATTGAATAGCTAAAAAAAAACCCATGTCACTACCTAAACTTCATCACGTTTCAGTCGCGACTTTTTCGGTAATGACAATTTTAGATACTTTTGAGGCTAACGCAAAGATGCTAATCAGCACATGGTTAGCTAGCCCGGTTCTGAACAGCTGTACCCAGAAAAAATTTTTATTTTATTGAATAACTCAAAAAAACCATGTCACTACCTAAACTTCACCACGTTTCGGTCGTGATTGTTTCGGTAATGACAATTTTAGATACTTTTGAGGCTAACGCAAAGATGCTAATCAGCACATGGTTAGCTAGCACGGTTCTGAACAACTGTACCCAGAAAAAAAATGAAATTTTATTGAATAACTCAAAAAAACCATGTCACTACCTAAACTCCACCACGTTTAAGTCGTGACTTTTTCGGTAATGACAATTTTAGATACTTTTGAGGCTAACGCAAAGATGCTAATCAGCACATGGTTAGCTAGCTCAGTTTTGAACAGTTGTACCCAGAAAAAAAAATGAAATTTTATTGAATAACTCAAAAAAACCATGTCACTACCTAAACTTCACCACGTTTCAGTCGCGACTTTTTCGGTAATGACAATTTTAGATACTTTTGAGGCTAGTGTAGAGATGCTAATCAGCACATGGTTAGCTAGCACAGTTCTGAACAGCTGTACCCAGAAAAAAATGAAATTTTATTGAATAACTAAAAAAAAACATGTTACTACCAAAACTTCACCACGTTTCAGTCGTGACTTTTGCGGTAATGACAATTTTAGATACTTTTGAGGCTAGCGCAAAGATGCTAATCAGCACATGTTAGCTAGCTCAGTTCTGAACAGCTGTACCCGGAAAAAAATTAAATTTTATTGAATAACTAAAAAAAACCATGTCACTACCTAAACTCCACCACGTTTCAGTCGTGACTGTTTCGGTAATGACAATTTTAGATACTTTTGAGCCTAGCGCAAAGATGCTAATCAGCACATGGTTAGCTAGCTCAGTTCTGAACAGCTGTACACATATAAAAATGACATTTTATGGAATAACACCCAAAAAGGTTTGCCTAATTGTAGAAAAAAGGTGTTTGGTAGGAACATTCCTCGAAGTTACACACAGATTTTGACTTTTGAACACATTTAACTCAAAATGATCCACAGTCTCAGCCAATGGACTAAAACATTCACTGTTTCGGTGGTGATATGAACATGTGGGACACAATTTTTTATATGAAGTTTCAAAATCAAACATAATTATGTTTTTTAACGTCACTTTAAAAAAAAATCAATGGACAAAACCGCAAAAATGTATTTCAGTATCATTTTCACAAGTTGAAATTCGGGGTTATGGTTCAGGACGGCCTCCTCCCTCTTCTTCTGTTTTATTACTGTGTTCATAATTGTATCGATATTTGAGTTTCAAACGAAAACGCGTGTAGTAAAATCTAAAATTCATGATGGTTTATTTTTGCACTTCTCCGCCAGACCAGCTGGTGTCGCTCGAGTCTCGCGTCGTTGTCAGTGATCGGAACTGAGAAAGAGCGGGGCGCGTGTGTTTTTACTTTCATTATGAGATCTCGGCCTCATTTGGTCGCTGTGTGAAGCTCGATCGGAATGGAGACGCTGGAGAACGGAGACTGCAGCGCTCAGGCGCCTGTGGAGTCCATCACGGTCCACGATTTCTCTGAGAAGATCCTGGAGCAGCAGGTTCACTTCCATGTGATGAAGCTGAGCGGCGGATTCTTCCTCTGGGTCGGTTCCAGCCCGGTTCTGTCCAATCTGGCGGTTTCCATCGGCAGTAAATATGTGAGTCCTGCATCATCTTCGACATTGAGTGTAGATAAAGATATACACACATTTATACACGAATATTATATATATATATATATGCATGCATGTATGTTATTATATGTTAAAAGACATTTTTAAAAAGGTTTCTCCTGGAAAAGAGATGAGCTTCAAAGGCTATATTCATGGAAAACAACAAAAGTCACAATAAAAATAACATTTCTATTAACTATACAATCATTTAACAATACTTTATATTATATATATGTATGTGTATGTTATTATAGTTATGTTAATATACTGAAGTAACACTACACTATATATATATATAGATATACACACAGATAATAAAAGCAATTTCAAAATATCAATAAATAATACATTAATATACTAGAATAACACTGCATATGTTTTTTTTTAATATATTATTTATGTTATATTGATATTTTGAACATGCTTTAATTATTATATTTCATTTTTTTTAAAGTTTTAATTTATGTGCACTTGCCGGTTTAATATATATATGTTTATTTTTATTTCAGTTTTAGTCATTTAACTTATTTAACTTATTTCAGTTAGTTTCCATTGCATTATTATTTATTTTTTAAGCTTAAGTTTTTCATCTAATGTCTATATTATATTTCAGCTTTATTTAAATGAACAAAAATGATTTTTTTTTAATAGTTTTAGTTAATAATAACAATAACGAATCTACTTCACTGTATCTGTTGATGGTTGCAGTTGACATTTCTAAATATCTTTAGTCTATTTATTTCATAAAATAGTTAATTTGATTTAACTAATAACCATTATAATATTTTTTTTTTTTTTTGTCTGTAACAGATATATTTTTCTTACAATTTTTTACAAGGGTGTATTTTTGATTTAAAATGTCTGATTGGCTTCATTTTAAAGCTGAAGGTTCACATATGTAGATGTGTTTCCTGCGGCTCATGTCATGTATTTTTGCTCTTTGTTTTTTCCCAGGATTCAATGCCTCTGTCCACTCTGGTGCTGGGCGACACGTCGGACACGACGCCGAGCTCTCTCGCACAGAGACTCAGTGAGAACGCTTTCACTCATAATGAATCAGTCTCATTTTAAAACGTTCTGTGGTGAGAACCTGGTGTTCAGCATTTATTTTTCTCTATTCCTTTTCAGCAAAGAAGACAAAGAAACAAGTATTTGTAAGTTACAATCTACCCATGACGGACTCGAATCTTGCACTGCTGGTGGAGGACCGAATCAAAAAGGAGATGGAGCTTCATCCTGACAAATTTTAAACATTCACTATTATACTTGTTAGCACTTTTTGTACATAGCTCAATAAATCCGAAGCAAAAACAATGCCGTTGAAATGCAATATTATTTTGTGTGGCGCTTTTCTGGTTGTGGGTCAGTCTGAGCCAAATGTGGGTTATAGCAAAGAATTTTTTTCATAATATTTAGTAAGATTTTCAGATCATGTAAAACCTAGAAATATAAGGAAGATTTTCAAGGGGCTCTATGTAGAATTCAGAAACATTAGCGACACCAGTGGCCGCTAAGTGAACTACAGCCAGCAACTTATTGCTCGTGCTCGCTCTCGTGCACGTAACGGACAAGCTGAACCTAATTCAATGCCGATATACTTCGAATTATACATAATATACATTATATAATTATAAATATACATGGCGAATTGCTTTAGAAGTAAGAAGAAGTACCTTTTACAGCGATATCGTCGCGCTGCTGAGGGCGACGGTTAGATTAATATGCAAATAAATATGTTTGGCGCGCTTTCCTCTCAATAACAAAATTAACTCAACAAAAACGACAGCGATGAGAAACAAAACCATCTGATCTGATTATAGTGATGTGGATGTGTTTGAACAAGCTCTGCGATTCATCATGTCGACAGATGACGTAATTATGATAGTTTGATTATTATAAAGTATACTTAGACTATAGATCTGGCTGTGTTAGTTTGAACCAATATATTTTCTTTGCATGACACATTGACATTACAGCACAGAATGGCTTTTTCGACATTATCCTGAACAGCATTCGTTGTATGAGTCGCTGAGGAGACGATCTCGGGAGCGCGCGTAACCGTCACATCCTTTGGAATTTCCCGGCAAAACCGGCCCGAGTCCTTCGCATAAAAATCAATTCACAGGTTTTCATAGACAACCTAGGAAGTCGAGAAAAGCCTCGTTTTTTAAGTTTTGTTACCAGCTGTTCACACATTGGTATTAATAGATGAAAATTCTTACAAATTAACACATTTGCTTTCCAGTCTAGTAAAAGGTTATGCAAGAATATGAATTTTTCTGTGATCACAAAAGAGAAAAGATCATAGAAATGGATTGATCAGAAGGTGCGGGAACCCTGTTATTAAAATACGAGGAACAAAATATACTATGTATTAAAAATGGTATTTATTTACAAGTGCAATGTCTTAATATGGACTATTAACATGTATGAAATTCTAATCTTAGTCGTCAAAATGAGAGTCAAATACAGAAAAATACACTAATTGAAAATGTTTCAGTCTCTTGCACAAATTTATGTTTTCGCACTCCAGTTTTGAGTGAATCTCATTCATGTGTGTCCAGGTCATGTTTCAAGCCAAACAAAAAAAAAATATTTTAGTCTATTTTTTAAAACTTTTTTTAAAAAATAAAAGTCTGCATTGCATTTTTTATGTTTTTTTTTTAATTAATTTTATTTTTTTTTATAATTAAGCAGTTTTTTTGGGTGACTATTGCGCTTGACAATTTTAATAATAATTTTCCACCTTTTTTGGTCCTAAAAATAGGTTTCATTTTCTTTGAGAAAAATATACTTTGTCATTTCTTTTGTATTTTTGCAAATGAAAAATGGCCTGGGCATGTTCTTGTTTTTGTGAGATTCACTCGCATGTGCTTTTAATGTGCTTTAATCATTCATTAAAGTATCGTGGAGCGCTGAAGCTCGTACAGGACGAATGCATATGACGTGAGTATTGATCCTGTGCTTGTTTCTGATCACTCACATTTACTCCTGCCATTAGGATGTGAAATGCCACGACTCATATTCAGAGATAAATATAGATATCCCATAAGCCTACACACACAATACCTGCAATCACAGTTTAAAACCTTGAAATGCTTCATTAATGTCCTGCTATAAGGTTGGGAGACTGTTGTTTTTTTTCTTCATTTGGTTCCATATTCAGTAGTTTAAGGATAAACAAGAGTTTTGATGTTTTGAAGTTACTCCACTGCTATTCTACACATTAATAATAATTGATAAATATACATGAAAACCCTCAGCAGCCCTTCTAGTGGTCGTGCTCCACATCAACCAGAGTTCACATTTATGATTCGAGTAAATGTCATGAACGCGTGTCTGGGTTTCATTTCACTCCAGAATCAAAAGGAATAAAACGGTTGTATTACAACCATTATAATGGACCTCAAAACCAGTCATTTATTTTTAAATTGAGATTTATAGATCACCTGGAAGCTGAGTAAATAAGCTTTTCATTGACGTTTGGTTTGTTAGGATGGGACGATATTTGGTCGAGATGCGACTATTTCAGAATCTGGGGGTGCAAAAAAATCAAAATATTGAGAAAAGCGCATTTAAAGTTGTCCAAATGAAGTCACAAAAAGATATATGATATATTTACGGTAGGAAATTTACAAAATATCTTCATTGAACATGATCGTTACTTAATATCCAAAGAAAAGTCGATCATTTTGACCCATACAATGTATTGTTGGCTATTGCTACAAATATACCCATGTGACTTCATTGTAACATTATCCTCCTAAATATCATTAGCACAATGCAAAATGAAATGACATTATTCTTATTTTTATTATTCTTGATGATTGTCACTAAATTCTCATTACTTTAATACATTTATGTTTTTACTTAGCAAATAACAAACTTATCAAGCCAGTACAATACTAAAATAGTATATAAATACTTGAATTTTTTTCACATTACAGGAACATGTATTTAATTGCCATGGAAGCAATGAAAAATCTTAATGTTCTTAAATTTATTTATCTTGTCTTTAATTTATTACTACACAGTAAAAACCCCAGAGTTAAATCAACTCTGCTCAGATAACATTTGGTCCCTCTCTAAATAGTGTTAAAGTAACACTGAAGCAGAGTTAAAGTTAATGAGATAATTAAGCAATTAATTAAGCGATGATTGAACATTAATGATGAACACCTGCTGTTAACAAGCAGAATCACTGTAGAAAAGAGAAACACAAGAACTACAACTGACTTCAGCCACAGTCTTAGATGAAATCAACTGAAGATAAAAGACATTCAATCTCTGAAGAGTGTTATTTTAACACTAGTTAACACTATTTAGAGAGGGACCAAATGTTATCTGAGCAGAGTTGATTTAACTCTGGGGTTTTTACTGTGTAATGATTTTGAAGTGAAATGTGACCCGTGACGCTTTCCTGACAGGTTTCACCGGATGAAGGTTATTGAGTTTGTGAATGTTTGCATGTTAAGAGCAGACCATTAAGTTGTGCTGTTGTATTTTTTTTTTAAACAGCCATCATCTGTCTATTCAGTTCAGATTCATCTGGCCGACTCGTGATTGCTTTTCTAGTTTTAGTGCAAAACAGACAGACTAAAAAAACCTGAACATAGTGAGGTGCACTCGAACACGACGCGCTTCGTTCATGAAACGTGAGCAAAACTCATTTCTGCCGCGTTTAACCACCATCCCGACGAATGGACAGCGATTTAAATTTGCTTCGGTCGTGTCATGAACGAGGCCCGTCGGTTCTTACTGTCGTCATTCTGTCCTTAATAAATACCAAACATTTACCAAACATACAAAAAAACACATTCAAATCAGTGAAACTCCTCCGTGGGGTGACGTTAAATCAGTGGCCGTTTGAAAAATAGAACTCCTTTCGCTGAATGCAAGTTAAAATAACATTTTCAGTTTCTACAATGGTAATAATCTTCCCCGATGCTGGTTAATGAGGCGTTTGACACTTTTAATCCGGACATCTGTCTTAGTCCGCGCTTTTAAAAACGAATGAATGAAGTTCTTTACAATCGAAACCCATCGCTCCTACTGTCCTTCGATCGGCCGTCATGAAGTCCTCACGCCATTGGCTGTACTGTTGCTAGGCACTGAGCCGTTGCCGGGGTTGACGACCTGGTGAAGGGGCGTGTCCTGAACGCGCGAGTATTCCCTGACCTCGGTCCTGGCCAGTAGGTGGTGCTGCTCTCCAGGGAGGATGGGCCGCCGCAGTAGCCCCTCCCCCTCAGCGATAGTCTCGGGCAAAGGTTGGCCGGCGGTCTCCGGGAGCAACGGTATGCAAATGATACAGAGCAGCGTGCAGCAGGTGAGGATCACATGATGCAGGAAGAAACCCTTCTGATTGTGGAGCTCCATTAGGGGCGCTGTTAACATGCCAAACCCTGCGCTCGCGAGGACCAGACCGACGCCGCCACCCCTGTTATGACAAACAAAAAGATTGGTCAAAACACGCATTTATTACAGGTAATGATGTTTATTGCTGTTTGCTAAGTCAAGCATGCAAGTATTAACCCTGTAAAGTCTGAAATAATAGTCATATGACTTCATAATTTGTGATTTCAGGTCCTGTGATTTTGTAATGTGTATAGCTCCAAAAGTTAGATACTTACGATTGAAGACTGAAACCAAAGCTTTTGTCTGTCAACCTCTTGGTAAGTCCCCTAGTCAGGAATGTGTAAAATAGGCTTTCTTTATTTTAACCTTTATTCCCAATAAACACACTGAACGTTTTAATCCAAAATTACTTGTTTTAGTTAACCCTTTCCTGAGTCTGTAGTTTCTGTGTTGTGATTTGTGAATTCTTTCACAGTACAATTTTGTCAGTTAACTCTTTCCTGAGTCCTTATCTTCACTTTTCGAATTGTGAAATCTTTCACAGTTCAGTTTTGGTCAGTTAACCCTTCCTTGACTGCCTAACCTCACTATTCTGATGTGTGAAATCCTTCACAGTTCAGTTTTGGTCAGTTAACCCTTCCCTGAGCGCCTAACTTAATTTTTCATAGTACTTTTTTGGTCAGTTGAGTCTGTAGCTTCCCTGTTGTGATTTGTGAATTCTTTCAAAGAACAATTTTGATCCAGTTAACTCTTTCCTGGTTTAACTTCATTATTGTGATTTATGAAATCTTTCACAGTTCAGTTTTGGTCAGTTAACCCTTCCCTGAGCGCCTAACTTCATTATTCTGATGTATGAAATCTTTTACAGTGCAACTTTGGTTAGTTAAGCCTTTCCTGAGTCTGTAGCTTCCCTGTTGTGATTTGTGAATTCTTTCAAAGTACAAATTTGATCCAGTTAACTCTTTCCTGGGTTAACCTCAGTATTGTGATTTTCTGAAATCTTTCACAATACAGTTTAGATCAGTTAACCCTTCCTTCATTATTGTGATTTGTGAAATCTTTCACAGTATAGTTTTGGTCAGTTAACCCTTTCCTGAGTCTGTAGCTTCCCTGTTGTGATTTGTGAATTCTTTCAAAGAACAATTTTGATCCAGTTAACTCTTTCCTGGGTTAACCTCAGTATTGTGATTTTCTGAAATCTTTCACAATACAGTTTTGGTCAATTAACCCTTTCATGTGTCTGTAGCTTCCCTGTTGTGATTTGTGAATTCTTTCACAGTACAATTTTGGTCCATTTAACTCTTTCCTGGGTTAACCTCAGTATTGTGATATGTGAAATCTTTCACAGTTCAGTTTTGGTCAGTTAACCCTTTCCTTAGTCCATAGCTTCCTTATTCTGAATTGTGAAATCTTTCACTGTACAGTTCCTGCCAGTTAACCATTCCTTGACTGCCTAACTTCACTATTGTGATTTGTGAAATCTTTCACTGTACAGTTCCTGCCAGTTAACCATTCCTTGACTGCCTAACTTCACTATTGTGATTTGTGAAATCTTTTTCACTGTACAGTTCCTGCCAGTTAACCATTCCTTGACTGCCCAACTTCACTATTGTGATTTGTGAAATCTTTTTCACTGTACAGTTCCTGCCAGTTAACCATTCCTTGACTGCCCAACTTCACTATTGTGATTTGTGAAATCTTTCACTGTACAGTTCCTGCCAGTTAACCATTCCTTGACTGCCCAACTTCACTATTGTGATTTGTAAAATCTTTCACTGTACAGTTCCTGCCAGTTAACCATTCCTTGACTGCCTAACTTCACTATTGTGATTTGTAAAATCTTTCACTGTACAGTTCCTGCCAGTTAAACATTTCTTGACTGCCTAATTTCACTATTGTGATTTGTGAAATCTTCAGTTCAGTTTTGGTCAGTTAACCCCTATATGAGTCCGTAGCTTCCCTGTTGTGATTTGTGAAATCTTTCACAGTACAAGTTTGGTCAGTTAACCCTTTCATGAGTCTGTAGATTCCCTGTTGTGATTTGAGAAATCTTTCACAGTTTTGGTCAGTTAACTCTTTTCTGAGTCCTTATCTTCACTATTCTGATTTGTGAAATATTTCACAATACAGTTTTGCTTAGTTAACCCTTCCTTGAGTCCTTAACTTCACTATTCTGATTTCTGAAATCTTTCACAGTACAGGAAGGGTTAACTGACAGGAACTGTACTGTGAAACTTTCACAAATCAGAATAGTGAAGTTAAGGACACAAGGAAGGGTTATCTGACCAAACTGTAAAGTGAAACATTTCACAAATCACAAGTTGAACAGTCATCGTCCCTTAAGAGTCAACTGACAGACGGGATCTGTGCTGCAGACAGAGATGTGCTGACCTGATGACAGTCGGCGTGATCTCTGCGCAGTAAAAGATGCTGAGCGTGCTGACAGCATGAGACGAGAACATCCCGATGATGGAGAACGCGTACGAGAAGCGCCGATTCAGGGTGTCTCGCAGAACTATGACAGACAAGAGAAGATTTCAGACAAAAGGCACTTTGGAAAAACGGATCCAGTGTTTCCCTGCCTTTTTGTGTCTAATGTACCCCTATAGCAACATTGATAATCACTGAAATTAAATTAATAACAAGCACAAAATTATTTCTTACAAAAATGGTTGCACTCAAATCAATGTGACAATTTTTGCAAAAATGGTGTGATTTTTAAAATACAATTTTCAAATATTATATGAAATATATATATGTTTTATTCTAAAACTGCGAGAAAATCAAAGCCATAAATCTTAACAAGTTGTGTTCCAAATTTGAGCTTGATATCTTAAAATATGAGCTTTCAGTAAGATTTTATTTGGGCGCAGTCCCAAACAATTCCACTAGTTTCCCTTTCGTTCACTTTCGGGGTGACCTAAAGTTGCGACTAAAGTTGTCTGGTGTACAAAATGTAAACAAAAATGTCTTCAAAATGAAATACTTAAATTAATCGTTTTTCAATTGGTTTCTGAATGTCTCTTGAATGATAAACTGGCTTGTATATTTTTAAAACGTTGCACAGTTTTTTCATCATTGAATGTGTCACACAACCTGTTCATTTTGGCATATAATGCTAATTTGGCCAAGTGAGATACAAATGCACCAAAATAATTGACCAACTTTAAAATTTTGACAATAAAACCCCTGCTTTTCCACAACAGTTGAGAACCACTGCTTTATAAAATATATAATGCATAATACTTTTCGTTTAGTTTTACCTGCATCGTGCCGAAGACTGTACTTCCCGATTACTGTGTTAGGAGAAAGAAGACGGCCATTACTACACATTCAGAGGTTACACAACCACAGAGTCTCCATCATTGACTGTAAGTGTACGTACGGTTGAGCAGACCCAGCTGCAGGAGCGATGCCAAGGCTGTAATGATCATGAAGGTAAGCAGGCCTCCTCTCCTGCCAAAGCCGCCCACCACAGGACACACCACAATACAGGAGGCGAACGCGATCGCAGCCACTGCGTAGTAATGCAGATGAGACTCGCTGCCTTCCAGAACACTGCGAGCAAAACAGTGATGGATGCCGTAGCCTGTCAGCCTGAGAGGAAGAAGGGACGGTTGATTTTGTTGAGATGAGAACAGATGCACAATGATTAGGGTTGCATTTCAAGTGAAACATCTTTCGAGATGAGTGAAAGGAGGTCCATGCAATAGTAAAAATTAGTGTAAAAATATATAAGCAATAATAAATAAGATTAAAATAAACAAAAATTAGATTAAAATACATAAATGAATAAAAATGCAATTTAAATAAATATATTATATTTAAATAAAAATGAGAAAAGAAGTAAAAGATATAAAAATAAATTAGTAATAAATATTAAGATTAAAAATTAAGTATATAAAAATTGTTTAAAATATATTGAAAGGAAATTTCAAAGACTAAAGATCTAAAACAATACGTAATAATAAATAAATCAAACATTAGATTAAAATAAATATATAAATATTGATTAAATTAATAAAAGGAAATGTAGAGAAGAAAGTGTAAATATGTAGAAATAATAAATAAAATAAATATAAATGACATTAAAATAAATATATAAAAATTGATTAAAATAAATAAATAAAAACATTTTTAAGTAAAGTTGATTATAATAAATCAAAATTGGAAATGTTGAGAAGGAACAGTGTAAAGTTGTAAAAATAAATGAATAAAAATAAAATAAGTTTAGAACAAATAAAAATTAGATTAAAATAAAAAAATAGATTAGAATAATAATTTATCCACAGTATATAGATGCCTTTTAAATTTTAGGAAGAGGGTTCCTAATATTTGGCTGTTAGTGGCATGTAAAACATTGAAGCCCCTGAACTCGGTGACAGCTAGGCAACATCACAGAGTCATTTCAGTTTAGAAACTGATTATAAATCTACTTGCCTTCCAAAAGTGACTCTAATATAAACCCGTATTTTGGCTCAGTGTGTTTTGAGACGGCAGCACTTACGAGTTCACGCACAGGACGACGGTGTTCTTCCACAGGTTTCGGGTGCCGGTCAGCTGCGTTACGCAGGACGTCTTTGGCTTCTGCTGCAGTTCCGTCTCCAGCTCTACAAAACCAACACCATCATCATCATCATCATCATTCTCAAGGTAAAACACATTTACCTCATCAACAACAGCCGTATTCACCTGAGAGGATGCCACTGGGGTCGGTTGCTGTGTCGACGCTGTTGCTCTGGGCGATTCGGTACATTTGTTGCTTGGCTCTTTGGTAATGTTGAGTGGCCAACAACCAGCGCAGGGACTCGGGAAACATCCTGACGAAAGAGCCACGATAACGGGAGGTCTGACTGTTTGTCTTGTTTTTATGTTGTTTCAGGATGGTTAGATTTGAAATAGAACAACTAAAAGCAACAAAACTCATTGAAGATTTACACAAACAGTGTAACACGAAATGGGGTCAAAATATCTGTTTGTCCAAAAATAATAATTATTTCACATGCACAAAGCAAAGTGGAATACACTTCTGCATGTAGATATCAAGTTTACTTGCTACTAAAAGATTTAATGGTAAAATGAATCAAACCTAGCTGATTTCGCAGCTAACAAACGTTCCCATTAAGCTATAAAAACGTCACTTCTGAATGTTCAAAACGTCCATATTTTAAGGAAACATTGCATTTTATTATTCTTTAAACATCATGGGAATGTTACTTTTTAATGTTTTTTGAACATTCCTAAACAAGTAGCAACATTTAAACCTCTTCGGTCTTTTTTGAACAAAAAAATATTACGTTATGAAACTTGGTAAATGTTTTGGCACTTGATATGTGAACACACAAAAAACATTATGGACATGATTCGATAAGGTTAAATGGTACTGAAAAAAATAGTACTTGCGTCAAAAATGAGCGGGAAACGAATTTCACCTAGTGGAAGCGTTTGGTACTGCGCCAAAACAAAATCTTACCGAAAGCTTACTGAGATATCGACTTGTTTAGATTTATGGCTTTGATTTTCTCGCAGTTTTATAGTAAAACATGTTTTGCAAAATATGCATTTCATATAAAATTTTAAAATATTATTTTCATGCATTTTTCATGATAATAAATTTACACTTTAGCTTTTTTTAAATATAGTTTTACTATTTTTTTCCCCTTTTTTCACGTCAGCAGTAATCTGCCAAATGTCTTCTTTAAAAGACACCAAACTTCTGTTTGTTCTCCAAAAAATTCCAGATTTTCGACAGTTTAAGTTGAAAATTTAATTTTCAGGTTTATGCTAAAAAAAAAAAAAAAGTGATTAATTTATTAAAATTGATCTCAACAATCACATAAATAGAATTTAGTACCATAAAATCCCCTAAAAATACAAAATATTAAATAAAAAACATTTAAGTTAATTTCATTGAAATAAAAAAGCGTAATGCTGCGCGAAAACATCAAACTAAATGATCTACAAATAATATTTTTGTGCTAACATTTTGAGAACCAGACCAGCTTCATTAACGTTACTGGAAGAACATTTGTTCATAACTTTGAGAGAACCTTGGCGTAACGTTCTGAGAACGTTCCATGTTAGCTCTTCCTCATAAACAGGATTTTATTTCCATTCATTGCAGTCGTGTTTTATTGAGAGTCTTACCACACATACGGCAGCATGAGCACAAACGGGGCGATGATCGCAATCTGAAGAATCTGCCAATCACGGCACAGCGCCGCCAAACCGGGCATCAGCAGCTGCCCGCCCACGATGATCAGACTGGCGACCATGGTCATGGAGAAACGCCATTTGGGCAAACACAACTCAATCCCTGAGAGACGGAGAGATCATGGCTGAATCAAAACAAGCAGACACTTTTCAATTCACGTTCCTCGTAATCTTGAATCAGAATAACTTCTCTGATGACGAGGGCGGGGCTACCTGTCACTCACATGAGATCCACCAATAGCAAACCACAACCATCCAATCAAAATCAAGCCCCGCCCTACATTTGTTGAAGCATTTCACTCGATATACGCCACTATAGAGAAGACTAGTGCAACTTCCCTTTCATGCTTACTTTAAAAGACGAGATCCATCCAATAAATATTAGATTTATATATGATTCATTAGAAATGATATTGTCAGTACACTAACTTCAAAGACAATAAATTATGAAAAATTACATATAAAGAAATGCCCAAAAATGAAATTTCTGTCATCATTTACTCGTCCTCAAGTTGTTCCAAACCTGTATGAATTTATTTCTCATGCTGAACACTAAAGATTATATTTTGAAGAAGCACCATTGACTTCCATAGTGTTTTTCCCGTATTTTTTTTTACTTTGGTATGTGTTGAGAAGAGACTATAGTGTAACGTTATCCTACAACTGAGAAACTCATTAATATTGTCCCAGCAGATCAATTTGTTGTGTCATGAGCGGATATTAAACAAAGAAGAGATGCTGATTAATCTTTGCGGCCGAGTTTATTTTGCTCTCGTGAAAATGCATTTAAGAGTTTTGTATTTTTTCATCTGATTTGAGGTGATTGACTTGGCAAACAACAGGAGCAGAAATATTTTATTAAAGCGAAAGCCTTGTCAGCGTTATATGGCTTATTTCTCCCGCTGTAAATCATTATGATGTCCATTATCAACAAAAAGCTTCTGAGAAAATTGGGTGCTGTAAAGCATCACACTTCAAATGTCATCCGAGTCTGAGCGAAGCAGAAAGTGGCTCCATTAGAGAAAATTAATGAACTCTGAGGTGTTTTTGCGATTAAACACACACACACACACACACACACACACAGCTTCCCTCGGCCTCTGAAAAAGCTACTTAATCAGCATCACTTAATGTCTGCTCATCAGAAAAGCGCTTTCTAAAGCACACAGAGAATTAAACAGATCACTTAAATCAAACCGTGTGCTTAAAGGAGAACCTGGGTTTGCAGCGACTTTTCACCCCCCAAATCAAAAGAGTATGTATGAAATTATAATTTACATAAAGTATTTTTAGGCTTTATACATTCCAGATATTTTCATTTGTTTTTGCGATTCTTATTCTTAATGGTGATTCTCATTAAAAAAATCTGCAATTGCTGTCAATCTATTAAAATGTTTAGTCTGATTAATTACACAATGTGGTGATAAATTAATCGCACATCAAATTTGGCAGAGAAATTGCCCCCAAAAGATCATTTAAAGTCATTATTGTGTTAAACGTGAAAAACGTCAAATAGACATGGAAGCCCGTTCCCGCCACTGTTGAGAAAAAAAAATATTCTGTAAGTCATAATAATGAGAAACTTTCTCATTATAATGACTTAGTATCTCATAATAATGACTTAGTATCTCATAATAATGACTTAGCATCTTTAACTTAATAATGACTTGACATCTCATAATAATGACTTAGTATCTAATAATAATGACTTAGTATCTCATAATAATGACTTAACATCTCATAATAATGACTTAACATCTCATAATAATGACTTAGTATCTCATAATAATGACTTAGCATCTTTAACTTAATCAAAAAAAATTTTTTTTTTTAGAAACTTTTCTCATAATAATGACTTGACATCTCATAATAATGACTTAACATCTCATAATAATGACTTAACATCTCATAATAATGACTTAGTATCTCATAATAATGACTTAGTATCTTTAACTTAATAAAAAAACCTTTTTTATTTTTTTTGTTAAGTTAAAGATGCTAAGTCATTATTATGAGAAAGTTTCTCATTATTATGACTTACGGAATATATTTTTTTTTCTCAACAGTGGCGGGAACGGGCTTCCATAAATAGACATTACAAAAAAACATAGAATTTATTACACATAAACCTTTAGGCTTCAACGACCATGAGAGTGAGTAAATGACAGAATTTTTATCGGTGAACTATAGCCTACTTTTAATGGGTTTTCATTAATACGTAACTATGCGATAACTTTAAATGAAACGATACTCTAAATAAGAAGCGGTAAATGTCTAAATGAGTAAGTCATTCGTTCATTCAATTCGTTCAAACCGTTGTTTCATTCAGGAATGAAGTAAACGGCTCTCTTTATGAATGAGTCGTTGAATCATTGATTCACCCGATTGATTTGCTCAAAACACGGATTCATTCAGACGCACAACAGTTCTGCTCTGGCTTTACAGGTAATATTTTCATTGGCAAAATTGTAAATTATCTAAAATATAACACAATATTAACTTATTTATTGAACTGTTCTATAAAATCAATATCGCACTCGTGTGATATTGTGTTTTTTACTCTTGCGATATTGCTTAACTATATCATATGATATAAATATGAGACAAAAACGCATACAGGGGCATTTTTCCCTGATATCTTGATTTTTAGGGTCATTCTAGCTGTATTCTATAGGCTTTTGTTGACCTGCTTCATGTTCGTAACCAATCAACTCTATGAATGTAAGATGAACTGCTTCAGTCTGGGACGGGGCGGGTGTCTTAAATGCGTTTAGAATTTTAATTTTTCCCATTACTGATTCGTTAAATGAACATGTTAAATCGACAGCCCTATTTTTTTTTATATATATCAAGTTCAGTCATGAAACTCTAGATGTCGCAGGATGATCGGTCCTTTACATACAATCTGCAAGCAATCACATCATTAGGTCCTGCAGCCAATGAGATTGCTTGCTCACCATTTAAATAGTCATTAGCCGCGTTTAGAAAATTTTGCGATATTTTTTAAATATCGATTAAAAAACAATTGCGGAATGACAGCGTTTCCATTAACCGATGTTATGCGACTAAAAGGTCACATTTTATATCATGATAAATGCTTGATAAATTCAAATTGTGGCATTTCTGTTGTTTAGAATCCAGTAATCCCGTAATACATGTCTGATATGAGTTTAATGAAGATACCACGCCCTCTTTAAAGAATTATCGACTTATGGCAGGTGACCTTTAAATGACCTTTAAATTTCCATTGCAGTTTTGCGAAATATTCCTTTTTCGAATTGCCTGAAAAGCCACATCATGCGAGCGCAGAAACTTTTTTGGGAGATTTCTTTGTGAAATTGACGTGTTTGCATTGAGAGTATTTGCAATTTCAGTTTGCACAATTTAAAGATTAATTGAAACGCACTTATTGGTTCTGAACCCCTCCACCTCCCCAGCTCCACCTGCCTAGATCTGCTACAGGAGCAGATCTTACATGCTCATAGTGTATCTCTTAGCAGTAAAAATTGTCTCGATTAAAATAGCAATATATTCAATACAACAAATACCAGATTGATACATAAATACTTTACACTTTAAGACAATAAAACTCACTCAGGACGTAAAGGGACAGTCTGATGGCCGCCAGACAGAAACCTTCAAAGAAGCGCAGCGTGCTGAACATGGCCATATCCACGGAAAACGCCACGGCTAACCCGAACACCAGCACGGACAGCACGGACACCAGCAGTACTGGGATACGGCCCAACCTGACAGGGTTCAGAGTAAGTATTGTGAATATATATACACATATATATATAACTGTAACATCATAGATGCTAAATGCTTTGTTAACGTACCAGTCTGCCATCGCTCCCATCAACAGGTAGCCAAAAATGGAGCCGACCAGCAGAGAGAACTTAGCGATGTGAACCTTCCACTCTCCGTCACACACCAGCGTCCACTGCAACCAAAACAAGACAGATGGCTATACCTATAAAACACTATATAGCAGCATAATTGTCAATATAATCAAAATATGACATACAGTAAGTCATACAGGCACCATAAAACGGGCCAATTTAATTTACAGTAAGTATGAAATATATGGGGTAACCTCTATAGTGATTTTTCGTCCTAAAATTAAAATGAAAATAAAATGTTTTGCGAAATTATTTTTAAGTCAGTTAAGCAGTTTTCACAGAAAAAACATTATCCTAACAAAATTAATTTTTATTACTGCAATGTGTAAAAAATGCCTTTATTGGAATCATAATTATATACAATTATAGTATTTGTTATATTTTAATTTATGCTGATTAGAATTTTTGTATTAGAACATTTTTCTTGTAACACAGTAAAACAATTAGTGAATTACAATTGAGAATTAGAACATAGACATATTTCACTCTAAAAACAAAATGAAAATATAAAGATGTTTTGTGATATTATTTTAGTTTTTTCTCCTCACTAGTTATTGTGATGTGTAAAAATATGTTTCTAATTTCAATTATTGAAATTATAAAATATTTATACATGATGGATTTGTTATATTTTAATTTATGCTGATTTAAATGTTTTTTTATAATACAGTAAAAGAATTAGTGAATTATAACTGAGAATAGTGAGAATTAAAACACAGAGTAATATTTCACCCTAAAAACAAAATGAAAATGAAAAGATGTTTAATTTAACCACATTTCTAAACACTAATTATTATTATCCTAATTGAAATATTTAATTTATATTACTGTAATGTATGGAAGCCCGTTCCCGCCACTGTTGAGAAAAAAAAATATTCTGTAAGTCATAATAATGAGAAACTTTTCTCATAATAACGACTTAGTATCTCATAATAATGACTTAACATTTTTAACTTAATAAAAAAAATTAAAGTTTTTTTATTAAGTTAAAGATACTAAGTCATTATTATGAGATACTAAGTCGTTATTATGAGATACTAAGTCATTATTATGAGATACTAAGTCATTATTATGAGAAAGTTTCTCATTATTATGAGATACTACGTCATTATTATGAGATACTAAGTCATTATTATGAGAAAGTTTCTCATTATTATGAGATGTTAAGTCATTATTATGAGATACTAAGTCATTATTATGAGAAAGTTTCTCATTATTATGAGATACTAAGTCATTATTATGAGAAAGTTTCTCATTATTATGAGATACTAAGTCATTATTGTGAGATACTAAGTCATTATTATGAGATACTAAGTCATTATTATGAGAAAGTTTCTCATTATTATGACTTACAGATTTTTTTTTTCTCAACAGTGGTGGGAACGGGCTTCCATAGTAATGTGTAAAAATAAATGTATTGAAATATTTATACTAGTATTTTAATTCTTGTGTTAGAGTGCTTTTTACTGTAATACAACAATTTGTGAATTATATTAACTATTTAAAAAAAAAAAGTGAATTATATTTGAGAATAATGAGAATTCAACTCAAAGCCAAATCAACAGATGCAATAATATCATGAAAACAAAGTCACACAATGCAACATTTTCCTCCAGCAAATGAATTTGTTCATACTGATTTTCTGATGGAAGAATAAAGAGAATGAAAACACAAACATCGAATCCATCCTGCGTGACTCACTCCACATTTACCTTTGTGTTTCTGACATCGAAACATGACAAATGTGATTATAAATTGCACTGCTGAGTTTACAATGACCAATAAACCTCAATAACCCACTAGCGAGCAAACATCCTCTGTCCTGCAGTGTCGTCTCGTCCTCAAACTCCGAACGGCCCAGAATGCTTCATTAGCATTTGTTTGCACGCCCGGCGGCATGAATGAATGACCCTCTTTAACACACTCGTTAAAACACCGGACTATCGGTGTGAGAAAGGTCACACACACACACACACACACAGTCATCGACTACTCGGCCACAGACGCCGAGAGAAACGGGAACGCTGTGCATCACTTCTCTCAGAGTTTGTGTTTCCAGGGCATCTTCTGTGGAAATGTGTGAGATAAAGAAGCGGTTCTGCACGCGCCAGATGTTTATTTGGAGTCGAGAGCTGTTTGTGCAATCTGACCGGCCCTTTAAACTCTTCGTTCAGAGCAGTTGAGCAGTTGTCGGGCCTCCGTTATCTCTGTGCACGTTGTGGTGAGCATTTAAACGGGTTATCTGCTGCGGTCTGTGATGGGTGTGACACTCAGTTATCCGTCTGATATGCATACTGTAGGTGAAGTGATAGGCTCGCGACCCCCGTGACACCACATTTACATAACCATCGGTGATCGATGCGAGCTTCATCAACAATGTGCATCAAATGAATGATCGTGGTTAAAAATGGAAACAAAATACCAGCTGGCTTTATGTTAAATGTTTTCACACATTCAGAGTGCGTGTTTTTTTTAAAGCTCTGCCATTTGAGTTGTGTCTGTTGGATCTGGTAATAAACGATAAGATCCTCTACGTTTCCAGTGTTTTGCACAGTAAAGGAAATAAAGGAATAATTCACCCCCAAAAATTTAAATTCTGCCATCATTTATCAGATTAAACCCGTGAGGTTTAACGCAAGACGAATGTTAAATATGTTCACTTTGCACTTGCAGCTTAAAAAATGACAAAAAGAAAAGAAAAACAAGCCCATTTCCTCCAATCATGCTTTGCTCGATTATAATTAAGAGATTAAAACATTGTGATTATGAGACAAAAAGTTAAAATTATGTCATAAAATTCTAAATGAGGAGATTAAATTAAAGAGAGACATAATTATTACATTTTTACAGATATTACAGATGCACGATATGTCAGCCACCATATTGATATCGGCTGATAAATGTTCAATTTTAATGTTATCATTATCGGCCTGATAAGAAAATTTGATATATTATAAATGATATATTATGTAAATTTTTTATTTGATATATTAAAGCCGATAAATAATAATTTCCTTCAGATGCACATGGTTTTGAATAGCTTGTAATATAATTTAAATAACTTCAAAAAGGAAACTACAGTTAAGTGCAAGGTCTGTCGTTAAGGCTGCGTAATATTATAATTTAAACATTATTATTGTGTGTTTGGGACAACACTTTTGTGGCACTCAAAAAATATTAAATTTTTTTTTAAGATTTATCGGCCTATATATCGGTTATCAGCTTTCAAATATAAAGGATTATCGGTATCGGACAAAATTTTCATAACGGTGCATCTCTAATAATTTTGACTTTTTATCTCATAATTATGTCTTAGTGAGTCAAAAAATGTACTTTTTATTTCATATTCACCCAGTTTCACAGACGTTTTACCTGAACGCACATCTTGAAATATGTCAGAGCCTCCTCTAATGTTTTTTTCTAAGTCACGTTTTTCTAAGTCCTAATTGAACTAATGCCTAATCTTGGCTTAATCTAAGCCCTGTCTGTGAAACCGGGTCAGTATGTCATAATTATGATTCATTATGTCAAAAAAATGAGTTTTTCCAGATATATCGGCCAATAATCGGTATCGGCCGATAAAAGCAAATTTCACAGCCGATATATCCCTATAATTTGTGCTTTGTGTAAAAGAAAAAATGCTATACTAATGCAATATTAATAGTAATTATTTGAATTAATAACAGTTAATGTGTGTTAATGTCTATTTTAGCAATGTGTTTGTTTATAACCGATAGTTACTTTGAAACAAGTTGATAAAATGGAGGGAATAAAGTTTTGTATTTTCGTTTCTTTCAAAATATAATGATAATTACAATTAATCATTAACTTAAAAGAGGCTATAAACTATCGTTATCGGCAGATATCTGAATAATCGGTATCATCGGTGCATCTTTTTATGTCTTTTAATGTTACGGTTATAACATTTCATGCCCTAAATATGATTTAGCGAAGAATCTTTCTCTTCTTCTGTGGTGGAATGGGCTTCCATTCCTAAATTTAAGATGTTATTTGCTGAAAATCTTCCCTGTATTTTCACGCACTCACTTCCATCGTGTAGAATTAAACATTTTAAACATCTTGTTGTGTTCCAGGGAAGAAAGCACGTCATGTGCGTTTGGAAGGACACGAGGGTGAGGGAATATAACAGAATTTTTTGACGGATGACGGAATTTTCATTTTTAGGGGAACTATTCCTTTAAATGGTACATTTCCATCAGCCGGAGGGAATCCTTTCCAAGGGCATCCATCAGAGGATCTTACCTTGGTGACCACATTCTGCTGCAGTCCCGACTGCAGCTCAAAGCGCCACTCCGAGCACAAACACGCCGTAACGTAGCTGTTCTCGGTGGCGTCGCTCGCGTTCGCGATCAGATCCAAGAATAAATCCCGATCCGAGCCCGTCCCGTTCCCCGCGCTGCCCTGATCCGGGCGGACGCACTTCCTGTCCGGCTGGCCGAGCAGAAAGTGATCCGAGAACTGGATGAACGAGATGAGGAACGCCGGGATCCATGTCAAAGCCACCAGGCGCCGCTGATATCTCCCGAACCCCCCGAGGAACGGCAGAACCACCGTGTCCACCTGCGAGAGCCGCTTGGGCGGTTCGGACTGCGACACATTGCCGTTCTCCGCCGGTGGGTCGAGCCCGTCCAGCCGAACCGCATCCATAGCGCGTCGGTTTCAGCGGTGCGCGCAGGGTCTTTGTCTGAAAATCACACTCACACACACTGAGAGAAGGCGGACGGTTCGGTCCAGTCAGTATAAGGCCGGTCCGAACAGAATCCACTCTGAATCCGAGCTATGATAATCCAGCGGGCGCGATGATGCGCAAGGGGCCCCATAAGGTCTTTGTCGAACCCGGTGGTCACAGCGCCATCGCTGGGCTGTCTGATGCCCAGAGCTGCGCGTCTGTGCCCGGTGGTCTCCAACAGGTCCGCGGGTTACGCAGCTGGCGCACAGGTGTGGCCCGTGTATCCATCCTTGAATCCCGCTCGTACTCACATCGGGGATGATGCCGAGCCGATCCCACACGACGCTCGCACACTAGCTCACAAGTGACCCTATGAAGTGAAGGCTTGGTCAGTGCATCGCACGCCCGACGCAGAGCAGCCCCAGTGTCCGTCCGCCCGCTTCGCATCGAGCATCGCACGGCATCCAAATGCGAGATCCGCCCTCGTCGCACGGACCGGGCTCTTCCATTGGCGCGCGCCTGCGCGCACACGCTCGAGCCGTGCTGTCCTCCAGTGTGTGTGATTGGACGAGCGCAACAAAGAGCCTTTGTGTGGCATCTGCCCCCCATGAGCTCAGGGCAAAAACACTTGAGCGGGCTTCAACAACTACTGCGCGTTTAACTTTAGTAGGAGATTTATATTATATTATAACGTGCATTATATACTGTACGTTACCTTGCCAGATACATAATTATTGCCATTTAATGGACATGAAATATTGATTTTGAAAATGTTTTTATTATGTGAGAAGAGAATGCAATGTCTTAAAGAACTGTAGTACTTCATAATATATTATATTAATTTATGTTATATGATATCACATTTGAATGTGCATTATACTGTAGGCCCTACATCATCAGTCAAAGTAAGTAATTAAGTAAATGGACTTAAAATATTGATTTGAGATGAAGTGATTTTTATTATAAGAGAAAAAGGGTGCAGGACTTTTAAGGAATTTTTATATTATATTATAATGTGCATTGTACGTTTTCTTGCTAATTAGTTAAACAAACATCGATGTTAAAAAAAAAAACCATTGATTTTGAGTTGAAAAGATTTTATTGTGAGACGTAAAAAAAGTGATGTAGAGTGATATTCTTGTTAAATCTTGCTAGCAACATGCTAAAACATAACATAATAAATCATGCTAACGAAATAATAAAACATGCAACGTGTTAAATCATGCTAGCAACATGTTAATTCATGTTAACAACATATTTTTAGCGGCAACAGCGTGTTAAATCATGCAAACACTTGGTAACAATATGTTAATAACACGCTAATCATGTTAGCAACATGCTAAAACATGACATATTAAATAATGCTAACAAAATGAGAAAACATACTAGCAACGTGTTAAATCATACTATCAGCATGCTAACAATCTTTCTAGCAAACATTTTAAAATGAGTTATCGACATGTTAAATCATGCTAGCAACATGCTAAAACATGCTAATGATGTGTTTAATCATGCTAGCCACATGTTAATTCATGTTAGCAACATGCCAACAGTCTTTTTAGCAGCATTTTAAAACATGTTAACAACATGTTAAATCATGCGGAAACTTGGTAACAATATGTTAATAACACGCTAATCATGTTAGCAACATGCTAAAACATGACATATTAAATAATGCTCACAAAATGAGAAAACATACTAGCAATGTGTTAAATCATACTATCAGCATGCTAACAATCTTTCTAGCAACATTTTAAAATGTGTTAGCAACATGTTAAATCACGCTAGCAACATGCTAAAACATGACCTATTAAATAATGCTAACAAAATGAGAAAATATACTAGCAACGTGTTAAATCATACTATCAGCATGCTAACAATCTTTCTAGCAACATTTTAAAATGCATTAACAACATGTTAAATCACGCTAGCAACATGCTAAAACATACTAACGATGTGTTAAATCATGCTAGCAACATGTTAATTCATGTTAACAACATGCTAACAGTCTTTTTAGCAGCATTTTAAAAGATGTTAACAACGTGTTAAATCATGCGGAACTTGGTAACAATATGTTAATAACATGCTAATCATGTTAGCAACATGCTAAAACATGACATATTAAATAATGCTAACAAAATGAGAAAACATACTAGCAACGTGTTAAATCATACTATCAGCATGCTAACAATCTTTCTAGCAACATTTTAAAATGTGTTAGCAACATGTTAAATAATGCTAGCAACATGCTAAAACATGCTAACAATGTGTTAAATCATGCTAGCAACATGTTAATTCATGTTAACAACATATTTTTTAGCAGCAACAATGTGTTAAATCATGCGAAAACTTGGTAACAATATGTTAATAACATGCTAATCATGTTAGCAACATGCTAAAACATGACATATTAAATAATGCTCACAAAATGAGAAAACATACTAGCAATGTGTTAAATCATACTATCAGCATGCTAACAATCTTTCTAGCAACATTTTAAAATGCGTTAACAACATGTTAAATCATGCTAGCAACATGCTAAAACATGCTAACGATGTGTTAAATCATGCTAGCAACATGTTAAATAATGCTAGCAACATGTTAAAACATGCTAACGATGTGTGAAATCATGCTAGCAACATGTTAATTCATGTTAACAACATGCTAACAGTCTTTTTAGCAGCATTTTAAAAGATGTTAACAACGTGTTAAATCATGCGGAACTTGGTAACAATATGTTAATAACATGCTAATCATGTTAGCAACATGCTAAAACATGACATATTAAATAATGCTAACAAAATGAGAAAACATACTAGCAACGTGTTAAATCATACTATCAGCATGCTAACAATCTTTCTAGCAACATTTTAAAATGTGTTAGCAACATGTTAAATAATGCTAGCAACATGCTAAAACATGCTAACAATGTGTTAAATCATGCTAGCAACATGTTAATTCATGTTAACAACATATTTTTTAGCAGCAACAATGTGTTAAATCATGCGAAAACTTGGTAACAATATGTTAATAACATGCTAATCATGTTAGCAACATGCTAAAACATGACATATTAAATAATGCTCACAAAATGAGAAAACATACTAGCAATGTGTTAAATCATACTATCAGCATGCTAACAATCTTTCTAGCAACATTTTAAAATGCGTTAACAACATGTTAAATCATGCTAGCAACATGCTAAAACATGCTAACGATGTGTTAAATCATGCTAGCAACATGTTAAATAATGCTAGCAACATGTTAAAACATGCTAACGATGTGTGAAATCATGCTAGCAACATGTTAATTCATGCTAGCAATGTGCTAATTATGCTAGCAACATGCTAAAACATGCTAACGATGTGTTAAATCATGCTAGCAACATGCTAAAACATGCTAACGATGTGTGAAATCATGATAGCAACATATTAATTCATGCTAGCAATGTGCTAATTATGCTAGCAACATGCTAAAACATGACGCATTAAATAATGCTAACAAAATGAGAAAACATACTAGCAACGTGTTAAATCATACTATCAGCATGCTAACAATCTTTCTAGCAACATTTTAAAATGTGTTAGCAACATGTTAAATAATGCTAGCAACATGCTAAAACATGCTAACAATGTGTTAAATCATGCTAGCAACATGTTAATTCATGTTAACAACATATTTTTTAGCAGCAACAATGTGTTAAATCATGCGAAAACTTGGTAACAATATGTTAATAACATGCTAATCATGTTAGCAACATGCTAAAACATGACATATTAAATAATGCTCACAAAATGAGAAAACATACTAGCAATGTGTTAAATCATACTATCAGCATGCTAACAATCTTTCTAGCAACATTTTAAAATGCGTTAACAACATGTTAAATCATGCTAGCAACATGCTAAAACATGCTAACGATGTGTTAAATCATGCTAGCAACATGTTAAATAATGCTAGCAACATGTTAAAACATGCTAACGATGTGTGAAATCATGCTAGCAACATGTTAATTCATGCTAGCAATGTGCTAATTATGCTAGCAACATGCTAAAACATGCTAACGATGTGTTAAATCATGCTAGCAACATGCTAAAACATGCTAACGATGTGTGAAATCATGATAGCAACATATTAATTCATGCTAGCAATGTGCTAATTATGCTAGCAACATGCTAAAACATGACGCATTAAATAATGCTAACAAAATGAGAAAACATACTAGCAACGTGTTAAATCATACTATCAGCATGCTAACAATCTTTCTAGCAACATTTTAAAATGCGTCATCGACATGTTAAATAATGCTAGCAACATGCTAAAACATGCTAACGATGTGTGAAATCATGCTAGCAACATGCTAAAACATGCTAACGATGTGTGAAATCATGATAGCAACATATTAATTCATGCTAGCAATGTGCTAATTATGCTAACAACATGCTAAAACATATTAGTAATAATTTATTTACTTTCTTTAAGTAATACCTTCAAATTTCAAGCTTTTCAAAGTTATTTTAAACTTTCAGACAAGGCTTTGTCAAGCCAACATCAGAGTTTGGTCACAAAATGTACTTATCTAGCTGTAAATTATTGTCCAGCCGGTTGCAGCGCACAGACGGAAGAAAGACAATGCAGAGTGATATATTCATGTTAAATGTTTACAGTGTACTGAAATTGTTTGCGATACTATAGGAATGTTTTCCTTTCGTGATTGATTGAAGTCACTGAAATATCTGCATGTTTTTATTCATTCAGTCCCTGATGCACCATATGGCCTGGCACAACTCAACACCGCTCTTCTGGCCAAATGCGTCTCACAAAGCTTCTCCTGGAAGTGTCTGCTGTCCTTGGCTCAGTCTGCTGCGGATTATCCTTTACTTCCAAACAAGGACAAGTTCAACTCTTCAGGACACTGTACTGTACATCATGTGAGATTTATCACAGGTGATTCATGCACTGCA
>CM076072.1:1572500-1622500 GCA_038088235.1 Zacco platypus
GTTATGCACACGTTCAGTATTCTTCAGACATCACGGGAACGTTGATGTTCTCTGAACCTGTATGAGCAAGTATAGCGATTATCAAATAAAACTCTTTTCTGTTCTATGTCTGCGTTGTTGAGCATGTGTTTTTGCAGTGAGTGTTGCGGTTGCGTTCCTCGTCGCTCATTGGTTTGGTGTGAAGCATTGTGAGGGTGTGTGACTGTGAGCTGCCAAACATGCCAGTCTCGATTGTGTCTGTTTGTGTTGTGGATCAGACACTCTGGCATTGTCCTCTAAAACAGCAAACGCCAATATAGACATATTTTACCGATCCATGTATTTTAGAAACCATTGATGGTAACTTCTTTTTTTACATATGTTCACATAAACATTTTAGTGAGCTCAGGCTGGTTGGCATTTCATTGGTTATATAAACTGGGTTAACCCCTGCTGGTATATGATGGATCTACATCTTAATGACATTGACATCCGTTCAAACATGCATTCTGAATATTTTTTCATCATATAGTTATATTGCAGATCCAATGAGGAGCAGATTTTGAGGGAGATCGTGCCGCTACACACATGAACACCATTACATAATGTTTTGAGAAAAGACGCCTAATTTATTATGTGGGTTTTTAATGAAGACTAAATGACATGAAATTAATGACATGAAGACATGCTCGAGTCATTCTAACCCTGTCGAGACTCATCATTTACTCTTCTCAATAGAAGGGATTCGCAAGCATCACTGATGAAATATTTCTGGTTCTCGTAGGGCAGTTTATTAGTCATATAATTGTTGAGATGATTCCAGCTGTGAGTCTCATGCCCAACAGCTACATAATAACATGCATCTCACACAAACATGTTTGGCTTATATTTCAGCTTCAAAGCAAAAAAAGTAGTTTGCATGAAGAATTTTTTTTTTTTTTGCATTTTGTCCTTATTTTAATCCTAATTGAGCATGTTTCTTCCTAACTTCTCTTTGTTTAAGTAAAAAAAAATTCTGACTTTTTTCTCACAATTCCAACTTTTTTTAATGCAATTCCAACTTTATATCTCACAATTATGACTTTTTTTCTCACAATTCCGACTTTTTTCTCACAATTTTGACTTTATATCTCACAATTCCGACTTTTTTTCTCACAATTTTGACTTTATATCTCACAATTCTGACTTTTTTTCTCACAATTTTGACTTTATATCTCACAATTCTGACTTTTTTCTCACAATTCCGACTTTTTTAATGCAATTCCGACTTTATATCTCACAATTATGACTTTTTTTCTCACAATTTTGACTTTATATCTCACAATTCCGACTTTTTTTCTCACAATTTTGACTTTATATCTCACAATTCTGACTTTTTTCTCACAATTCCGACTTTTTTAATGCAATTCCGACTTTATATCTCACAATTATGACTTTTTTTCTCACAATTCCGACTTTTTTCTCACAATTCCGACTTTTTTAATGCAATTCCGACTTTATATCTCACAATTATGACTTTTTTTCTTGCAATTTCCACTTTATATCTCACAATTCTGACTTTTTTCTCAAAATTTTGACTTTATATCTCACAATTCCGACTTTTTTTCTCACAATTTTGACTTTATATCTCACAATTCCAACTTTTTTTAATGCAATTCCGACTTTATATCTCACAATTCCGACTTTTATCTCAAAATTCCGACTTTTTTTCTCACAATTTTGACTTTATATCTCACAATTCCAAGTTTTTTTAATGCAATTCCGACTTTATATCTCACAATTCCAATTTTTTTTAATGCAATTCCGACTTTATATCTCACAATTCCAACTTTTTTTAATGCAATTCCGACTTTATATTCCACAATTATGACTTTTTTTCTTGCAATTCCCACTTTATATCTCACAATTCCGACTTTTTTCTCACAATTCCGACTTTTTTTCTTGCAATTCCCACTTTATATCTCACAATTCCGACTTTTTTCTCACAATTTAGACTTTATATCTCACAATTCCAACTTTTCTCTCACATTTCCGAGTCTATATCTTAGATTAGAATGAAATATGCAATAATTTGCATTAGTTTAATTTAAAAGCATTTTGCAACAAATATTATAATCCATGCACATCACATGCATTAAGTTGTTTATTTTTTGCATCACAATAATGAGATTTGTCATGCAAATGATGTCACAATCTTAAAATAGGATCCGTTTTATTTTTTCCAAAATATAATGGTTTTCTCTTGGTTTTGCCGTGAAATATGACCCAGACGTTTTTTCAACACGTTTTCTGAAGCTCTCTCTATGTGAACCGAGATCAGCAGCGTTGCAGCATGTCAGTGTGTTTGTGTAATTTAAAGGAAAGTGCGTCTGTTAGGCTACGTTCTGATCATCTCCACCCTCGCTGGAGGCGACACGGAAAAAAGACTGAACATGTTTGCCTGTGTGAAGCACAGCCTCATCTCTAGCATTCTGGGAAAATTATTAGAGCGACTTCTGAAAAACATGAGCCTCTAAATGTGTGTTGGTCCAGTCAGAGAGTGGAAAATCTCATGATGGAACGCTTCAAAAGTTCTGTACCGTATATGAAGCGCCTGACGGAACTGTAAAAGGTCCGTGTAGAACCTTTTCTTCTGAACGTGTAGAGAACACTGGGGTTTTGTCAGGAGAAACATCTGAGAAGCAGCTGAAATGTCTCATTTCTCTTTGCTGCTGCGTTCTTTCTTATGCAATAGTGATGTGCATTTCTTGGTGAGAAAGTGTTTCCACAAATGCTTCTGATTATATGTTTGCTGACAGTCAGAGGTTTGGTGAGATGGAATGCGTGTCAGGCTGAGACATGCAGGAAACACCTTCAGAAATGCAGTCAGAGCATTGATGAATCGATTGAATGTGACAGACTGTCCTGTCACAGAGTGTGACTGCGTGCGGTCAGACGCCCTCATTCACACGTCCTGGTGTGAAATACTGCGACCGCACGCCCTTCACACCCACACCAACACCAGCGCTCTGATGGCACTGTTAAAGCTGCCGTGAAACGACGTCCAGGACACATTTCACTCCTCTAATGTGATGCATTTTGATTCTCAGAGGAGAAGTTATTATATTCTGATGACCTAAGCAATCATTTTCTGCTCGGGAATAACATGTGCACAGGAACACCAGGAACGTGTTTTGAGAAAGTAAATCATTTAAAATGTGTGGTTAAAAAAGGTAATTGCAACATTTTATTTCACAATGTGACCTCTTTTCTCTCCCAATTTTAGGTTTATATCTCACAATTATGACTTTTTTCTCATAATTCCGACTTTTTTCCACGTAATTCTGAGTTTATATCTCACTATTCCAACTTTTTTTTCTCACAATTCCAACTTTTTTCTCACAGTTCCAACTTTTTTTAATCACAATTCCGAGTTTATATCTCACAATTCCAACTTTTTTCTCACAATTCTGACTTTTTTCTTGCAAATTCCGAGTTTATATCTCAAAATTCCAACTTTTTTCTCACAATTCTGACTTTTTTCTTGCAAATTCCAAGTTTATATCTCAGAATTCCAGCTTTTTTCTCACAATTCTGACTTTTTTCTTGCAAATTCCGAGTTTATTTCTCACAATCCCAACTTTTTTTCTCACAATTCCAACTTTTTTCTTGCAATTCCAAGTTTATTTCTTGCAATTCCGACTTTTTTCTTGCAATTCTGAGTTTATTTCTCGCCATTCCGACTTTTTTCTTGCAATCCCAACTTTTTTTCTCGCAATTCCGACTTTTTTTTGCAATTCCAAGTTTATTTCTTGCAATTCCGACTTTTTTCTTGCAATTCTGAGTTTATATCTCACAATTGGGACTTTTTCCACGTAATTCCGAGTTTATATCTCACAAATCTGACTTTTTTCTCACAATTCCAAGTTTATATCTCACAATTCCGACTTTTTTCCACGTAATTCTGAGTTTATATCTCACAAATCCGACTTTTTTCCACGTAATTCTGAGTTTATATCTCACAAATCCGACTTTTTTCTCACAATTCCAAGTTTATATCTCACAATTCTGAGTTTATATCTCACAATTTCGACTTTTTTTCTCTCAATAACTCTTTATTTCATACCACGGCAGAAACAAAAAACAGAATTGCAAGATGTAAACTCAGAATCTGGAGAGGGTAAAAGTCCAAATTGTGAGATGTAAACTTCCATCTGTGAGGAAAGAGTTAGAAATATGAGGAAAAAAAGCAGTGTGCATGAGGAAAGACCCAACGCAGCACTCAGAGGTTGTGTATTTACTGCAGCGAATGACCTCTGACTTCAGGAGAAAGTCAAGAGTCACAACACACCCACACACACACACACACACACTCACACACACACACACACACCCACACACCCACACACACACTCACACACACACACACACACACACTCACACACACACACACTCACACACACACACACACGCACTCACACGCACACGCACTCACACGCACACACACAAATAAAACGGCACTCTAATCACTTCAGAAGAAATGACTGCAAGCATTGATAGTTGGAGTTTAATGCACATGCATTAACTGTGTCCTGTGATAACCTGTTTGATTTCTGACACACCTACACCTGCTCTTCTTTAATCAGGTGCCACTGCCAAGGGCGAGTGAAGCTTGGAGAAGCGACAGAAACTGTCTTCAGGGGTTTTTAAGAGAAAGACTCGTCTTTCCTGTAGATCCAGAAACATCAGTGATGGCAAACACATGTGAATGATCTAGCTTGGATTTAACATCAACATTAAAGATGAATAATTTTACAAGCATTACATTTTCATATGTGACTGCATGAAGGGAAAGTGTTTTAAAACATGTCGCGTTTTTCACAATTTTGAATCAGGTCACTTTATTAGATTTACAAGTGCAAATTTTATATGTGCAACACAGGGTTGGGGAGTAACGAAATACAAGTTACGTATTTAAAATACAGAATTTGAGTAATTGTATTTCATTTTAAATGGGTGGTAATCAGATTACAGTTACATCTGAAAAGTGTTTTAGATTACCAAAGTGATTACTTTGAGTTTTAATGTCATTTAAACAGCGATTGGTGATTCTCTGACTCTGACCGTCTGAAAAAGAGTTAAGTTTCATCAACATTTTAATATTTTTAAGAGGATCATAAAAATGTTGTTATTTTTATTTAGTTCTGTCCTGAACAAGACAAAATGACTGAATTTATAAAAACAAATTCCCAAACTGTCAACTGAACTGTCCTGTCATGACCTGATGATCCACGACTGTTTTCATGTTTTGTTGTTTGTGAGTCATTTATAATTCACTCGTCACTGCAACTTTTTATCACAGTTTGTTTTTTCCCTCACAATTGTGAGTTTGTGTTTCACAATTCTGACTTCTTTTTCTCAGAATTGCGAGATTTAAACTCACAATTATAAGTTTTAAAGTCAGAATTGGGAGATATAAACTTGCAATACTGACTTTTTTTCTTGCAATTGTAAATTTAGTATGTGAGTTTATATCTCATAATTCTGACTTTTCTCAATATTGTGAGTTTATATCTCATAATTCTGACTTTTCTCAATATTGCGAGTTTATATCTCATAATTCTGACTTTTCTCAATATTGTGAGTTTATATCTCATAATTCTGACTTTTCTCAATATTGTGAGTTTATATCTCATAATTCTGACTTTTCTCAATATTGCGAGTTTATATCTCATAATTCTGACTTTTCTCAATATTGTGAGTTTATATCTCATAATTCTGACTTTTCTCAATATTGTGAGTTTATATCTCATAATTCTGACTTTTCTCAATATTGTGAGTTTATATCTCATAATTCTGACTTTTCTCAATATTGTCAGTTTATATCTCATAATTCTGACTTTATAACTCGCAATTGCAACTTTATATCACGCAATTCTGAGGGAAAAAGTCCGAATTGTGCGATAAAAACTCGCAATGACCTTTTTTGTGTTTGTTTCACACTTATTAGTATTCCAAAGTATTCTAAAGTATTTAGATTAAGTTACTAAACTTGAGTAATGTAACGAAATACGTTACAAATTACTTTCTAATGCATGTATTTTGTAATCTGTAGTGAAATACATTTTAAAAGTAACCTACACAGTACATTTAAAGTTACTAAAATGAAAAACTAAAGTTTGATAAAGAGATATGACGATGAACAACTAAATCATATTTCATTAGAATCATATATCATAAATCATTAGATCATTAGAAGCAAGTATGTTGTTTAAAATAGTTTTCAAACATGTCATAAAGCAGAATGTGATGGTGATCTTCCCTCAACAGTGCACAGAGAGACGCCTCCAGGCGCGCGAGGGTGTGTTCTGATGGTGTGGGTGTGACTTCGGAAGTTCGGGTCCGTGAACTGCGGCTCTTCCTAGTGGAGTCTCGAGCGCAGAAGCTGCGGATCTGATCTCAGGCTCACCTTTAAAACTCCGCCATTTTAAGCGTGAAGCTCGGGCGCAGTCATGAGCACGTACGGCTCGCAGCGCGGGCTCAACATGATGGGACGCCGAACCGGGTCGCGCAGCGAGCTGAACGCCGTGTCCGCGAATACGTACGCGCGCAGTGAGATAAACGCCGCGGCCCCGTATCCGTACGCGCGCAGTGAGGTGGTGGTGGTGCAGCAGCGGGGGAATAATGGTTTCACCCAGGAGTACGTGGAGGGATTCAACCGAAGTGTGTCCAGAGGTTCTGTGAGCGGCGGACAAGTGTGAGTAAACACCTGTTACTGCGTTTTTATTCACTTTTCATTATAGTGTCCAACAGGGCTGGGTGGGTTACTTTTAAAATGTATTTCACTACAGATTACCAAATACATGCTTTAAAAAGTCATTTGTAACGTATTTCGTTACATTACTCAAGTTTAGTAACTTAATCTAAATACTTTAGAATACTAATAAGTGTGGAACAAACACAAAAAAGGTCATTGCAAGTTTTTATCTCACAATTGCATGATATAGATTTGCAATTGTGAGTTATAAAGTCAAAATTATGAGATATAAACTGAAAATATTGAGAAAAGTCATAATTATGAGATATAAACTCACAATATTGAGAAAAGTCACAATTATGAGATATAAACTCACAATATTGAGAAAAGTCAGAATTATGAGATATAAACTCGCAATATTGAGAAAAGTTACAATTATGAGATATAAACTCACAATATTGAGAAAAGTCACAATTATGAGATATAAACTCGCAATATTGAGAAAAGTCACAATTATGAGATATAAACTCGCAATATTGAGAAAAGTCACAATTATGAGATATAAACTCGCAATATTGAGAAAAGTCAGAATTATGAGATATAAACTCGCAATATTGAGAAAAGTCAGAATTATGAGATATAAACTCACAATATTGAGAAAAGTCAGAATTATGAGATATAAACTCACAATATTGAGAAAAGTCACAATTATGAGATATAAACTCGCAATATTGAGAAAAGTCAGAATTATGAGATATAAACTCGCACTAAATTCACAATTGCAAGAAAAAAAGTCAGTATTGCAAGTTTATATCTCCCAATTCTGACTTTATAACTTGCAACTGTGAGTTTAAATCTCGCAATTCTGAGAAAAAGAAGCACAAAGACAGCAGTTGGGTTAAATGTTTGACTCAACCTGCTGGGTAAACTATTGTTTTAAAAATGACTGCATTGCTCGCTTAAAATGAACCCATAATTCAACTAATAATTAAACTGCTTATTAATAAATGTTCACATTTTTCGTTATTATTGGTGCCTTGCGTAATTATGTGCCTGATTTTTAATCTCCAAACAATTTTTAAACAATATTTGAATTAAATAAAACTACCCAGCAGGTTGGGTCAAACATTAACCCAGCCACTGGATTTGTCCATATTTAACCTAACTTAGGTTGTTTTTAACCCAGAGTGGTTGTAAAAACAGTGCTGGAGTCAGTGTCTGTTGAAGTGAAAGTGTGTCATATACAGCAGAGGTTCAATCGGCACATAAAGCCGCTCTCGGCTCCCAGAACGAGAGTGTGAGGCGGGATGTTTGTGTCGTTGTCAGGCCTCTGCTGCAGGTGGATCGGGCTCTGCGTAACTCAATCCCTGCTGATACTGTGTAGCTCCTTTGTTTTCGTATCTGCACGAGTTTACAGGTCACTTTCAGACTCGCACTTGTCGTGCAAAGCTTAACTCTACACGCTCCGTAATCGCAGGATCCTGCGGGAAAGGCGATGGCTGCCGTATCCAAGCGCTGCGCAGAAGTTCATGAGTCGTTTGGCAGCTACTGCTCATAAACATGAGTAACGACTCTGTTGTGCATTCCTGTTCATGTCCTCCATTCAAATGAGACGAGTCTGTTTTCTGTTTGTTTACTTCCCTAATTTTATTCGTTGAACTTTTTGCAGCAAAACATTCCATTTAGTTTCGGAACACCTCAAGATATTAATGTAAAACAATGCACCAGATATAATTAAGTCAAATATTTGTAAGATGGTTTATTTTAATACTTTATTTAAGAATGCATTATGTTTTATTTATATAAACTGTCATAATGCATAATACAATATACTTAAAATACTATATATATATAATTATATAATTAAATAATTCAATATTTATTTATAAATATATAATTATATGATTAAATATTTAAATATATTTTTAATAATATTTTAATATATAATATTTTATATATTTTATTATATAATATAAATACATTTGAGCTGCTTTTTAATCTCTTTTTTCAATTTTATGCATAATTTATAATAAAGTATAATAATAATAATAATAATATTATGTACTTTTTAAAATAATATATTAAATATTATGTTTTAGTTATACTATATATACTATACTATATATATATATAATGCATATATAATTTTGTATTTGCTTTACATTTTCAAGCTGCTTATTAAACTTTTCAATTCATGCATAAATATTATTAAAAGAATATTAATAGTGTATATATATATATATATATTTGAATTATACAATATTATATTTCTTTCTATATATATTTATATATTTAAAATGTATAAAAAAATATAATATTTTAATATATATAATGTGTATATATAATTTTGCTATAAAAAAGCTGCTTTTTAACTTTTCAATTTTATGCATATTGTTGAAAAGTTAAAAGCGTTTGCTTTTAAAATTCTTAAGTATATTCTTCTAACAGGATCTGATGTGCTTCATTGCTCTGTTTGCACAGCATTAAACTGCCTTTATCTACAGTCTTTTATCAGTCTACAGTCTTTATCTACAGTAGATTATTAATTGTAAAAGTGATCTATATTAAAGTGATCTATAAAACTATAATTTAGAGATGGAAACATACATGTAATATAATATAACCTGTCAAATATTAGTCTAAATAGAGAGTTATTAACCGCATCAGATTCATAAACGGGAGTTTTGCGAGCTGCTCCGGCTGGCGGGGCGTCTCTGTGTCGGGGTTCGACTGAGGGCGATGGATGAACGCACCGTAAATCAGTGAAGAACAAGCTGTTCGTGAACCACAATGATTCAGTCAGTGTCCAGATGGGCTTTTGAAAAGGTTTATGGTACGACGATCTTCGTGTTTAGAGAGCAAGAGCTGTCTGTAAACCGGAAAATATTATTACGGATTAAAATAATGTAAATGTAATTTATTCCTGTGATGTAACGCTGATTTTTCTCTCCTCCAGGCCCTCCATGCCGTCGTCGCTGCAGCAGCAGATATTGTTTCTACAGACCCAGTGTCAGGATTACCTGGAAAAGGCAGCATTAATATTTAAGTCTGTGAGTGGCCTATATATTCACACACACACACCGTTTTGTGGATTCGGGCTCTTGTCGAGCGTTCACAGGGTCATAAATGTGCTGTAAAGTTCACGAGAGTCACATGACTCCGTTCACACACACATCATGAACACTTCTCAGATCATAAAACACTCCCGTCCCTCGTCTGACCTGAAAAATGAAAGTGAAACGTGCGTTTGGCGCTCAAATAATAGTTCTTTACTTTCACGTATTAAACTGATTATTTATATTGTTTATTTTCATTACCTCCCTTTTTTTTTTTTGGTTGTTTTTTGCCGACTGGTATGTATCATAAAAATATATGTTTAAAAAAAGATTAGTTAATGATTAAAATTAAAATGATCCTTATTTACTCGTCCTCGTGTTGTTTTCCGAACCTTTCTTCTGCAGAACACGACAGCTTCATAAATGGTGCCGTGCACTATATTCTAATTTTTAATTATTATAATTATTTGTAATTATTTTCACTTTCATCACCGCAAACCATGGTTTTTCCTCTGTATTGTCATCGTTTTCCAGTACACACTTAAATCAAGAGACTATAAAATGACTGAAGATATTAAGTCTCGTTTTCCAATAAAAATGATAAAATGATTTTATGCTTTTAAAAAAAGTGGCAAGAAAAATGCACTTATTTTCCCTTTGAATTGAGTTTTTTTAAAGTCTTACCATAATATGAACATGTTTTTTTCTTCTTTTAAGCTTAAAATCTTCAGTCATTTTGCTTCTCAAGTACGTGTATCTTGATTTAAGAATGTTTAGATGTTTGTGCTGGAAAAGACAACAAAATACTAAATACTAAATACAAAATATCATCTTTTGCTTTCATTTTAAATCTTTCTGTGACGTTTGAACGGAGTCTGCTCTGATATATTTGAATCTAGTTTCATTTCAAAGAGAATCTGAATTTTAGTGTGTAATGTTGCTGTTTGAGCACGAAAAACGAATTCTTCTTCTCTATATCAGTGTTTCTGAACTCCCTGAAATGCTTGAGTTTTCTCCTCATTTACATAATTCATGCGCAGAATAAAGGGGCGGGGCCTGGTTGAGTTAGTTAGTAGTGCCGGTTATGGTAAGGGGCGGGGCATTTCCCAAACATCAATCAACACACTGCTCCGGTTGACCAATCAGAGCACATCGTGCTTCTCAAAAGGAGGGGCTTCATGGAGACCGGAAGTAAACAGAGCGTTACTGACAGACTGAGAAGAGAGGAGCTGCAACAATGGAGAATAATGGACATTCAAGCATGAAAACCTGCTCTAGTTAGTTGTGTCCTCTTTAATGCAACACGTTGATTTCAGACACACAATCATGTCGTCTCAGTTGCATGAGAAGCTGAGAATCGGACTAGATAATGTTGATCACGAAACTGATTTCACAGATTTCATTTTTGTTTGTTCTGCAGTTCAAAATGTCACACAAACGAAGCCTAAAGTCACACGCTCGGCTGGGAGAATGTTTGGATTTGTTGATCCGGGGCTTTTCTGATGGCTGGTTTCTATTGTTCTCCGTGTGTGTGTGTGTGTGTGTGTGTGTAGGGCGGAGATGCCAACGCTTTCATGGAAGCTCAAAGCTATCTGGGGTCCGCCGCTGATATCACTGAGCAGCTCCGAGGCTTCGCCATGGAGCTCAACCAGCAGAACATGTCGTCGGAGAGTTTGGTGCGCAGGTGAGACACACCTGTGGTAGCGTCTTCCCATCAACCTCATAGCAACATGCTTGAAAACACCTTAGCAACTGTCAATCATGTTGAAGAGTTTTGCACCGCTCACGTTGTACCTTTTTGCCAGAATATTTAGTACTGAGAGGACAGGAAATGATGATGAGTGGGTATGGGGAGGGGCTTCAGGTAACAATGCTAGGCCACACCCATTTATATTTAAATTAAACATGAAGTCATTTCTTTCTGCGCCAAGTGGAATTGCGAAATAGTAAATTCAGACAAAGTTAAGTGGGTCATTGTTGAATAAAAAACATAATTGAGATATAATTAATTTCGAAGTTTTATTAAGTGTCATTTTTTTACTTTGAAAAAGAGCAAAAAATCATTTGGTTTAACCAAAATTTGGGTTATATTAGTATTGTAAAACAATGCGAACAGGCTGATATCTGATATCAATCAAACACTTTATAGCCTATTTAGTACAAGCTTTTTTTTTTTAAATATTACAACATTTTCCATGTTTTATAGCGGTTGTAGCGAAGGATGTTTTGGGACATGCGTATGAGTGTGAATTTTCCAAATAGTTAAGAGAGAGTTAGTTACTTTGCTTCATGACCATGTGATCTTTTGCAGGTGTCTGAATGATGTCACATCTGGTCACATGATATTGACCGCATGACTTAATCCAAAATGGTCCCGTTATATTGGTTACTCCGAATGACATCAACAGAAATGATTTTTCCGGACATTCTTTCTCATAAAAAAGCAACGACTTCATTTTTAATACCATTTTGCATGTATAAAATCATGCCAGAATATAAAATATATACATTTATTACATTTTAAGATATTTTAACACAAATGAACTGCCTGAATTGACCTTGGACGGTTAAACCGAATGACCTTTTGACACGTCAACATCTTTAAAATACCAAAATATAATTAAAACCTTTTGGATTCAATAAAAGAGATCTAGTTGTACTACGTCTCATACTTTGGATGTCATATCTTTGTTTTATTATTATTATTATTATTATTATTATTAAGGCTTTTGGACAAAAAAAAAAAGACTTGTCACATAATTGACCCTAATTCATTAAATCAGGCAATTACACTGTATCTTCATTCTTCACTAGTTCTGCAAAACTTGCTTGTCGATGTGTTGATATATATATATATATATATATATATAAAATAATAATAATAATAATAATATATAATAATATATATACATATATACACTACTGTTTAACTGTTTGGGGACAGTAAGATTTATTTTGTTTTTTTTTTTAAAGTAGGAAAGAAATTAATACTTTTATTGGGCATGGATGCATTAATTTGATCTAAAAACAGAGTAAAAAAATATTTATTTAAATAAATGTGGTTCTTTTGAACTTTCTATTCATCAAAGAATCCTGAAAATTGAATCCTGACAGTTTCCACAAAAATATGCCATTGATAATAATCATAAATGTGCATCAAATCATCATATCATCATGATTTCTGAAGGATCATGTGACTCTGAAGACTGGAGTAATGATGCTGAAAAATCAGCTTTGATCACTGGATTTAAATTATACTCTACTATATATTCACATAGAATCAACTATTTTTAAATTGTAATAATATTTCACAATTTTTACTGTATTTTTGATCAAATAAATGCAGCCTTAGTGAGCAGAAGAGACTCTTTTATAAACAAGTCTCCCAATCTTTTGAACAGTAGTGCGTTTGCAGTTCGTGTCTCAGTGTGTCTCGTCTGAGCTCACTTCCACCGTAACCTTATATTCTCTCTCTCTCTCTCTGTCTGTGAACAGTGTGAATGTGTTTTCTGAGCAGATAAGAGATCTCAGTATGGCTCTGAACAGTCCTCCGCAGCAGAAGTGGGGCAGCAGGACGATCCGCCGCAGCGTGAGCCGTGAGGAACCCAACCGCTTCTTCACCGAAGCCATGGCCTGGATAGTGCAGCAGAGGGTACGTGACGTCTCTGACCTTATGAAAGTGTGCAAGAACGTCAATGCGAGACCCAACAAGTTTCACGTGTCAAACAGGCGATTTTTGCCGGCGGTTATTTAGCACTATTGTCAATATTGCAATGGTTTTAATGTAGTTTTTATGTGTTATTTGATAGAAACATCATCAAAAGACTGAAATATTTTGCGATATATAATTTGTAGCCATATCAGCTGGCTGTAGAATAAATTTTTCTTTAATTATTGAAAGCACACACACGGATATATATATATATATATATATATAGATAGATAGATAGATATCTGATAGATAGATATAGATAGATAGATAGATATAGATATGTATAGATATATATAGATATAGATAGATAGATAGATAGATAGAACTAAATGTATTAAAAATACATAGATATACAAATATAGATATGAAATAAGAAAAAATATAATATAATAAATAAAAATATAATATATAAATAAAAATGCACACTGATGTTCAAAATATTTTTTTTTTCAATGCAGTGTTTTTGAAATAAATCTATTATTTTAAATAGGACTGCATATATTTCATCAAAAATACAGTAGAAATTGTGAAATATTATTCCAATGTAAATCATTTGTTTTCTACGTGAATATATAGTAAAATATAATTTATATCCAGTGATCAAAGCTGATTTTTCAGCATCATTACTCCAGTTTTCAGTCACATGATCCTTCAGAAATCATTCTGATATGATGATTTGATGCTCAAGAAACATTTATGATTATTATCAAATGTTGAAAACAGTGTTCTTTGATTAATAGAAAGTTTAAAAAAACAGCGTTTATTTGAATGAGAAATATTTTATGACCTTATAAATGTCTTCACTGTCACTTTTGATCAATTTCATGCACCCTTGCGGAATAAAAGTATTAATTTCTTTTGAAACGAAGTCAATCTGATGTTTAACATACAGTTATGTGAAGCAGGATTCTCAACCAATGAGATCTCAGTGTGGGCGGAGCTTCTCTGCCTTATGTGACAGAAATAGACATCAACTTAAAAGCACAGAGATAGCAGTTATCTCCCGCTGCTCTATTCCGATAGGACACGCGCTGAAATTTCCAGCACAGACAGAGTGAGAGAAAATGAAAGAAAAGCCCTGAGCAGATGAAATGAAGCTCAGAGAGATTAGAGCGTGGCGTCCCGCCAAAGCACACACACCTTCAGTGCCTCTCGCACGCCCACAGAAACGCTGTTTTGCGGATTCGGAATATCACTGCTTGTCTGTTTGAGTCTCTAAAACCCCAGAATTCCTCAGACTCCCGCAGGGGTCAATGACACGGCAGATACGACACTCCCCTCCTGTCAGTGAGGTCAGAGTTAATGAAAAACAGACGTCTGCTGAAGAGCCCAAACGCTCTTTTTAGAGAAGGCCTGAGAAAAGAACGAGGTGGTGTGTGTTTTCCCAGCTAACCGGGAACGCTCTGGCGAAGTCATCTGGTCTTTAATAATGTTCTCAAAACATTAGCACAAGAACATTATCTGTGCATTGTTCATTTTAGTTTGACACCTGTTTTTTTAAATGTAACAACTTGTTTCAGAATGTACATTCAAAAGTAACATTCCAAATTAGTCTGAAGAATGAGACCATGGAATGTTCCCTTAACATTCACATAACCAAAGACATTCAAAACATTTAAAAAAAAAAAAAAAACCCTTTTGAAATTATGTTTGCATAACCAAACGGGAACATCAGCAGAATGTTCTTTTGGAGCAACATTCTTACTGTAGTAAATGAAACTGTAAACCTCCAGTGTAGACGGCGCTGTTCATCATAATAGGAGTGGTTTAGTTTTTATGCAACAAAACACCTCGTGTGATGAGGAAACATCCTCATCATGCATTTCTTTGCCCAGTTTCAACTAGATGTAAATATTAAGTGTGAAATGCTGCTTGTTTAATGTGTGTGTGTGTGTGTGTGTGTGTGTGTGTGTGTGTGAGCAGCGGCTGATCGAGACGTCATCGTGGGGAGATGATTTACCGGCGGTCGAGCAGCAGATAGCCAATCACAAAACGTTTCACAGCTCCATTCAGAGAAGTGTGGAGGTGGATCGAGCCCGAACGGAGCTGGTGAGAACTTTTCAACTGTGCATTATTTTGTTTTCATGCCCGTTTTCCTTTGAAACATGTAAAATGTAAGGTTTAGAGCTTAAAATGAGATCTATTACTGTACATGATCAGATCATATTTCACCTCAAAATCACAAGAAAAATATACAAAAAAGAAAATATAGCCTATATATATATATATATATATTAGTCAGGGCTGGGTATGTTACTTTTAAAATGTATTTCACTAAAGATTACAAAATACATGCTTTAAAAAATAATTTGTAACGTATTTCGTTACATTACTCAAGTTTAGTAACTTAATCTAAATACTTTAGAATACTAATAAGTGTGGAACAAACACAAAAAAGGTAATTGCGAGTTTTTATCTCACAATTCTGACTTTTTCCCTCAGAATTGTGTGATATAAAGTTGCAATTGTGAGTTATAAAGTCAGAATTATGAGATATAAACTCGCAATATTGAGAAAAGTCAGAATTATGAGATATAAACTCACAATATTGAGAAAAGTCAGAATTATGAGATATAAACTCACAATATTGAGAAAAGTCAGAATTATGAGATATAAACTCACAATATTGAGAAAAGTCAGAATTATGAGATATAAACTCACATACTAAATTCACAATTGCAAGAAAAAAAGTCAGTATTGCAAGTTTATATCTCCCAATTCTGACTTTATAACTTGCAATTGTGAGTTTAAATCTCGCAATTCTGAGAAAAAGAAGTCAGAATTGTGAAACACAAACTCACAATTGTGAGGGAAAAATACAAATTGTGAGAAAAAGTTGCAGTGACGAGTGAATTATAAAATGACTCACAAACAACAAAACATGAAAACAGTGGAAAACATGAATCTTAACTCCTCTTTTTCAGACGGTCAGAGTCAGAGAATCACCAATCGCTGTTTAAATGACATTAAAACTCAAAGTAATCACTTTGGTAATCTAAAACACTTTTCAGATGTAACTGTAATCTGATTACCACCCATTTAAAATGAAATACAGTCACTCAAATTTTGTATTTTAAATACGTTACTAAGTTACTTGTGTTTCGTTGGTAACACTTTACAATAAGGTTCATTAGTTAACATTAGTTAACAACATTAGTTAACATGAACTAATAATGAACTGCACTTATACAGCATTTATTAATCTTTGTTAATGTTAATTTCAACATTTACTAATACATTATTAAAATCTTGTTAACATGAGTTAATGCACTGTGAACTAACATGAACTAACAATGAACAACTGTGTTTTCATTAACTAACGTTAACGAAGATTAGTAAAAACAGTAACTAATGTATTGCTCATGATTAGTTCATGTTAGTTAATACATTAACTAATGTTTAACTAATGAACCTTATTGTAAAGTGTTACCGTTTCGTTACTCTCCAACCCTGTATATAAATATATATATTATATATGTATGTGTGTGTATATGTCATATATGTCATAGTGTTGTGATATGGCTGTATATCAGAACGGCTGTGATTCGGCCGTAGGTTGATAATCACAGACGTGCTGATATAGAGATATATCGCACAGCTACTCGTGTGATGCTGCATTTATACAACAGTTCGACGGCACGAGTGTGTAAATAAACAAGAAACAACAACAGAGTGTCTTTAAAACACTCTTTTGTGAGGAACTACCAGCCATGGATTCAAATCTCAAGTTCACAGTTTAACAGTCGAGCCCCAGATCCGTTACTAATTATAAAACGTCATTTTAGAACTAGTAACGAAGGAACGTCGAGTCGCTTCATTGAAACTCATTGTAATATGTAGAGTATTATGATAGAGAAATTGCCTGAGCGAGTGTGTGACCTGCATCTAGCTGATCTTCTTCAGCTCAATCCTATATTCATATTCACAAAATCAGTGTGAATGTTCGCTGAGGAAAGCGATATCTTTGTCCTTTTAACATTTAAGAGGATTTCCCATGACAGCGCTAGTCAATGCATTTGTCAGTTGCGTCTCATAAAGTTTTTAAAGTAAAAACAACTTCCTGTTTCAGTCCATTTCAATATAAAAAGTCTTTATAAAATATAAATAATAACAAAATAATAATAAAATAAAATATAAAAGTCTTTGCCGCCATCTCAATGTAACTTTCACTGAAGTCAAAAACAATACCAAAAATATGGCATGTTATTTATATAAAATATTATTTATTGAACAATAATATTTAAATTAACCACAATAGCCTTTATAACACAAGCACAAAGTTCAGTCAAACGTACAAAAAGCAGCGCTCTAGTACAGCATTTATTGTCAATGTAAATATAAAGTTATGAAACTTAAAGTAGCTCTTCAGCCAAATCTGTTAGCTCTGGAACAAGTAGTGATTTAATGAGACCAAAGATTGCCGTTTGATATACCCAAAACAAATACCTCACGTTTAAACACAATCTACGTAAGAGCCAGCGGCAAATTCCCGAAGCACTGGCCGAGATGAAGCTGTTCTCGGCGGGTACACAAGCTCTGAACGACCGCTGACGGCCTGGAGCTCACATCTTCGAAAGCGTCTAAACAAATTTTCAAATATATGTTTACAATAAATCGCATATCTGAGGTCTAAAGAACTACATTCTCAACTAAAAAAACTATATTACGTTACAAAATAACAGTAGTTTCTATAAGAAAAAACAGTGAAACGGTTCCTGTGGAGATACTGGCAGAATATCTTACGGCCGGAAAGACCTCTCAGCCAATCAGATTTGAGAACCAGAAAGAACTGTTGTATAAATATAAACTGTATATGTACTGTATACACACTACCGGTCAAAAGTATGGAATAATTAAAGTCTCTTTTGCTCACCAAGGCTGCATTTATTGGATCAAAAATACAGTAAAAATTGTGAAGTATTATTACAATTTTACCGTGAATATATTTTAAAGGGTAATTTATATCCAGTGATCAAAGCTGAATTTATTTGATTAAAAATACAGTACAAACAGTAAAAATTGTGAAATAATATTCCAATTTAAAGTAGCTGTTTTCTATGTGAATATATGTTAAAGAGTAATTTATATCCAGTGATCAAAGCTGAATTTTCAGCATCATTTACTCCAGTCTTCAGAGTCACATGATCCTTCAGAAATCATTCTGATATTCTGATTTGATCATTAAAAACAATCGCAATTATTCCAAACTTTTGACCAGTAGTGTATGAAGAGATATGTTATTTAAATGAAAGTCTTTGTACATCATGGCAATATGTGTTATGTGTATTCACTTCTAGATGCGAAGCCACAGTTCAGATGCAAACAAATCTTATCTGAACAAACTAGAGCAAGAATGGGACAGTCTACAGGTGAGGCGGTTCAGGAACACGTATGATTATGTCGATGTGTGGCGAAGTTACTAGAGCATCACGATTTGATCTTCAGAAAACGTCGTACCAGCGGAGCGTCCAGCTGCAGGACCTGCACAACATCATCGAGGAGATTTCCACTCAGATCATGTGGGTGAACGACCGAGAGGAGGAGGAGCTGGTGTTCGACTGGGGCGATAAAAACATAGACACGTACATCCCGCAAAAACAGGAGAGCTTCTCGGTAAGACCGACCGCGAGCGAGTTCACGACTGTTGATTATTACTGAAAATACCATTTTTGTCTTATTTTCCAGTAAAAATATGTAAACCTTCTTAATTCAAAGCGAAAACAGGATTATTTTTCTGACCCCACTGATATTTTTTCGAATATTTGTCACAATAGCACTGATTTTAAACAAAGATGTTTTAAAAATAACATGCAAGATATTATCAACACACAATGTTTGAAGAAGAATCTAGAAAGAAGGTTTTGGTGTTTCGTATGATCCAGTTATAGTCAATAATATTGGCTCACACACATGCATTTTATATGTGATCATAGTAATCATAATAAACTTGTAAATGCACGAGTGAACTTATGTCACATTGTTAAAAATATTTTATTTCAGTAGCAAAAATTAAAACTGAAACTGTGTGGTTACTTGAAAAAAAATAAACATTCACTGAAATAAGATAAAAATCTAAATTAAATTTTTTTTTTTTGCCAATTTTCTTTTAGTTTAAAAAGAAATGATGCACTAAAATATCTAAAACTGAAATAATAATTAATAAAAACTATGTAGACATTAAAAAAACAAAAACTATTAAAAATGACAAATAAAAAATTACTAAAACTTGAACTAAAATGAAAAAAAAAATTATTTAAAATATTGATAAACATAATATCTCAATGATACTAAAATAATACTGACATAGTGTACAATGCTTTTTTATAATAAAATGGTATTTGAAGAAATATAATAAAATAAAAGTAATGAAAATAAAATGGTATTTGATGCTGTTTTAGCAAATAAATATATTTTAAATTATTTATATATATATATATATATATATATATATATATATATATATATATATATATATATATATATATATATATAATATTAAATTATATATTATTAAATTAATAAAGAAACAAAGATCCAAAACTATACTGAGGTTTAAACAGTTTAATTTTTTTTTTTCATTTTATGCAGTTTAGTTTAAAAATAAATGCACTTTGTTAACTGCAGGTTTGTTCTTTGCAATGAGCAACTGATTGGTTTGTATTTGTGTTGCGCCCTCTTGTGGATTTGTGTGTTCTTATATTAGTGTTTATTTGGTATGTGGAAATATTTAAGTGATAAACTCTGTTTCAGAAACTCATGAGTGAACTGGAGCAAAAGGAAATCCAGCTGAACGTCCTGAAAGCGAAGGTGGACAGTCAGCTGAAGAACAAGCACCCCGCGTCTGATAAGATCCAGGTGAGCGCGCGTGTCTGATGGCGTGTGTCGTGTTTGACCCGTCCGGTCGTGTGTCTCTCTCTCAGTCTGATGGGTTTTTCTCACAGGCCTACATGGAGACGTTGCAGACCCAGTGGAGCTGGCTTCTACAGATCACCAAATGCATCAACGTCCATCTGAAGGAAAACGCACGATACAGTCAGGTGAGGTTTATCGGATGAAGTCTTTTCTCATGCATTTTTACTGGAATCTAATGCATGACTGCTGGGGTTATCACGGGTTTAAAGTAAAACGTTAAAAAACATTTTTGTTAACTGAAATAAAATGAAATAAAAAAAAGTTATATTCAAACAGAAAATATTAAATGAAAAAACAGCTAGTTGCCAAGAGACATTTTTTATTTCTATTTAGTTTAAGTTGAAATAGTAAAATAACTAAAACTGAAATACAAATTCATAAAAACTATATAGACATGGACAAAAAAACAAAACGACAATGACACAACAAAATTTTAACAAACATTTAACTAAAACAAGGGGAAAAAAGTAAATCCTGCGCGCGATTTACCATTTCTCCATTTATAAATCATGCAAACAATTTATTAATTGAGGGAACGAAATAGTAAATTTAGTGAATCAAGGGAATAAATGTGCAATTTTTTTTTAATTTAGTTTAATTTAAAAGTGCTAAAATGACTAAAATGAAAAAAAAAAAGAATAAAAACTGTATAGACAAAAACAAAACCTAATAAAAATGATAATGGCACAACAAAACCGAAGCTTTAACTAAAATTGAACTGAACAGAAAATATGAAATTAAATCTAATTTAATATTTAAAAAAAAAATCTGCGATAGTATCTAAACACCACCTACATAACGTTTCAACTCTTTTCTGCAGTTCTTCAAGGAGACGACTGAAATGAACGGCAAACTGCAGAAAGAGCACGACAGCATCCGCAAGAACTTCTCCTGCGATAAATCCACAGCCCTACACAACCTGCTGGAGCTGCTGCAGGGCCTGGAGGTGACGCTTCGTTCAGGTCTCCACACGTCTGAGCGCTGCTGGGCCCATGCCGGTTCTGACTGTGTTTCTCCTGTGTGTGTCAGAGAGAGCGCGAGCGTCTGATGGAGCAGAGAGAGATGGTGCAGCAGCTGGTGCTCAAATCCAAGAGCATTGTCAGACTGAAACCCAGAAACCCAGAAGAGAAGGTCACCGGTCAACATATACTCGTGCAGGCGCTGTGTGACTTCAGACAGGACGAGGTGACGTTTAAATGCAAATGAACACACACACACACACACACACGTTGTGTTTTCATGTTTTATGGGGTCATTCCATAGGCGTAATGGTTTTTCTACTGTACAAACTGTACATTCTGTCCCCCTACACTACCCCTACCCCTAAACCTACCCATCACACTAAATGTTCTGCATTTTTACATTTTTAATAAAACATTGTTTAATGTTTTTAAAGCTATTTGAATTATGAGGACGCATGAAATGTCCTCATAAAACATGTTTACGTCGTAATACCAGTGTAACATCCATGACATTATACACATTTGTGTCCTCATAATTCACAAAAATGCACACACACACACACACACACACACACACACACACACACACGTTGTGTTTTCATGGTTTATGGGGTCATTCCATAGGCGTAATGGTTTTTATACTGTACAAACTGTACATTCTGTCCCCCTACACTACCCCTACCCCTAAACCTACCCATCACACAAAATGTTCTGCTGTTTTACATTTTCAAAAAACATAATTCTGTATGATTTATAAGCTTGTTTCCTCATGGGGACCAAAAAAATGTCCCCACAAGATCAAAATTTACTAGTGTTACTGTACCTGTGGGGACATTTGGTCCCCGTAACGTAGGGAATACCCACACACACACACACACACACACACACACACACTACCAATCAAAAGTTTGGAATCATTAAGATTTTTTTAATGTTTTTGAAAGAAGTCTCTTCTGCTCACTAAAGCTTCATTTATTTAATCCAAAATACAGTAAAAAAATTGTGAAATATTATTAGAATTGAAAATAACTGTTTTCTATGTGAATAAATAGTAAAACGTAATTTATTCCTATGATCAAAGATGAATTTTCAGCATTATTATTTTTTTTCAAAAATCTTACGGATTCCAAACTTTGGACTGCTTGGCAGAATAAATTTCTGCGTAAATCTTTCACTGAGCCGCAAACTGAAACAGGAGAGCTGTAACGGTTGTGCATTGTTTGTCTGTGGTTGTGTGGCGTCTGTAGAAGACCATCCGTAAAGGAGATGATGGGATTCTCAAGGACAACTCGGAGCGAACCACGTGGCTGGTGACGGGACCCGGAGGGATGGACATGCAGGTGCCTTCGGTCTGTATGTCAGTGCCGCCACCCAATCCACTGGCCATCAACCTGGCCAACAAGTAAGACATAAACAACATTTCTCTTTTTATATGCTTAAATATATACATATATGTGTGTGTTTATATATATATATATATATATATATATATATATATATATATATATAGATATATAGATATGACTGTGTTTATTGTGTTTGCAGGAATTCTCAGTATTATGAGGCGATTCTAAGCGTGTGGAATCAGCTGTACATCAACGTCAAGAGTATGATCTCCTGGCAGTACTGTCTACTGGACATCAACCGCATCAATTCACTCACCATCAACATGGTAACTACTATATATATATAAATTAAAATAGGTTACCCTTAGTTTTAAAGTGTCTGTGTGTTATCATACGTTTCAGTACTGTGTAATACTATAGGGTTATGGTGAAGTTAAGGTTAGTTTCATGTAATTTTGTACAAGGACACTGTAAAATATAGTGTTACCAATAAATAAATAAAAAAATTTTATATAAAAAGGCTCACCAAGGCTGCATTTATTTGATCAAAAATACAGTAAAAATTGTGAAATATTATTGTAATGTAAATCATCTGTTTTCTATGTGAATTTATAGTAGAGTATAATTTATATCCAGTGATCAAAGCTGAATTTTCAGCATCATTACTCCTGAGTCACATGATCCTTCAGAAATCATTCTGATATGATGATTTGATGCACATTTATGATTATTATCAATGTTGAAAACAGTCATATTTTTGTTGAAACCGTGATACGTTTTATTTTTCAAGGATTCTTTGATGAATAGAAGGTTCAAAAGAGCAACATTTATTTGAATTAGAATCATTTGTAACATTATAAATCATATCATCATGATTTCTGAACGATCATGTGACTCTGAAGACTGGAGTAATGATGCTGAAAATTCAGCTTTGATCACTGGATATAAATTATATTTTACTATATATTCACATAAAAAACAGCTATTTTAAATTGTAATAATATTTAACAATTTTTACTGTATTTTTGATCAAATAAATGCAGCCTTGGTGAGCCTTTTTATATAAAATTTATCATATACATTTTTATTTATTTATTTAATTATTGGTAACATTTTATTTTACAGTGTCCTTGTTACTATAGTAAATACTATATATGATACTAAAATAATACTAATATATATATATATACATATAATATATATATACACACATATAGTTATATATTTTAGTAGCATGTCAAACTAGTATTTTTGTTCATTTAGCAAAGCTTAAACAATTGTAGTTTAATTAATTTGCATTAAAACAAGCATGCACTTTGCCTTTGTTTGTGTGTAGCTGGCCAAAATGGGTCCAGAAGAATCCCGTAGCATCGTCCAGAGTTTGGAGATGCACTTCCAGGAGTTCAAGAAACACTCTCAGGGTTCAGAGCTGTTCGGGGCAGAAGACCAGAAGCACATTGAGACCCAGTTTTCAGGAGCCCAGCAGCACTACGGCAAACTGGTGGTGGATCTGCCCGCGTACGGTTAGTGTTGATCAGATTTTCACTGCCATTGTAAAAAAATAAATAAAAAAATACTAGTTGATCTGAAAAGCTTATTTGTAATTATTGAATTTTTCTAGAGTGTGTGGGGTGATTTTTTTGGGGGGGGAGTGAATCTGCTTAGGAAATAAATAATAATAATGATAATAATAATAATAATATTTAAAAAGCTTTTTAATGGCAAATTACTTTTAGGGCTGAAAAAAATTTGGTCCAAATCCTGCATCCTATTTTTTTTAGTGTTAAAAATATCTTTCCACTTGATTTTTTTTTTTTCCATAGGCTACTGATTTTACCAATTCAATGTGACTATAAAATAATAATAATTATTATTATGATTTAATTGTGATTATTATTAAATATAAGTATTAATCAAAATAAGAAATATATTGTACTATAAAATTGATAAAAATGAGTTTTGTCGCAATAACTATGTGAACACTGAAAAAAAATCATGGACATGATTCAGATATGTTAAAGATATGTTATTTTAATCTGAAATATTACATTTATTGAAAAATAATTTTAAAAAAAATTATTACTTTAAATGAAAAAAAATAGCTCTTAAAAATTGTATAAATATTGTGTAGTATCGTAAAATACCCACAGAATTCAAAATAATAATGAAAAAATATTATTGAACTAAAATGTTTTCCATTAATTTTCCTGAAGGAAAAAAAAAAAAAAGTAGTTACATTTGAAGGATTCCGTCACTTTAAATGTGAAGGTACCAAGTTTGACCCAAAAATGGAGGGGCTCAGAATGACCGAATGTATCTTTATAAATGTGGATAACACCGAAAAAATATCTTTTCATCAGGTTAGAGACTGATTATCCAAACATCCGCCATGTTTGTAGTTTTTAACGTGTGTTTTGTAGTTCTAATCAAATCCTTGTGTGTTGTGGGCAGTGTTAGCCGTTAAGAGTGTGCTCATCCGGGATCTTTCACCACGTGTCTTCAACCCAAATTACCTGAAGTTTGATTCTGTGAACCGCCTCGACCGGTTCATGGCGTAAAAAAATGATTCGTTCAAGAATCAATCATCGCACAATGAAGCGCCGTGGGTTAAAGTCCTGAGTGTTTTGTGTGTGCTGCAGCCGCTCGAGGAGAGGGGTCGGAGTTCGCCGCGGCGGTGAGCGTCAGACTGCTGAACCAGCTCAACGCTCTCAGATTGAAGCTGGACGGGGCCGAATCTTCCCTCGTCACCTTCCTGTACATCCCGTTAGGAGAGGACGCACCTGAGGAGTGCAGCCGCCACATCAGCGGCACACAGGTGACCGTCACACGCACATCACCGCTCTTTATCGGTTCATTACTGTGGAAAACTGACAGATCTGCATATAAATCTGTATTCACATTACAAACTGTCATACATGACTATAGCAGGGTTATTATCATTAAAAAAATAATAAATAAAGCTGAAATAAAATGTAAAAATTAGTCAAATCTTTAAATGAAAATTAGACACTAAAATTATTAACTGGAAATAAACTAAAACTAAAATTGAACCTAATTGAAAAGTCGTAACGAAATGACTAAAAATTAAACTGAAATGAAACTTTTCATTTTAGAGTGAACTATTATATTCGCTTTTATTTTAATTTTCACGTTAATTTTTAGTCCATTTAACGATAATAACCCTGATATTGGAGGGTTCAGGAAGGGGACGAGGAGTCTCCATTTATTTGTTGCGGATGTTTAGCGGATATGTTTGTTCAGATGTTTCAGAAGGACGTACAGACTCTGAAGGGAGAGTTTCTGAGCCTGCGAGACAGCGTTGAGGCTGAACTCAAAGACGCCACGGACTCTGATAAAGCCCGATACCTGCGGGCTCAGCTGGACATCATCAACCAGAGACTGGGGAACCTGGAGAATTACACTGCGGCTCATCTCCAGAGGTACACCGGCATCTGCTGGAAACGCTCTCATGCTTTTTATTTCATGGAAAAGCTACACTAATGCTAGTGTCAGTGAGATGTTTTAAATGTCTCAGCATTCATTTGAATACGATATATTCACATAGAAAACTGCTATTTTACATTGTTTACTGTATTTTATATCCAGTGATTAAATCTGAATTTATTTGTTCAAAAATACAGTAAAAATCACAAAATATTTTTACTATGTAAATCATCTGTTTTCTATGTGAATATATAGTAAAGTATAATGTATTCCTGTGATCAAAGCTGAATTTATTTGTTCAAAAATACAGTAAAAATCACAATATTTTTACTATGTAAATCATCTGTTTTCTATGTGAATATATAGTAAAGTATAATGTATTCCTGTGATCAAAGCTGAATTTATTTGTTCAAAAATACAGTAAAAATCACAAAATATTTTTACTATGTTAATCATCTGTTTTCTATGTGAATATATAGTAAAGTATAATATATTCCTGTGATCAAAGCTGAATTTATTTGTTCAAAAATACAGTAAAAATCACAAAATATTTTTACTATGTTAATCATCTGTTTTCTATGTGAATATATAGTAAAGTATAATATATTCCTGTGATCAAAGCTGAATTTATTTGTTCAAAAATACAGTAAAAATCACAAAATATTTTTACTATGTAAATCATCTGTTTTCTAAGTGAATATATAGTAAAGTGTAATTTATTCCTGTGATCAAAGCTGAATTTATTTGTTCAAAAATACAGTAAAAATTGTGAAATATTTTTACAGTGTTAATCATCTGTTTACTATGTGAATATATAGTAAAATATAATTTATATCCAGTGATCAAAGCTGAATTTTCAGCATCATTCCTCCAGTCTTCAGAGTCACATGATCCTTCAGAAATCATGATGATATGATGATTTGATGCTCAAAAAACATTTCTGATAATTATCAATCTGTGTTTTCTGGAAACTGAGACACATTTTTTCAAGGTTATTTGATGGAAAAAACAGATAAAATAACTAAAAAGTTTAATAAATAAAAATCTACTCAAATAAATAAATTAAAACTATTTGTAAAAATTATAATAATAATAATAATAAAAATATTGTATAGTATAACAAATACATGAATAATACCAGAATGAACGTTCAAAACAACAGCATTTATTTGATCTTTTGTAACATTACAAATGTCTTTACTTTAGATCAATTTAATGCGTCCTTGATTAATAATAATAATAATAATAAATCTTACTGATGCCAAGCTTCACACAATCACACTTCAGTTATTTTTGTGTTATTAAGTTTTTATAATCCGGTGAATGAAATATTCACAAATGAAAAGTGCTTCATATTGCTTGTTTTTATTTGTTATGAATCAGACGATTTATATCAAATGTCTGAAATCACTTTATGAAACACTTCAGTTCGAAACAAACGCATTATAAATGTGATTACACATCACAAATATAAGCCATAAAATATACCTATTAAATATGAATATTAATATAAAAAATATAGCCGTCCTCACTGTTTTTGTTTCCGTCTCAGGTCGAGTTTGGTGAAGGCCCTGCTGAAGGATATCCTGAAAGCTGAAGATGTGGTGAAGGTTTATGAAGCTCGACTGACGGAGAAAGAGACGGCGTCACTCGAGCCCGAAGAGATCCAGAAATACCAGAAAGTGCTCCAGGTGATTATTACTGAAGCTCGTCTCAACATTTACATGATACCATACATCTAAAATGTGAGATACTGGCGCTGTTTGATGATTTCATGCATGCAGAACATGAATATTCAAACAAAATGCAGAGTATTTTTATTAATAAGATTTGTTGTCTTGTATTTCAGTAAAATATCTAAACGGGACATTTACTCAGGAGCAAAACTGCAATTAAGATGTTTTTTTATAAATACTTCCTCAGTATTTCTGTCTTGTTTTCCAGCACAAATATCTAAACATTCTTAAATCAAGAAACATTTATTGACGAAGCTGAAAAATTCATCAAAATTAAGCGAGTTTTATATATATATATATATCTGTCAGTGGGGTACGAAAAATAATCTTATTTTCCCTTTGAATTAAGTTTATTTTTAGGACCCATTGGCAAATATTTTTTTCTTGTTTTAAGCACAAACACACTTAAAGGGTTAATTCACCCAAAAGTGAAAAAACACAAAATGAAAATAAATTTATTTATTTTATATATTATTTTTGATAAAATCCGACGGCTCGGTGAGGACAGCAAAATAATTATAAATGTCCAGAAAGATACTAAAACATATTTAAAACAGGTCATGTGACTACAGGACGATTTCAAAACACTGATTCATGAAGCTTTACGAATCTTTTGTGTCGAATCAGTGATTCGGAGCGCCAAAGTCACGTGATTTCAGTAAACGAGGCTTTGTTACATCATCAGTGATTCGAAACATTTAGAAATTTCAATGGGACACGTGACTTTGGCACGCTGAAGCACTGATTCAACACAAAAGATTCGTAAAGCTTCATGAATCAGTGTTTTGAAATCGTCCATCACTAGATATTGTTGAATAAAGTCGTTATGTAGTTTTTTTGGTGTATTCTCGTCGCTTTATAACATTAATGTTGAACCACTGTAGTCACATGACCTGTTTTAAATATGTTTTAGTGTCTTTCTGGACATTGAAAGTGTTCATTATCTGTCAATAGAGACTCACTGATTTCATCAAAAAATATCTTCATTTGTGTCTGAAGATGAATGAAGGTGTAGAACCACATGAGGGAGAGGAATTAATGACAGAAATCTCATTTCTGGGTGAATTAACCCTTTAACGTTGATGATTTTCTTTCTGAAAACAAGACTCAATGTAACATTTTGTTCATTGTTTTCAACAGTGTCATAAATGTAGTGTGAAAACTCTCTTAAAGTAAGTTGTAATAACTAATATCTTTCCCTCCAAACGCAGATGATGCGCAGCGATTTGGAGCAGAAACAGGATGTGCTGAATTCACTGGTGGCTGATCTGAGTAAAGTCCAGCAGTGCAGTGAGCAGACGGATCAGGGCCATTACAGGTGTACCATCAACCTCTCCCAGTACGCCGAGCACGTGAACCAGCTGTCCGACCGCTGGAAACGCATCCTTTTACAGATTAACAGCAGGTCATTAACATTAGATTGACGTATTTTTTGTTTTTTCGGGCCTCGATGGCTGCTCTCATTTGCTCATGACGATGTTGTTTCTCAGGTTGGATGACCTGGACGCTTTCCTGCCGCAGCTGCAGCGGTACCTGCAGTCCAGCTCTCGCCTCAGCGCTTGGATCGACGAGACTCAACAGCAGATTGACACTCAGCAGTCCGTCAAGACCGACGACGCCACGGTTTACAGCCAACTCCTCAACCAACAGAAGGTGAGCTCGGGAAACGGGCACATGAGGAGACCAATAACTGAAACAAGTCACCCGGTGCTTTTTTACTATCATTGAGATGCTATTATAGTCGTTTTCACTTTATTTTTAGATCTTTTTAGTAATTTTGTGACGCGCTCAGATGATTTTCAGCCCAAAACTCTGACCGAAACATTAACTTTCTAAATAATGTGTTTGAATTTTAATTGCCGTGTCAATCAAAGATGATAAGGGCCATTTTTGCAGACGTTTACTATAATCATGACATAATGAAGTAATAAAATTAATGTCATTCATTAATATATAGTCTGTACTATAATCAGACAGCAAAAGTTTGAAGGGTTTAAGGTTTAGTTTCGTAGTTTCCAAAGCTAGAAATTTGGATTTTGAAGGCCTTTGATATTCTGGATCATCATATTATAATTATTTCTGAAAGATCATGTGACTCTGAAGACTGGAGTAATGATGCTGAAAATTCAGCTTTGATCACTGGATATAAATTAAATTTTAACATATATTTACATAGAAAACGGCTATTTTAAATTGGAATATTATTTCACAATTTTTACTGTTTTTACTGCATTTTTAATCAAATAAATTCAACTTGGTGAGCAGAAGAGACTTCTTTCACAAACATAAAAAAATCTTAATTATCCTCAACTTTTAACCCATAATGTTTTTATAAATTTTTATTCCAATCTTTGTTATTTTACTACATTATGAAATTAAGTTAATGTGAGAAATGAATGAATTGGTGAATTAAAAATAAATTGAAGTATTATTAAGTTTATTTTATTTGTTTATGGTTTCAACAGAATCCACACAGCTCTAGTCATTGAGTTGAGCTGTTTGATTTAACTGAAGTTTAATTAAACATTTAAAAGCTTAATTTAACATTTGTGCTCTTTTATAATGTGTGCAGGCGTTAAACGCCGATATAAAGGCAAAGAGAGAGCTGTTGGAGACGGTGCAGCAAGACGGAAACACCTGCATAAACACCATCAAGGTATTCGTTCTTCAGTGTCCTTTAACATGCTGTTATAGGATTTTGTTACCTTTTAATTATTGTTATTGTTTGCATCCATTGATTAATCGTGGGAACTGTCTCTGTAGGACTTTGAGCTCGAGTTGGCGTCTTACGGTGCTGGACTGGAAACTTTGCTGAACATCCCCATCAAGAGGACTGTGCTTCACTCTCCATCTTCCTCCATTTCAGAAGAGGTACACCTAGAAACACAGCCACATAATTGCACTGTTGTTTAATTATAATATCATATATTTCATACTTGTCTTTGTCCCCTAGGTGTCTTCTCTAAATGCGCACTACTTAGAATTGCTCACTCGTTCCAGTGATTTCTACAAACTTCTTATGGCTTCCCAGAAGAACATGGAAGAACTGAAGGTACAGCACTCTCCAACCCTGACCGTATTAAAAAAAATTTGGGTCAACATGCGCCAACCGTTTTCTTAACAGACAGCCATACATAGTAGTACTGTAATTTTAGTTTTTGTTTAATTTTTATTTTAGTGTGCAATATTAAAATAGTAGTATTTCTTATTTTGTTAAATGTTTATTAGTTTTCAAATACTCAGTGTTTTTTTTTTATTTTAAAGTGAAATATAATAATAATAATAATAATAAATAAAAACATTACACTTTATACAAAATAAGAAATATTACTATTGTAATTTCGAAAATATTTTTTATTTTACAATGAAATATTGCAGAAGTAATATTTCTTTTTTTTAATGTTTTTTATTATTAATTTTCAAATGCTCAGTTTTTATTTTAAAGTGAAATATAATAATAATAATAATAATAATAACAAAAAATAAAAACATTATACAAAAATAAATATTACTATTGTAATATTTTGCCGTAAAAATATTCGGCATTTGAATAATAATAATAATAAATAAAAACATTAATAAAATAATAAATTACTATAGTAATTTCTCAAATACTCAGCAAAATATTACAATAGTACTATATTTTGTTTAATATTTTTATTCATTATTTCTCAATTACTCCTTTTTTTATTTTACAGCAAATATTACAAAAGTAATATTTCTTGTTTTTGTTCATTTTTTGTATTATTATTATTATTAAACTTGATACTCAAGTTTTTTTATTTTAAAGTGAAATATAATAATACATAATTAAATAAAAACATTAAATAAGTAATACTTCACTGTAAAAAATACATTGAGTAAAACATAAAACAAAATATTACTATTGTAATTTCTCAAACTCAATGTTTATTTTGCAGCAAAATTTTATAATAATATTATTTTGTTTAATTTTTTTATTTATTATTTTTCATACTCTTTTATTTTACAGCAAAATATTACAAGTATTACAATAGTAATATTTCTTCTTATTATTATTTTATAGTCATATTAATATATATTTTGATATTTCACAGTATTTAATTTTATTTCAATAGTCCAATTCTATGTAACTTTACAACTACATCAACTTCTCTGAGTTAGTTGACATGTAGTTGCAAATTGAGTTACTTGACATGTAGTTGCAAAGTTACATGTAGTTAGTAGTATGTCTAAAGAGGACTATCCAAATAAATTGTAACCAAATTTTTCTCAGTTCATGTTGCCCTACCTAACCTTAGCCCTGCTTCTGGTAACACATTTTCAAATTCTAGTGTCTTTAAAGGGTTTTAGCACTCAAGTCAACAGACATTTTGACCAAATATCAAGTGTAATGTTTCATGCTGTGTTTTCTACAGATGCGGAATACCAGGATTGAGATGCTCGAGGAGGAACTTCAGCAGTTAAGAGACGGCATTAAGGATCAGAGTGCCACGAATGCCTCTTTGCAGGAGGCTCTACATAAATACCAGCAGGAGCTGAATGACTCGCAGACACACCTGCTCTCTCTGGAAGAGGTGAAGAGGACTGAGACTTTGAAGTGCATGACCACACAGGACAGCCTGGAGTCTTCCAAGAACCATCTTCAAGAGCTTGAGGACGAAGTGCGTCGCCTCAAACACCAGTTGGAAGAAAAGGAGAGGAAGAAGAAAGTCGTGGAAGAGCGTTACACGTTTTTGCTGGAAGAACACGATGGAACCATGCGCAAGAAACTCAAAGAACTCGAGCAGGTCAGCTGGGCCAAGATGGAGCTGGAGAAGACGGTGTCTGAAAGGACCCGAGAGCTGGAGCGTCTGCGCAAGGAGTTGGAAGACGAGGCTCGCCGTGTCAAGGAGGCGCAGATGGAGTTGGCAAAGGTAAGGCAGGAGCACAGCTTACAGATACGAGAGGTGAAACAGACCTACGAGTCTCAAATCCTCGTTACTCAGACCAGCATGCAGAAGCTTTCGCAGCAGAAGGAATTTGATTCATCCTCCATGCAGCTGGAGATTGAAAGATTAGAGGGAGAATCTAGGGAGTTGAAGGAGCAGCTGCAAAGACTTCATCTCTCCCTCAGCCAGGAGGAGGTCCAGAGGAGACACTTGGAAGAAGAGGTACAGAGACTTAGCGCTGTAAATACAGAGGAAGGCCGAAAGCGGCACGAGCTGGAAGCTCAAGTCCAGTTGATTTTTAGTCAGAAGCTTGAAGCAGACAACAAAACAAAGGAGGTGCAGGAGGGCTCTAGTCGGACACTGCAGGAGAAGAGTAGTGAGGTCAATCGTCTCACACGCTGTCTTGATGAGGAGCGACGTCTGAAAAGAACTTTGGAGACAGAGACAAGGCGACTGGAGGGGGAGTTGGACGACCTCAAAACTCAGAATGAAGCCTCTAATGTGGAGTTAGTGGAGCTTCGCTCTTCCCACCGGGAGTTGAGCCTCATCCGTGTGGAGCTGGAAGCTCATGCTCTTGAAAAGGGCCGGTCTGAACAGACTATCGCGCGCCTACAGACCCGCATTCAAGAGCTCCAGGAGGAGCTAAAGCGCCTGGAAGGCGAGTTGGAGAAACAGCGGCAAGTGGCTGAAGAGGAAGCCAGCAAGCGCAGGAGATCAGAGTCGCAACTTGAAAAGAGTAGCCAAGCAATGCGAGAGTACACCACCACAATCACCACCCTGCGTAAGAGCCAGGAAGAGACCACTCTTGAGGCAAAACACGTGGACAACGAATGCAAGCAGCTGCAGGAGGCCCTAGACCGCACCTTGAAGGAGCACAAAGCTTCTTCTCAGAGCCTGACTGCCTTGAAAGCTGAGATGAACACTCTGAAACTGCAGCTGACGCAGGAGCAGGGCCGCGTCCAAGACTCCAACCAGCGCTATGAGGCCCTTCATCGCAGCATGGAAGAGAAGACTTGTGCATTGAACATAAGCACTGCTGAAACCGAGCGTCTGCAGAGGCTCACCGAGACTCTTACCAAAGATCGCCTCCGCCTGGAGGAGGAGTTGCGCTCCGTGCGTCTAGAACACGAGGAGCTGCTCAAAGGCAAAAACCGTGGAAATCGGGAAATGACTGAGCAAATCGCAGCTTTGCAGAAACAGCTTGAGTCCAGTCAGCGTGCCGGTGCAGAGCATGACAGGCTTATGCGACAGCTCTCAAGAGAGAGAGAAAAACTGCAACTGGAGATAGAAAATGTACAAAAACAAGCCAGAGAGGTACTAGGATAACTAGAAACTAGAGTTCTCGAGTTTCATCCTTTAATATGTGTAGATTTAGAAGTAGCTAGCCGCATGCATCTCTCTCTCATGCTGCATTCTCTAAATGGCTAGTCTTGACATGCAAAATATGGTCCCACTAATCTGCACCATTTTTGCATGTCTTAATTTGCATGTTTGACCTATCTCCGGAGAATAATCAGATTTGAATCTTAATCACCTCGCCAGCTTCTATGCTGCACGCTTTTTTGCATTTTCCAATCGCATCCATCCACATTCAGATGACACTTAATTTATTTGTACTGTCTTTTGAGATGAATCACTTTAGCCTTTATCGTTTGTGGCGTCCTTTGTGATTTTAATCCTTTAGAACAGGGATTGCAAACCCTGCTCCTGGTGGACTACCATCCTGCAGTTTTTAGCTCCAACCCTAATCAAACACACATCAACCCACTAGTCAAGGTGTTCAGAATTGCTTGAAAATAACAGGTAGGTGTGTTGGAGCATAGTTGGAAATGAAGTCTGCAGTAAGGAAGCCCTCCAGGAGCAGGTTTGGCGATCCATCCTTTAGAAGTTAAGCTTATATGGCACTTTACCTCGGCTTGGTACGGCTCACTTTTGAAGCTTTTCCACTGCATAGTAATGGCTCACTTTAAATAGTTACTAAATCTATACTAAAATGTGACGTGTAAACACTGCAGATCATTGATTGGTCAGAGAGAATCATCACTACCTACGTCATTGGTTTTGTGACACGAGACATCAAACCAAACGGCAGTAGAGGCAGCGCAACTATAACGATAAATCTATAATCCCACCCACTTTGAAGCTGTGCTAAACTGCATTGGAAAAGCAAACCAAGCCAAAAAGTAAAGCGAGCCGAGTCGTACCACGCAGTGGAAAAGCGTGGAAAACCAACCAGTTCTGTTTTTTTTTATTGACAATGAATGCAACAAATCTTTGTCATATCTGAGAAAGCATATACAGCAGTATCAACTTGAATGCACTCATTTTATCTTTTTCCTTTTTATTACAGACTTCCTCCGTGATCCAGACGTCTCAATCTCAGTGCAGCAATCTGCAGCAAGAACGGGATGACCTCCTCAAGAAAATGACAGCAATGGAACAGGAAATGATGCGCTTGAAAAGACAGGAAGACGAGCTGGCCCGTATCAAACTCTCACTGGATTCGGAACTGCGTCTCAAATCGCAGCTGCAGGAGGATAATGAGAGGATCAAGAAGGATTTTACCCAGTGGAAGAGCAAATGTGCGACTCATGAGGAGCAACTTCGAAAGCACCTCTCGGAGCGTTCTGGCATGGAGAGACAATTTAACTCTGTCAAGACCGAGATGGAAAAGCTGAGGACGCAACTGAAGGAGGCCGAAGAACGCTACAGGCTGCTGTTGCAGAACTTGGAACGAGAAAGGGCACAGATGCAGGCTCTTCGAGATTCGCAGCAGAAGGAGTTGCTGAGATTGCAGGAGAAAACAGACGGTGCCGTCAAATCCACACAGACAGACCAAACCGACTCCTCCTCACTGGTCTTCGAAGGTGTTCGCAAGAAGGTCACGGCACAGCAGCTGCATGACTGTGGTGTGATTGACAAGGTCACGTTTGAGCAGTTGATGAAGGGCCAGCGGACTGTTGAGGATGTATCTGTTGACATCAGGCTCAATCTTAAAGGCACAGGAGCAATTGCGGGGCTGGCAGCAGGACCTAAAGGCAAGATGACCTTCACAGAGGCTAAGAAGCAAAACTTGATTTCAGACGAGAGTGGAAACATGTTGCTGGAGGCTCAAGCTGCCACAGGGTACATCATAGATCCCCGAGCTAATGTGAAGATGACTGTTGAGGAGGCTTGTCTGAATGGACTTGTGGATGAAGCTGACAAGAATCAGCTGTTGACTGCAGAGGCTGCCTGTGTTGGGTTCAAGGATCCCAAAACTGCAAAACTGCTCCCAGCTAGCCAAGCCATGAAAAAGGGAATAATCGACCGGGAAACAGCTCTGCGTCTCCTGCAAGCACAAGAGGCGGCGGGAGGCATCCTTGATCCTATCCTTAGCGTCTTTCTCTCCAAAGATACTGCCATGGACCGTGACCTTGTTGATGAGGATCTTTATCAAGCTCTAAACGCCAGACCAGATTGCTATATTGATCCAGACACTGGTCTACGTGCTAGCTACGTTACCCTCAAAAAGCGTTGCAAGGCTGACCTCAGCACTGGTTTGCTCCTGCTTCCGGCTCCAGAGAAACCTATGACTGTACAGGGACTGCGTAGCGAAGTTTCCGTATCGGATCTGGTGGATGCAAAACTGCTTGAACCTTCAGACGTGGCTCATCTGAGAGAGGGCAAGATTACCAGCCAAGACATTGAACACAGGCTTCGGGCTTATCTCCGAGGGTCAACTTGCATTGCTGGGATTTATGACGAGGCCAACAACTGTACCTTGCCTATCTACCGGGCCATGAAGAATGGGCTTCTGCGACCAGGCACTTCCTTGGAGCTTCTTGAGGCCCAGGCCGCCTCAGGCTTCATGATTGATCCCATTCACAATGAGTACTACACAGTCGAGGAGGCCTGTAAGAAAGGACTGGTGGGTGTGGAGTTCAAAGACAAGCTTCTGTCTGCTGAGAGAGCAGTAACTGGGTACAAAGACCCAGGCACCAGCAAGATGATTTCCCTTTTTGAAGCTATTGAACGGGGTCTCATAGAGAAAGGTCATGGCATTCGCCTTCTGGAGGCTCAGATTGCTAGCGGTGGCATCATTGACCCTAAACACAGTCACCGAATTGATGTTGATGTGGCGTACCAAAGAGGCTACTTTGGTGAAGAGATGAACCAGATTCTGAAAGATGAAGGAGATGACACAAAGGGCTTCTTCGACCCGAACACAGAGGACAACTTGACCTACTTGCAGCTAAAGAGTCGCTGCATCGCAGATGAGAAGACGGGGCTGGTGCTTCTGCCTCTTTACGATAAGAAAAAGATGCAGCAGAAGAACTCCTCGAGGAAGAGACGCGTACTGATAGTTGATCCAGACAGTAATAAAGAAATGACGGTGCGCGAAGCCTATGAAAAAAAACTGATAGACTATGAGACCTTTCTGGAATTGTCTCAGCAAGAGTGCGAGTGGGAAGAAACCGTCATCACTGCTGCCGATGGCTCAAGCAGTACGGCTATAATGGACATGAAAACAGGCATTCAGTACGACTTGAAAGAACTGCTTGCCAAGGGAATGATTAACCAAGATATCCTTGATAAGTATCGTTCAGGAACTGTCACCCTCACTGAGTTTGCAGATATAATCACCAACAAGGCAAAGACCCTCAGCTCCTCCTCCTCCTCCTCCTCCTCCTCCTCATCATTCTCATCCGAGATGACCGTGAAAAGTCAGACAATCAAAACGGAAACTGTTAAAACAACTGAGAGCTTCTCCACTCACCAAGATCCATCCTCGGCAAACTCCAGCAAGCACATATCCAGCATGTCAATCAAACTGACCCCATTAGTAGAAACAATTGAGGAACAGAATCCAGTCGGAGCAATTTTTGACACCGAGAAGCTGGAGAAGATCAGCGTGTGTGACGCTCTGAAGCGAGGAATCCTTGATTCCATCACGGCACAACGACTCCTGGAGGCACAAGCTTGCACCGGTGGGGTTGTGAGCCCTGAAAATGGTCGCCGCATGTCTATTCAGGAAGCAACCCGAATCGGCATCCTGGATGAGGACATGGCCAACAGGATTAAACCTGCCCAGAAGGCCTATATTGGTTTTGAAGATGTGAAAACAAGGCGTAAAATGTCAGCTGCAGAGGCCGTCAAAGAAAAGTGGCTTCCGTATGAAGCTGGCCAGCGCTTCCTCGAATTCCAGTATTTAACCGGCGGGCTTTTCGACCCAGAGCTTGGGAGCAGACGTTCGCTTGAGGAGGCTTTGCAGCTAGGCTGGCTGGACATGAGAGCGGCGCAGAGGCTCCAGGACACACGTCACCACCCCAAGACCCTGACCTGCCCCAAGACCAAGCTGAGGATATCCTACAAGGAGGCTCTGGAAGGATGCATGAACGAGGAGAACACAGGTGTCCGTATGCTTCCCGCCTCCACGGTTTCATCACGTGGAATCAGCAGCCCCTACAACCTCTCCAATCCAGGATCCGCCTCAGGCTCTCGGAGCGGATCCCGTCGGGGCAGCGTTGACTACAGTTTATCCCCTTCTTCCGCTTCCAGATACAGCAGCTTTAGCTACAGCAGAACCTCGTTCAGCAGCAGATCACTCTCCTAAACAAACATTTTGCACAACTTTATCTAACACAAAGTATTTTAAGATAACACCATGAGAAAATTAGTAACATTTTTATAATCATTGCAAATCTGTTCTAAACGAATCAGCATTACCACCATATGTACGTTTTGAAAAACCAATAGCATTTCTTAAATCTATATTAATTCAGAAATATACACTTTTAATTTTGTCTGTTTACTCGCATTCTGGGGGTCTATGTGCTTCTGAATTTTATTAAACAGATATGAAAGTTGCTTATAACACTGGATGGGTAAAGATGTCTTTTCTGTTTTTTTTTTACACTAATACTGTTGAATTGCTGTATTTTTTAAAAAAAATTTTCTTGAAAATTTCAGTGCCTTCACTTTTCCTTCACCTGAATTACTCCGTGAAGATAATAACTTACAGTGTCTGACTTCTTTTCTTAAAGAGTTTTTGCTCAAATAAAGAAAAACCTAATCAAATTTGTGGCTTGAATGAGGAATTATTACCATGGTGCGGAGATTTTATATTTAGGAGTTAAAGCCGAGTATTTCCATGCTCAATAGAACTCTAGTCTAGGACTTTCAAATTGAATTCCATTTATTCCATTCCATTTAATTTTATAAGTAGGTAAGCAACCAAAATTCTAAGTCTGTTTGCTTTCATTCCTTTTATCCCGTCCAGAACATGCATTAAGCTTAAAGGCAGAAATAGTTCCTGCACTATTATTTATGTCAGAATGAGCTTGTTAAAGTGTGATGAACTCAACTCTACCTTGTTTAACTCTTGAGATGAAGAGTAGGTCATGCAGTCGGAATACTATGTGAAAGTCATCATATATCATTAAAGATAACAAATGATAACTAAAAAGTGTTTACAAGCAACCTGTGTGAACGCAAAAGACCGTTTTCAAAACGGCACCGTCCTATTCCACCTGCAAATGGTCATCTCACAACCTCTCAGTAGTTATTAACTGGTTAGTTAACGTTTTTGGATCGCGTCCTAGTCAAATACTGTATCATAAAGAAGGTAAAGGATGTCAGTTTCTTAACCTTCCTATCCTGTCCGCTCTTTGGTTGCTAAACACATTAGCCCATGTATTTTCTGTTTTGAAAATATGTTATAGTTATTGACTAATCATGTGTTTTTTAAATGTCAATTTTAAAACATGAATCATGGAACATAATGCTTCTGCATTGAAAAACACCATTTCTTTATTTTACCTTTTAATTCTAAAAATATTTTGCAGACTTCTAATAAAATAATTGACTTTAGTAAAGTACTATGAATCCACTATATATGTCGTTTTATTGTGAAAAGAGGGTGTTTTTTATATAAGAGAATCCAATAGAACGGAGCTCAACAACAATAAAATAAAATAAAAGTAAAACAAGAAAAGATCAAATAAATTATAGTTTAAATTTCCTCAATAAAGTAAATAGTCTTTTTCCTGTTATGCATTTTTTTCATAGTTTTACAGTACAACTAAAATTATTTTTGTAAAACAGAAAACAATGGTTTCGCTTTCAGGCACTTATGAAAAATTTTAAACATTATTTAACAAAACATGAATATTTATATCTTCCATTTGCATACCAAAAAAATATATTATTTTTTTAGAAAATTGAGAAATCACATTAATAGAAACTAGACCAAAAAGCTCTACTGAATTTACAGTCAAAAAATAAATGTACAGTTGTTTCAATGCAGGGTGTGTTCCAGTTAGAGAATAACAAAAACTACGTCATATAAGTCGACTGTTTTGTATCATAATATAAATTTATATTTTAGCACATAATTTCGACTTTTTATGTCATGATTATGACATAGAAATTATGATGAATTTCAACTTTTTGTCATAATTTTGAGTTTTTAATGTCCTGATTGTGATTTAGCACGTCATAATTTGTATATCTCATAAAAAATGTTTAATATCATAATTATAAAAAAATACGAAAAAAACATAATCTAATCGAGCTGTGTGAGGATAAATTCTCAGGATAAACTAAATGTGCTACTTTTAACATTAACTATTAACATCTACACTTACACCTACCCTTACAATACTGATAACACAGTTATTAAATTTAATAAAAAAATATTAAATGACGCAATATTGATGTGCGCATGCCCAGTGGCCGTCCCTTCTCTTCACCTGTGACGGCGCCTCCTGCTGGACACGTGCAGAAGTACAACAACACGAGGGCGTGAATCACTTCCGAGGGCATAAAGCTGCAAACACAAGACTGCGTTTACAGGCAGACACATCCACAGTTTCCCGCTGCTGATCTGAAGATGATAATCCTGCATCTGACGTGTAAATGTGAACTGCAGCCGGACGATTGATTGGTGAATCATTTCTCGGCTGTGCGCTGAGGAAACACCGCGGATGTGACTGAGGCCTGCTGACTCCTGCGGTCACAAGGTGAATAAACTATGATTTTTTAAAACATTTACGTGTATTAATACAAATATATAAGGCAAATATGTTACGTCCGTTTACCATGGTTTTACTGTGGTTATATTTACTGTTCATCGTGTTTTTGTGGAAATGTAATGATCTACTTCTACCTTATTTTTATATTTTTATTTATCTTTTTCGATAAGAGCCGTTGTATTCTTTAAAGGAAGGAAAGGAACTGCTTGGGTGCGATGAAAATACCATGGTATATGAATATGGTAATCATTCAGTACCATGGTACTGTACAGTATCTGAGTCATTTAAATGGGTGGTAATCAGATTACAGTTACATCTGAAAAGTGTTTTAGATTACCAAAGTGATTACTTTGAATTTTAATGTCATTTAAACAGCGATTGGTGATTCTCTGACTCTGACCGTCTGAAAAAGAGTTAAGATTCATGTTTTCCACTGTTTTCATGTTTTGTTGTTTGTGAGTCATTTTATAATTCACTCGTCACTGCAACTTTTTCTCACAATTTGTTTTTTTCCTCACAATTGTGAGTTTGTGTTTCACAATTCTGACTTCTTTTTCTCAGAATTGCGAGATTTAAACTTGCAATACTGACTTTTTTTCTTGCAATTGTGAATTTAGTGTGAGTTTATATCTCATAATTCTGACTTTTCTCAATATTGCGAGTTTATATCTCATAATTCTGACTTTTCTCAATATTGTGAGTTTATATCTCATAATTCTGACTTTTCTCAATATTGTCAGTTTATATCTCATAATTCTGACTTTTCTCAATATTGTGAGTTTATATCTCATAATTCTGACTTTTCTCAATATTGTCAGTTTATATCTCATAATTCTGACTTTTCTCAATATTGTCAGTTTATATCTCATAATTCTGACTTTTCTCAATATTGTCAGTTTATATCTCATAATTCTGACTTTTCTCAATATTGTGAGTTTATATCTCATAATTCTGACTTTTCTCAATATTGTGAGTTTATATCTCATAATTCTGACTTTTCTCAATATTGTGAGTTTATATCTCATAATTCTGACTTTTCTCAATATTGCGAGTTTATATCTCATAATTCTGACTTTTCTCAATATTGCGAGTTTATATCTCATAATTCTGACTTTTCTCAATATTGCGAGTTTATATCTCATAATTCTGACTTTTCTCAATATTGTCAGTTTATATCTCATAATTCTGACTTTTCTCAATATTGCGAGTTTATATCTCATAATTCTGACTTTTCTCAATATTGCGAGTTTATATCTCATAATTTTGAGGGAAAAAGTCAGAATTGTGAGATAAAAACTCACAATGACCTTTTTTGTGTTTGTTTCACACTTATTAGTATTCCAAAGTATTCTAAAGTATTTAGATTAAGTTACTAAACTTGAGTAATGTAACGAAATACGTTACAAATGACTTTTTAAAGCACGTATTTTGTAATCCGTAGTGAGATACATTTTAAAGTAACACACCCAGCCCTGAATATAATTCCATAGTCGTAGTACAAACTGTGTCTCATGATGTTCTTCTCTTCCAGCTTCTCATCAGGGATCATGGCTGATGATCCTCAGAGGAACTTCCGCTCGGCGTATTATGAGAAAGTGGGTTTCAGAGGAGTGGAGGAGAAGAAATCTCTGGAGATTGTGCTGAAGGACAATCCTCTGGGTGAGTTCAGATGTGCCTTCAACACTATTGATGCTGTTTGAAATCATTTATTTACACTATAAAATAATATCAGTTATGTTATTATAGCCTATAATAATAATAATAATAATTCTCATGTTTGAGATTAATAAACCATGCAGAGTTTTACTTTTTTGATTTAATTTTTAACACTAGTAATAACAACAACTTATTGTTGTCAGTTATTATCTTATTTTTGTTATTTTATTATTATTTTTTTTAAATATTTTTTTATGTTTGTTTGTTTGATTTTTACTTTTTGACACTAAAATAACAATTAAAAATAATAAGTAAGTGTACAATAACCATGCAGAACAGTTTTTTTTTTTTTTCTGTTATTTTTTGGCTAATAACAAGTTATTATTCTTATTATAATTTTTTAATGTGCATTTTTAATTGTGGTTTAAGAGTTCAGTAACCATGCATAACATATTCTTTTCTCTTATTTTGACACTGTAATCATAACAAATATTATTACCATTATTATTATTAAAGATATTTTTATGTTGTTTTAAGTGTTCAATAACCATGTAGAATGTGAAGTGTTTTTATTGAGTTTTATTATTTGTTTATTTTATAATAAACAAATAATAATAATAATTATTATTATTATTATTTCTAATGTTGGTGTAAGTGTTCAAAACCCATGCAGAACATGCAGTATTTTTGATTGAATTTTACTTTTTGACATTATAATAATAATAATTATAATAACCATGCATAACATATTTCTTCTGTTATTTTGACACTAATAATAGTAGTTATTATTATTATTATTTTTATTTTTTTTTTTATATTTATGTTGGTTTAATTTTTCAATAACCGTGCAGAATGTACAGTATTTTTATTTATTTTTACTTTTTGACACTATAATAAATATTGAATGTTTTTTAAAATTATTTTTAAAAATAACTTTTATTATTATTATTATTGTTATTATTAATTTTATTTTTTTTAATTATTATTGTTTAATGTGTTTTTAATGTTGGTTTAAGAGTTCAATAACCATACAGGACAGGTGTTTTTTATTTTTTTTAAATTTATTATTATGTATTTTTTTTTGTTTATTTAAATGATCAAAAAACATGCAGAACAGATTTTATTTATTTTTTTGACTATGAAACAATAACACGGCTAGTATCGTTGCAAACCAGAGATGACTTCCTGTGCTGTGTCCAGATGTGGAGAAGCTGAGCACGTTCAGTCAGAGGTTCCCGCTGCCCTCCATGTACCGGATTCACGTGTGGAAGGTCCTGCTGGGTGAGAACACCAACATTCGTTCGCAGACGTCTCCTCATCCCGTCTCTGGGAATGACGCTCGTGTCCTGCCGTCTCCGCAGGTATACTGCCGCCCCACAGCGACTCTCACGCCCTGGTGTCTCGGTGTCGCGTCCAGCAGTTCGAGGACATCAGTGGCGCTCTGACGGCCATGCGGTTCGTGCACGCGTCCACCCCGCCGACGGAGCTTTACCTCCGCATGTTCCAGCTGGAGAACCAGCAGCTTCCCCGCAGGAGCGAGCTCAGACCGCCGGTGAGGACGCCTCCGTGGCTCCGTGGGTAATCCTCTGCTGTCTCACGTCTCAGGTTTGTGATGTTTTCCTCCAGGATGACGAGGATGAGATCTTCCTGGCTGTTGCCCGGGCGATGGAGGAGATCGTCGATGACCCGGTGGACTGCTATTGGCTGGTCAGATGTTTCGTCAACCAGTTCCAGCACAAGTTCGGAGACTCCATCCCTCACCTGGTACGTGTTGAAGGAATATTTAACCGAACGGTCAACATAATGTCAGCATATTCATTTATTTATTCACATGAATAAAAAAATAAGTACAATTATTAATTATTATAATAGTGTCTTTTTGACACTAGAAGTAATAACAGATATTATTATTATTATTATTTTAAATAAATGTTAGTGTTAGTTTAACTGTTGACGCAGTATAGATAATATTTACAGCTATTTTTATTATTATTACTATTTGCATTTTATTTTCTATTTTGGTTTAAGAGTTTTTTCAGTTATTTTAACACTTAATAATTAGTTATTATTATTATTATTACTTATTACTTTTTATATTTTTTATGTTGGTTTAAGTGTTCAATAAGCATTCAGAACAGTTTTTAAATTTGTTTTTTTTTTACACGTTATCATTATTATTATTATTATTATTATTATTATTAATAATAATAATTGTTGTGTGTTTTTAATTGTTGTTTAAGAGTTCAATAACCATACATAACAGTTTTAATTTTTTGTTATTTTAGACACTAATAACACATTATCCTCCAGTTAATATTATTATTATTATTATTAATTGTTGTGTGTTTTTAATTGCGCTTTAAGTGTTCAATAACCATACAGAACAGATTTTTACAGCACTTATTATTATATATATTTGAATGATTTTTAATGTTGGATTAAATGTTCAATAAACATGCAGAACAGTTTTTTTTATTTTTTGACTAAGAATAACAGTTATTATTTTTATTATTGATTTTTCATGCATTTTTAACTGTGGTTTAAGAGCTCAATAACAGATTTTTATAGCGCTGATCATTATTATTGTATTATATTTTTTATTATTATTTTAAATGTTGGTTTAAGTGTTTAATAACTATGTTTTTTAAATTTATTTATTTTTGGCACTAATAATAAGTTATTTTTTTTAATATTATGTACTTTTTTTAATTGTGGTTTAAGTGTTCAATAAAACAGTTTTTTTAAAATAATTTTTGACTAATAATAGCAATTATTATAATTACTATTATTATATTTATTAATTATAATTTTACGCACTTTTATTTTTGGTTTTAGAGTTCAGTAACCATCCAGAACAGATTTATATCAATGATGTTTGTTGTGTATGGAGCTCCAAAACTAACAAAAACACCATAAATGTCCCACAAAAACTGTCCATATGAAGTGTTTCCAGCTCTTTTATTTAGACGTCATAACTTCAGCTGGTCTCTCCTGCAGCCGAAGAGTTTGGAGCACTTCCTGTCTCAGGAGGACGGCAGTCTCCTGACTCACCTGAAGGCGTCTGGCGCTCTGGACTCGCTGCCGTACCGGCTCTGGTTCAGACGCTGTTTTGCGGGCTGTTTACCAGAGTCCAGCCTGCAGAGGTCCGGTCACACACATCTGTCACATGACCTCATTATGTTGCTGGTTTACTTCTGTGAGGAGCATCCAAGATTTTTCTGCTCTCCAAGACTGCATTAATTTGATCAAAAAATTAATTAAAAACAGTGAAATATTTTTTTAATTTAAAATAGCTGTTTTCTATGTGAATATACAGTAAAATAAAATTTATATCCAGTGATCAAAGCTGATTTTTCAGCATTATTACTCCAGTCTTCAGTGTCACATGATCCTTCAGGAATCTGATGGATTGACTGTGCTGTTTTGTGATTGGCCGGCAGGGTGTGGGATAAAGTGATCAGCGGCTCCTGTAAGATTCTGGTGTTTGTTGCCGTGGAGATTCTGCTCAGCTATAAGATCATGCTGATGGGAATGAGTCACCCGGATGGAGTTTACAACTTCCTGTCGAATGTGAGACGACATCCTTTTTAGTCGGTTCCATTTTACAGAAATGTTCTTGGGGAACAAAAACATTTTTGTTACTTGAAATAAAAATAAGCTTTCAGTTTGCTGATTATTAATTATTAAAAAACTTTTAGCAACCGCAACATTTCTCATTTAAAATAACTAAAATAAATCTACAGTTTTTATTTGGATCTACTTTGATTTAGATTTTTTACTTTTTTAAATATTTTAAAATATTCAAAACAAGACAAAAAATAACAGATTTACTAAAAAGTAATGAAAAATACTGAAATAAAAATGTATTTTTTTTTAGATTTGCTTTTTTTTTTTTTTTTTACAATATTTAAATATTTAAAAAAATATTCCAAACATGAAAAAACAACAAAATTACTAATATTTTAAACAATTTACTGAAAATACTGAAATAAAAATGTATTTTTTTTTTTAGATTTGCTTTTTTTTTTTTACAATATTTAAATATTTTAAAAAAATATTCCAAACATGAAAAAACAACAAAATTACTAATATTTTAAACAATTTACTGAAAATACTGAAATAAAAATGTATTTTTTTTTACAATATTTAAATATTTTAAAAAATATTCCAAACATGAAAAAACAACAAAATTACTAAAATTAACCAATTTACTGAAAATACTGAAAAATGTATTTTTTTTTTTTAGATTTGCTATTTTTTTTTTACAATATTTAAATATTTAAAAAAATATTCTAAACATGAAAAAACAACAAAATTACTAATATTTTAACCAATTTACTGAAAATACTGAAATAAAAATGTAATTTTTTTTAGATTCTGTTTTAGAATATTCTGTTTTTTTTTTTTTTTTGAATTTTCTAAACATGATGAAAACAAATTTGGTAACTTTTAACTAACATTAACAAAAATACTGAAATAATTTTAGTTTTTTTAAATGTTTTTTTTTGTAAATATTCTAAACATGACAAAAACGACACATTTTTTAAAACTTGTACACATATATATATATATATATATATATATATATATATAATTCAATATTAATAAAATTATAATAGTATCTAAATACCATGGCATGTCCAATATAAGGAATTTTTTTTATTATTTTTTTGTTTTATTATTATTATATGATCTACTGTTTGTTTGTTTTTTTGAGTAACAACGAATTATTTTATTTCCATAATTATATTAACCTCATTCCTCAAATAATGTTGACAGAACTTGCACTGAACCCAGAAACTTCCTTTTCTGTAATTGACCCGTTTTGCTGAAGTTCATCTGCACCAACATAAACACCCTCACCCTCTCTTTCTACAGATGCCACAGGAAAACACCGACGCCATCGTCAGTAAAGCCATCGACCTGTGGCACAAACACTGCGGGACGCCCATGCATTCTGTGTAACCGGACCGCGACGGACTCGGAGCAGTCAGCTGCGGGTGACAGGAACTCAAGCTCACAGATGTGTGTGTAGTTTGTCTTTTATTAGGTTCCTTTACATCAGAATCGGCATACATCGTTCAGGAGTGACGGTACGTTCCAGGACATGGCCGTCCGCTCTCTTCCTGCGGTCTCTGAGCTCATAGCAGCAGCGGAAGAGAAACACTAACAGACTGTAAACAGAAAACACACCCATCGTTCAGAACAAGAGGACCTCCAGAGTGTCGTCCACCAAATCAACTGATTATTCCAAGCCTGTTTGATCTTTTTTGTCATGGAAAAGTGCTTAAAATTCGCAGAAATTCCCTTTTAAATGATCCACAGAAAAAAATAACATAGATTTCTGAATAAATGAGTGTGAATAAAGACAGAAATATATATATATATATAACTGTTTTTTTTGTTTTGTTTTTTTCATTTAATGCCCTGCCAATGTGTTCAGTATCAAAGTCAGTTAAAAATATTTATAAATAATATATTAACAAAAAAATGGTACAATAGTAGCATTTACAATAGTCACATTTTGTTAACATTAGCTGATGTACTAACTAACAGTGAGCAATATATTAATCTTTCAAGTCATAGTTAATAAAAATACATTTGTTCATGTTAGTTCACGATACATTAACTAATGTTCACAAATACAACTTTTAATTTAAAAAAATGTATGGTAACATTTTACAATAATGTCCCATTAATGAGATGAGAAAAAATGAGATTTCAGTCATTAGTTCCTCTCTCTCATGTGGTTCTAAGATCTTCGTTCATCTTCAGACACAAATGAAGATATTTTTGATGAAATCAGTGACTCAAACTACAGTGGTTCAACATTAATGTTATAAAGCGACGAGAATACACCAAAAAAACTAAATAACGACTTTATTCAACAATATCTAGTGATGGACGATTTCAAAACACTGATTCATGAAGCTTCACGAATCTTTTGTGTCGAATCAGTGATTCGGAGCGCCAAAGTCACGTGAACTATTGAAATTTCGAAACGTTTCGAATCACTGATGACGTAACGAAGCCTCGTTTACTGAAATCATGTGACTTTGGCGCTCTGAACCACTGATTCGACACAAAAGATTCGTGAAGCTTCATGAATCAGTGTTTTGAATAAATTCGTTATGTAGTTTTTTTGGTGTATTCTCGTCGCTTTATAACATTAATGTTGAACCACTGTAGTCACATGACCTGTTTTAAATATGTTTTAGTGTCTTTCTGGACATTGAAAGTGTTCATTATCTGTCAATAGAGACTCACTGATTTCATCAAAAATATCTTCATTTGTGTTCTGAAGATGAACGAAGGTGTAGAACCACATGAGAGATTCTTTGTTTTTTGGGTGAACTAACACATTAACAAATCTTTCGCTCATTGTTATTGATTTTAATAATTACTCAATGTTGAAATTAAGACTAATAAATGCTTTAAAAGTGAAACCATATTGTAAAATGTTACCAAATGTTGAAATGAACACTAATAACGCTGTCGATTTCATAATGAATCCTGTGTTGTTACAATTTTTGTGACTAAAATATACATATTAAAAAAAAGAATGTAACACTGATTATTTTGAGTTTCTTGAATGTTTTGGTTTTTATTTTGGCAACACGACACCCTGTAGAGAGGGCGGAGTTTAAAGGGCGCGCCCCTACACTCAATCACATGACCGCCGAGCACCTTTGAGCACATTCTGAGACAGGAGAAATAAAAGAGCATTATTATACAGTCTGACAGTCACATTATTGCTCTGTCCTGTTGCTCAAGCGTGAGCCTGTCGAGATCGTCTCCGCTGTGATTGGTCAGTAGTGTGGGCGTGACAAAAGTCTGCTTTTTTGCTATTGGTGAAAGAGGACCTATTATGCTTTTTTTCCATGTTCATCTTTCGTTGCTGTTTTAGCATGAAAACTCTTTAGTTGTAGTCTGAGTTTTCTTCACAATATTCCTCATTTGCATAATTCATGAGCTGAATAAAGGGGCGGGGCCTGGTTGAGTTGGTTAGTAGTGGCGGTTATGGTTAGGGGCGGGACATTTCCCCAAACACCAATCACAACACACCGCTCCAGCCGACCAATTAAAGCACAGTGTGTTCTTCAGAAGGAGGGGCTTCATAGAGACAGGAAGTAAACAGAGCGTTACTGACAGACTGAGAAGAGAGGAGCTGCAACAAAGGAGGATATTAGGAAAATAATCAACATTCAAGCAGAAACAAAACTCTGTTAAAGGGCATGATAGGTCCTCTTTCGAGATGTTTTTGTTGTGATTTTCTGTAGCATTAACAGTGTTTATAATGGGTTTGATTTCCAGGAAATGCGTGAACTGATAAAAATACAATGGTGTACAAGCGTCTGGTCCAATATGAAAAGCGGTGCACTGAAAGACGGTTATATTCTGTGTGTGATAACGCGTTAGAAAAGTCATTTCCCTTGTGTTTTCCATGTTTTTATAACCTAGAAGGACTGTGGAATCATTTCTCAGTTACAAGTAGAAAATCAACTACATAATCTGCTGCATTAAAAACCATCGCCT
>CM076072.1:1625000-1717500 GCA_038088235.1 Zacco platypus
TGCATGTTCTTCCAACAGTGCTATATCAATTAATGCATTGATTATGGAATCAAATAATCAGTTACATGTATTAAATGCATTCATTTCCGAAAACAGTTATTTTCAGGTATAAAAGTCTCTCCAGTTCAAACTCGTGTGAATTACAGCAAAAATGATGTCATTAAATAAGCCTCAACTTACATTAAAACATTCAATTCAAAACAATTAACAGAAGACTCACTTACGCAAAAACTGAATTAAATGTGACCGTTCACCTGTGAATGCTTTTACTGATGATATGTGTGTCGACAGTGATAATCTGTTAGAGCAGGGTTTCCAAAACTGGAGTTGATGAAATGATAATGATTAATTAAATCATAAATATGTCGAATTAAAATAAATAATTCTAAATTATACCTCTTACTACAAAAGATCATATATTTGTATTTGTTTACTTGCATGTCACATGAACATCAAGATGTGAATGTGCGTTGTAAAATTATTGAAATATTAACTAAAATATTTTAGTTTAAAAGGGTTCGGAGGACAAAATAAAGCGTTTAAATCTAATGACGTGTGTGTCGATAGTATTACAGTTTATATTCATATTTTGAATTAATTTTTTTTAATTAAATATTTTCCATTTTTGTTGAATTTTGTTGTGTTTTTGACATTTTTATACTTTTTTTTTTAAATGTCTATGTAGATTTTATTTTTATTTCATTTATTTTTTTAATCTTATATTTTTCCTTTTCATTGTGACTTAATTTTGTTGTGTGTTTTTGACATTTTTATTATTTTTTAAAAATGTTTTTATGGATTTATTTTTTTTTTAAAAAGTGATTGATATTTTCCGTTTTCATTTTAATTTTCGTTTTAGTAATATTGTTTTTAACATTTTTATCCTTTTTTTTTAAATGCATACGAAGATTTTATTCATTTTTATTTCATTTTTTTAATTTTATATTTTCCGTTTTCAGTAAAGTTTTAGTAATTTTATTGATATTTTTATACTTTTTTTAAATGCATATGAAGATTTTATTAACTTTTATTTCATTAATTTTTTTAATTTTATATTTTCCGTTTTCAGTAAAGTTTTAGTAATTTTATTGATATTTTTATACTTTTTTTAAAAATATGTCTATATAGTTTTTATTTATTGTTAGCTTGGCAACTAGCTGAAATAAAGTGAATGTTTTATTATTTTTTTAAGTTAACTACAACAGTCCTGGTGTGTAGTTGTGTTTGTGTCGCCGTGCGTGTGTGTTTGTTCCTCACCGGGTCAGTTTGGTGCCGATCTGCTGTCTGGACTCCAGTCGCTCCTGGTCGGTCATCATGGGTAGGATGTTTTTATCCTCAAGTTCCCTCTTCGACGGGCGATTACTCAGTTTGATCGCCAGCGAATCTTTCCGTAAGATCCTTAAAGCCAGTGTACCTGCGCACACACACACACACACACACACACACACACATTTAGTTCACATAAACACACATCACATGCTGCATTTCCTGCCAGGTCTCGTACTTGTAAACAGCGAGTCATCGTCATCCTCCTCTTCCTCGTCCTCTTCCTCGTGCGTGCTGAAGGTGTGTGTGATGAGTGTGTGTGTGTTGGCGGGAGTTTGGTGCATTGAATCTCTGTTCTCCTTCTCCTCTTCCGTCTCCATCAGGACAGATGGCACCGCCTGCAGTACAGAACTACACACACACACACACACACACACGCAGTGAGATATACGTATGCACACGACAAGTATGTATTTCAGGGATGTAAAGTTCAGACGGTAACTTATAAGAATAAAAAATTTAAATACTGAAAGTTTTATTTTAAACAGTATTTAACACAGTTTTAATGTCACATTATGTAAATGTGTGAACTCTTTCATTGTGTTCCGTGTGAGAGAGAAAATGACAAGCACGCAAAACATTTACCACTTAACTAGATTTCTGTCATAACAACTCTCAGTGTTTGGCGTGGGAATGACAATCTGGATATGTTTAGTCTTCGGGACAGATCTGCTACGCTGCTGCTGATTTTATTGCTGCTGCTGTTATTGTTGTTGTTGCAGAGCAAGTACATGACGTACTACTGCCAATACACACACGACACACTGCTGTGAGCGAGACATGCTGCTGCTGTACAATATAGCACACATGAATTACCCATAGCAGATCTAAACAGGTGGAGCTGGGGAAGGTGGCGGTTTTCTGAAAATGTGCTACAGAAAATTCTGGGAGAGAGAGAGAGAGAGAGAGAGTATGTGCTGTCCGTACATCATAAAACGTAAAAAAACATGGAAATTATTTGTCGTGTCTATCCTAATGTTTACTATATTTACTTGCTTGGTCAGTGTTGTTGTGGGTTTTGGTTCTTTTGCGTTTGTCGGCCTTTGAAATAGTTGAATTCATTTGGCGAAGTGATACGAACATGCCTGGAACTACTTTAGTCGTGCAAAATAATTGCACACCTTAGAACGTTTGTCAACCAATAAGATTCAAGCATTCAACTGCCCCGCATTATAAAAGGGATAATAATAATAATAGAATAATATGTCCCCATTTAGATATCTAGTAAATGTGTGTGTGTGTGTGTGTGTGTCCTCACCTCTCGAGTCTTTGCATGGTGAGAGCGAGTGTTTTGTTGAGCTCTTCTATGATGCGGCTGGGCGGGTGGAGTGACAGCGGCAGGGTGGCAAACTGCTGCGAGTGAGCGTGTGCGAGCGCGTGCGTGTGCGTGCCCTGAGACGGCAGGCATTTGAGGGAAAACGAGGGCGCCGGCTCACATATCATCACTTTCTTTGGAGGGAGAGGCGGAGACAGTCTGGCGAGCGTCTCTGAAGAGAAGAAGAGACAGAGTTATGTTTTTCCATCATGGTTTTCGTGAGCGAAAGACGAGCGGTACATTTACATTTAGTCATTTAGCAGACGCTTTTATCCAAAGCGACTTACAAGTGAGGAAAATAAACAAGCGATTCTTCATGAATTGGCAAATAACACAGGAAGTGCTCACAATACAAGTTTCATACATTGCTCAGTACCATAAGCTGGAGTAGGAAGGGAAAAAGGGGAAGGATAGGGTTTCGGATCGGTACAGCGGCGTCACCTGTGAGATGGTTGGGAATTCTGCTGTATGGCTTCGGCGGTAAGGCAGGAGGCTGTTTCAGTGACGACGGCCTCACGTGAGTGATGTCAGCGCTGTCGCCGGGCAACGGCACAGGCTTTACAGAGGGCGGGGCTTGAGATGGCTTCGGGACGAGATCCGAGAGACACGCCACAGTTTCTCCAGACGACTGGACCTCTGAGAACGACACTAGACGGGAAAGAGAGAATGTGACCATTTTAGTATTTCCAACAGCGCAAAAATATATACAGCTCTGGAAAAAATTAAGAGACCACTGCATATTTTTTGTTATTTTGACCAGTTGTTGCTTTTGGCAAATAAATGCTCTAAATTACAATATTTTTATTTGGAATTTGGGAAAAATGTCAGTATTATTTTATTTTTTTATTTATAGAATAAAACAAAAATGTTAATTTTACCCAAACACATACCTATAAATAGTAAACCCAGAGAAACTGATCATTTTGCAGTGGTCTCTTCATTTTTTCCAGAGCTGTATATATATATTAAATTAAATAAATACCAATCACCATCTCATTAACATATAACCATCATTTAGGTGCAAGTTGACTGACATTACAAGGGAAAAAAAGCAAAACTGGTAAAGATGTGGAGCGTAACACACCTGCCGCTGTGACGCCGGTGTCTGCAGACTCTGATACTGGACTGATGACCGTCTGTCGGTCCAGGTCACTCACACACATGTCACCGCTGACCTCCTCTACTGACAGAGAGAAAGACGTTTCACTCTCGCTAACTCACATTCTACTTGAACAGATGAAGACCAAAATGTGTGAAACTTCAAGAGTGTCATAAACGTGACGCAATAACATTCATTATGTACCTTTCTCATACACTTCCTTCAGCACGCCTCTCTTGATGAGCTCTTCTCTGCTCTGACGTGTCGACATCTTCCTCTCCAGCACTGCAAATCATTCACAAAACTACTTACACTACTGTTCAAAAGTCTGAGGTCGGTGTGAATGTTTTTGAAAGAAGCCTCTCTTCTGCTCACCAAGACTGCGTTTATTTAATCAAAATTACAGTAAAAACAATGAAATATTTTTACAATTTAAAATAACTGTTTTCTATGTGAATATATAGTAAAGTGTAATTTATATCCAGTGATGAACGCTGAATTTTCAGTCTTCAGTGTCACATGATCCTTTTCTTGATCATATTTTTGTGCAAACACTACCATTCAAAAGTTTAGGGTGAATATATTATTTTTTTTTTTTAAAAAAGAAAGAAAAATAAAAACAATGAAATTGATACTTTAATTCAGCAAGGATGCGTTAAATGGATCAAAAGTGACATTTATAATGTTACAAAAGATTCTATTTCAAAATAAATGCTGCTCTTTTGAAATTTCCTGAACAATCCTGAATAATAAAATGTATCCGTTTCCACAAAAACACTGAGCAGCATATCAAATAAATATCAAAATAATAATATTATTAATATATATTTAAAATAATAATATTTAAATATTTAAAATAATAATATTTATCAAATAAATACAGGTTGGTGAGCATAAGTGACGTGACATTAAAAACATTTTAAAGCTGTTTTGTGTGTAATGTTGTCCATGTGACGTGACGCACCTGCAGACGTCTGTTTGAAATTGTCGCTCTTTTTCTTTCTCCATTTCCACGGCTTGAAGAGTCGCCCTAGACTGGCCAGTTTGCTCCGTCTGCGGATTGGCGGCGTGTGCGTCCCGGGCACCAGAGAATCTGAGCGCATGGCCGCCAGCCGCTCGGCACCCTCTGCTGGACACACAGAGACACGCTTTTAAGTCATTATTCATTAGTCGTAAAATTATAACAAAAGTTTGATAAGAACAGCACTGACAAACACGAGTACCGGGCTTTTCAATCTACAAAATCACCAACATTTAAAATTTTACCCTTGTTACAATTTTTACAGATGTAACTGTTTTCATCGTTTGATTTGAAACAATATCACATATTAGAACAGGCAGAAACTAAGAAATTATTTTTATCTACTAAGACATATTCTATGTATTTTAAGAGGGAAAGACTGAAAAATGATTTTACTTAAGTTTAAAATATTTATGATAAAATATTTTATCAAAATCAATGAAATTTTTACCTGTTTTGGCAAGTTTTTGTCATGCTCTGGCAATAAAAAGTACTTTAAATTGCTGTAATTTAATAATAAATAACTGTTAAATTAACTTAAATTAAGATCACTTGACAAATAATGCTGCTCCCTAAGAGTGAAAATAATCATCAAAAAAAAACAGCCCTCAAATTCTTCAAAATATCTTGTGTTCAATGAAATAGAAACAACACGAGCACGATTAAACGATGACAACTTTCCGTTTTAGGCGAATAATTCCCTTATTGAGTAAATCTACAAATCAAATCTATAAACTAGCAAGACTACACCAACAATTTCCAGTAGCTGCAGTTAAAACGTCAAACCGAACCGTCATAAATCCAGTAAATGAGCCAAAAGAATTTAGATGGTTGAGAAAGTAAAGAAACTAAGTGAATAATTGCATCATAAATGTCACGGAGGGGTCCAAATACCTTTAGGATCAAGTAAGTGGAAAAACTCATGGATTTTTCCTCCTTCTTCCCATTTTGTGGCATCGGATTACACTGAAGTTTTCAGAACGTTTTTTTTTTTTTTTACTTTTTCCATTTGGTAACTCAAATAAAATGCAAAAAACATTCATTTTCTTAGATTAAGGGGGAGACGACTGTGTCAAGTATAAAGTATACTTTTAAGTAAACTTAAGAATACACAACTTGTAACATTTTTCATTTGCACTGAAACTATACTACAAGTGAACTTAAATGTAATATATATATATATATATAAATTTTTAGTTAATGAAAGTACACTTTGAAGTATACTCTCAGTAAACTACTAGTTTAGTAGTTGAATACTTAAGTGAACTTAATATCATACTTATGGTTTACCATTTATATATTGTTTTTGGACTTTATTTAGGTATTTTTATACTTGAAATATACCTTTAACTGTACTATAAGTAGATTTGACGCATGTACAGCAAATGTTCTTAAGTGCGCTAAATCAATATTTTCAAACAAATCTATTGAATTGGTGCCAAAACATATAAGGACATTAAAAAAAAAGTATTTAATAAGCTACTAAATCACACGTACAAGCCCAAAATACTTAGAATACTTAATAATTAAGTATATTATGAGAGCAAGTAAGTCAAATATACTTTTTTGTCCGTATAAGTCAAGTATACTTAAGTGTAATTTTAAGTATATTTCTGAGAAGTACGTAAAAATTATAGTATATTTATTTTGCTTTATTTCCGTTTAAACGAAGTATTCTAATAACACTTCTTTGTAAAGGTTACATAGGAGTCAGAAGGAATATTTTACACACTCGTTTCTGCATATCTAGATTTTTTTAGGTTAAAATTATGGCAAGTAAATGACTGTAAACAAGGACTTTCAACATTGTGCTCAGAAATATTTTGTAGTTTAATATCATAAATACAAGTTAAATAAAAGCTAAATTCACCACAAAAATGGCTATATATCTGTCTGGTCCGAAGAGCACAACAGCTGCTCTGAAATCACCGGAAACTTCCTCTGGGAAAACTGGAAGCATTCTGGATGCTGGTGTGTTAAAACAGGTCAGCAGGTAAAGGAAAGAATCATGCTCGTTTTTCCAGAAGCGCTTTTCTGCTGAAGGAGGCTGAACATTCGCTTCAGCTCCACATCAGACCCATGAATGTAGGTCATCGGGAAAACCAAAGACGCAGAAACAACAGACAGAATCAACCGGACAATAAAATGTGGATTTGCCAGGATATTACCTCACTTGACATTCTCATGATTGTGGATTAATGTAAATGACATAAGAAATCGACAACACGGAGTAAAAACACTGTAACATACTATAATAACGCATCATCAGGGTATCATGTGACCCATATATTTAACTAAAAACTAAACATTTTTTTATATTTAATTTGATAACTTTTATTTAAATAGTTGTATATACTTATATTTAAAGACACATCAAATCCTGTAAAACACACACTAATTTTAATGACATTTTACTGTAAAAGTACACGTGTTGTCTTGATGAACATAAATAATTTAAGTCCAAAACTATTTTACATGTTAAATCTATTATAATTTATAACTCTATCATTTTTTTTTTTTTTTACATGAACATCATGGTAATATTACAGTATCTACTGCTGATAGTAAACAGATTGTAAAAATTATAAACTTAAATGTTAATTGTAAACAAATGTTTATGAAGTCGCAGGTGTATAATTTATGGAAATACTGCAAGCTGAAAAACAATGTTATTCTGTACATATATATATATATATTTTTTTTTAATACAAACACAACAATATAAAAATGCAATATATATATATATATATATATATATATATATATATATATATATATATATATATATATATATATATATATTTACATGAACATCATGGTAATATTACAGTATCTACTGCTGAAAGTAAACAGATTGTAAAAATTATAAACTTAAATGTTAATTTATAAAAAATATATATTATAAAAAATATATTTATAAAAAAATGTTAATTTAATATATATATATATATATATATTTTTTTTTTTAATACAAACACAACAATATAAAAATGCAATATATATATATATTGCATTTTTAACATGAACACTGTAACGTCAAGTGTTAAAGGGGCAGTTCACCAAAATTATAATAATAATTTCTGTCATCATTTCATCAAACCTGTATGAATTACAAATTTGTTGAACACTAAGGAACCAAACAGCTGATGAACCCCGTTGACTTCCATTGTATTTTTTCCATACTATGTTAGTGATGCTCCACAACTGTCCGGTTACCAATATTCTTCAAAATCATAAAAAAAAATCATAAAAATCATACAGGTTTGGAACAAGTATAATGATGACAGAAATGTCTTTTGGGGTTTTTTAGTGCACTGTCCCTTTAAATAGTTAAGGATTCAATAGGACAACATGAACATGAATAAAAATAACCGTTTCATTCTACAGAAACGGTCATCATCATCATCATCATCATCATCATCACTCACCGTCCCGGATGTCATTCCCGCGGCTGCAGTTACTGCAGATGTGCTTGATATGACCGGAGATCACAAACGGAGTGTTGTTGTTACCGGGGGCGGTGGGCTGCCGCAGTTTGACCAGGTTAAAGGCTCTCCGTTTGCGCGGTTTCTCCGCAGACGATGATGATGATGATAATGATGAAGAAGATGACGCGTCCTCCCGTAATCGAGATGTTATCCAGGTCCCGTGCGCTCCCGTGAATGCGGGACCCGCCATGGGCGCAGCGGCGACGGCGGATCCGTGTCTATCCGTCACACCCCGGGATGGTGCGGATATCGAACGGAAGAGCGCGTCCATGAGCCTCACCGTTCATCCCGAGCCGCGCGAACCGGGTTTATATATTACCGTCCTGTGCGCGAGACCACCGACGACACGCGCAAAAACGTTGGCCCGCCTGAGTATAAGCGTGTGTGTGTGTGTGTGTGTGTATTTACACGCACACACACGCTGATTTAAGCCACTTTCCTATTTCAGTATTTTTTTTTTTTTTTAATAAATCACCGTTAAAATCTTTCGGCAAACGTTCGTTATTTACGCGCGCGAATGAAAGCGACTGGCGCAATTTTGTTTATCATAAGCGGACGGATGCGCCTCTCGGTAACATCACTTCAAATTCATCAACGTGACGCAATGCCGTGAAGTCCACGTAAAAATACGCGGACCGGAATCCACCGTTAACGGGAGCCGTTATCCTACTACGGCGAGAACTTGTCTTATGAATATTAATGAGGCAACGTGACGTTCTGATTGGACGCCGTTGTTGAGTTACGCTCAGGTGCTGAAGGCACGGCTCATAAATATTAATGACGCAACGTGACGTTAAACAGCCGTTAGCGTCTGTTTTTATTTTAGATTTTAATTAGTGTTTAACAACATTTATTTACATCACCAAGCAGCTTTACCTTATTCATGAGAGCTAAGCCTTCGCCATAGTATTATTTTCGCCGCACGGTCCAGATACCGAGAGAATCCAGACCGGATCTACCGAGAGACCCCGCCTACGTCACCGTATTTTGAATGTTGTCGCACCGCTAGAGGCTGCGGTTCCTTTAAACCTGTACTAAAATAAAAATAATAACGGAAACCATTTTCCCACAAAGATTGTCTGAACCCACACCTATTGCTAAACGCTCATTTAATATCGTAGATTTAACGTAAATCCCTACATATGATCATAAATCTATAAAAATACCAAGATATTCCATATTTTTGTTTCCACTAGGGAAATATTTAAGAGTAAAACCGTTAAAAAGGTTAAGATTAAACTAAATAAACAATTTATTGATATAAATAAATATATTTAAATAAATAAAATATAATACAATACTATAGTGAGTTGAAAAAAAAAATTTATACATATTTATAATTTTTTTTTTTTTTTTTTTTACAGAATAAATTGGGTCTGCTAGGGAATTATAAGAGATCCGTGGGAAAAAAATTAGAATAAATAAATTTAAATAAAAACATAATCCAACAATTGAAATATTTTCCTAAGAATCTGTGCAGATGTTTGATCAACGCTTTGAGCTTTTCATGTTGTGGTTGCTTCACTAAACTGGCCCCAGATCAGATGAACAGATGCGGCGCTGAGGAACATGTGCAGACGAAATATTATCTAGGATAAATCCAACCATGACTCATATGCTGGAATGAATATCCTTTCTCATGCTTCTCTCTCGCAAAATCTCCAGCAGATGGCAATCATTCTGTGTGAGAGAAAATTAACCCTCGTAATTTTAAGTAGCTTATGTGTGACATTAATCATGCTTGAAAATGTGTATTTGTGTGTGTGATCGAATCAGGTCACATGATGCAACCCCAATTAAAGGGACAGTTCACCAAAAACGATCATTCTGTCATCATTTGCTCACCCTCAGGTTGTTGCAAACCTGTATGATCTGATGAACACAAATGAAGTTATTTGGATGAATGTTTGTTCCCCCAGTAAGTACCATAGTATTTTTTTTTCTACTATGGTAGTCAATGGGGGGCGAGATTTGCTTGGTTACAAACATTCTTCCAATTAACTTCATTTGTTTGAGGAGGAGTTTTCCGTTTTGGGTGAACTACACCTTTAATAAATTACAGACCTCAAAAACACAAAAACATCTGGTGGGAATGGGCAAAAAATAGACTTCATTTCTTTTACGTAAAACAATATATTACCTCTTTTGGGGTGAAATGTGACCTGGACACGTTTTCAATTAATTTACCCAATAGCTATATGTTCGACATTGAGAGTATATAGACATATGTTATAACTATTTTTATTTATTTTTTATTTTTTTTGTATTTTATTTATTTTTTTATATTTTTAATTAGTTATTTATTATTCATATTATTTTATTTATTTGTGTTTTGTTCTTTTTTCCTTTATCAGGTTATAATGAAAATGTTTAAATGTTGTTTAACCCTGTGACAATTTTTGAGAAATAAAAAAAAAAAAAAAATAGCTATATGTTCCTGGAAAAATTTCAATTAGGCTTCAGCTACAGAACATAAATTACATCTACGAATTTTTTCTGTGTTTAAGTGCGAATCAACTCCACAGCAACTACATCAATTTATCCACTAACCGTTCAGAAACGTCTAAAAGTTGGAACTTCTTCCTGAGTCTCTCCATCAGTTTGAACACTTTCCTCATTTTGTATGCGTGAGATTCTCCAGCTTTGTTGTTGTTGAGCTGTTAAAGCTCCGCCCTCTTCTGGAGCAGCAGCTCATTTGCATTTAAAGGGACACACACAAAAAAATGGTGTGTTTTTGCTCACAGCCAAATAGAGGCAAATTTGATAATAAATGATCTTACATCTTGTAAAAGGCTCTCCTGTAACTAGTAAATGACAGTATTTGTGCGAAGCGAATGATGGTCGTGATTATCTAAACAGCCGTGCGGTGCAGCAGGATGACTGTTTTGTAACTCATCCTTCTGCGACAGAAGTCAGCTTGATGCGCTGCATAGACAAACAGTTTAATCCATGCTGTTATGCAACAGTATCCCTTTAACACACACACATACATACATCGGTAATAATACATCTGACATTCTAACGTGTTTCAGTGATTGGCTTATTCTGAGCTGAACTCTCTCACACACACACACACACACACACACACACACACAGGCTGCAGGCGATGTCTGTGTGAGTATCAGATGAGTGTCTGTTGTGTCTGGCCTCAGCAAAATACCCTCACAGCATATCGATCGATCAGCTCATCCAACCACAAGAACAACAGCGAAATATACTAGCAGCACTTCACCAGTGCTGTTATCGGGCAACACTTTACAATAAAGGTCTCATTCGCTATTTAACCACGAATTAACAGCAAACAATATTTTTTACAACATTTAATAATCATTGTCAATGTTAGATAATAAAAAAAAAATCAATTCTTCATTGTTTGTTCATGTTAGTTCACAGAGCATTCACTAATGTGCACAAATTCATTAGTAAATGTTGAAACTAATAACTAAGACTAATAAATATAATAACTAATAAATATTAACTAAGACTAATAAATGCTTTACAAGTATTTTTCATTGTTAGTTCAAGTTCAAAGGGGCTCTATGCAGAATTCAGACACTTGTTATTAGCGACACCGGTGGTCGTTAAGTGAACTGCAGCCAGCGACTTATTCCTCACACGATATATAGTGATATAGTCACGCCGAAGTTAATTATTTGCTTGGCATCAAAACGACGTTGGAAATACCTTAGAGGCGATATACTGACTAACATCCAGACGCCGTCCGCACGGCTGCGAGCGACATTTAATATGTAAATATGTGCTGCGCGCTTTCAATTTAACCAAAACAATGACAGAAATCATCTGATCATAGCGATGTGGATACCAGCTCTGCGATTCACCGGCATCATGTCGACCGATAATTAACCCTTCGCAAAGCCCCGCCCCCTGTTGCTCTGTCCGACAAGTCACGCGCTCTCATGCCACACATCATGTTCTCACGCAGTGAAAAATACATCCTGGAGCAAAGAGGACACAGTTTCATATTTAAAATATAGTAATTTTGTAAAGAAGTTGAATCAATAAATAGCGTCTAGTGTGTGTTTAATGTGTGGTGACAGATCGTTTGATTATATATTTGAGACACTATATAGATCTGACTGTGAGGCTATAGTTTGAATGAATCCCTATTACAGTACAGAATGGCTCTTTCGGTATTATCCTGATATGCCGTATAGTTTCATTTGTCGCGTGGTTCTTCTCGGGAGCGCGTAACCGTCACATTCAAAACATCCTGAGTCCTTCGCATAAAAATCAGCTTTCTTAGACAACAACAGTAATTAATACAAGAAAATTCTTATTTTAACTTAACCGATGTCAACAAATGAAGCCTTACTGTAAAGAGTTAACAGTTATTGTTCAATAAAAACAACTTTTGTTAATTGAAATACAGCTGAAATAAAATAAAATATTAACTTTTGTTCATACTATTTCAGCTAGTTCTAATAAGAGCTAAAATTATTATTACTAAAATGGAAAAAAAAAAACGGAAAATATAAAAATAAGTAAAAAATTAAAGCATATAAATAATACTTCACAAAAGAACACTGGACGTGTTCATTAGACTTTAAAACTTTAAGTTTGTAAAATGCAAAAAAAAGCACATCTACAGCTGAAACGATCTACAAAACAACGTTTGAATGCAGTGTTTTGAGTTGGATGAACTGCAGAAGTTGAACTGAAGGACAAACTACAGTGACCGAGAGAGCTCAAAGCGCTGCAAATAATAAAACACAGGCAAATTAAAAAAAAACACATGCAAATAAAAAAAAACACATGCAAATAAAAAAAAACACATGCAAATAAAAAAAACACATGCAAATAAAAAAAAACACATGCAAATAAAAAAAAGCACATGCAAATAAAAAAAAGCACATGCAAATAAAAAAAAACACATGCAAATAAAAAACACATGCAAATAAAAAACACATGCAAATAAAAAAAGCACATGCAAATAAAAAAGCACATGCAAATAAAAAAAACACATGCAAATAAAAAAAAACACATGCAAATAAAAAAAGCACATGCAAATAAAAAATAGCACATGCAAATAAAAAAAACACATGCAAATAAAAAAAAACACATGCAAATAAAAAAAGCACATGAAAATAAAAAAAACACATGCAAATAAAAAAAGCACATGAAAATAAAAAAAGCACATGCAAATAAAAAAAACACATGCAAATAAAAAAAACACATGCAAATAAAAAAGCACATGAAAATAAAAAAAACACATGCAAATAAAAAAAGCACATGAAAATAAAAAAACACATGCAAATAAAAAAAAACACATGCAAATAAAAAAAGCACATGCAAATAAAAAAAAACACATGCAAATAAAAAAAAATGTGATCATCAGTTTGACAACACATGTGCTGCAAATCCTCACAACACATGCAAATACAAAAAAGCGCTGCAAATAGCACAAACTACAACAGAAATGTTTCAAGGGGACCCCAAAAAGTGACGGACCCTACTAGGACGTGCGTCCAAAACCAGTTCAACTCACCCTTCACTTATTCACTGATCCCTATATAGTGTACGACATTTGAGTGCACAATGTGTTCAAATCATTAAATACTATAAAAACTGCAAACAAAAATAAACAACTGTACATTATTTCATGTATTTATTATTTTTAATAAAGTGTTTTTCAGTTTGCTAGAAGCTCACGCTCACAGATGACGTGGTCGTCGAGCGCCTCAGGCGGCCGTTACCATGACGTCACATTAGTACGCTACAGATGATTAACCAATATTATTAAATCATCCACTAAATGATCATCTCTTAAAGTTTAATGATTTTACAACAATGCCACATATTAAAACACTTTTCTGTTAGTGAAACACATTACATGGAGTTAATGCCTACAGAATATATTTTAATATTTTTTAGTTTGTGCTGTTGTGAAGTAGGGTCCGTCACTTTTTGGGGTCCCCTTGAAACATTTCCGTTGTGTTTTGTGCTATTTGCAGCGCGTTTTTGTATATGCAGCGCGTTTTTTTTGTGTTTGCATGTGTTGTGAGGATTTGCAGCACATGTGTTGTCAAACTGATGATCACGTTTTTTTTTTATTTGCATGTGCTTTTTTAAATTTGCATGCGTTTTATTATTTGCAGCGCTTTGAGCTCTCTCGGCCACTGTAACAAACACTAATGAGATGAAACAGTATCACCTCTCTGAGACTCAATCAGACACACTTTACATTTACAGCGCTGGAAAGAGTCCGCGTGACAGCGAAACAGCCTGTAGGTCACAGTGACACGATCACTGCTTCAGTATGATGTCATACTCTCACTACAGTTACAGTGATGTCACAATAACACACACTTTCAAAAAGCAGTCACTTTGTGTTCACAATCACATTTTGTGTTGCATTGGTGATCCACTATTGCAAGTGCAAGTTTGCCAGGATAAATTTACATGTAAAATGGAAGCTCATGCCGCTAATATTGAAACGCACACAGAGCAGATCCAGATGATGAGGCGTCATGCGTCTTTACCACACTCGTGTCATGACATCCTCTGCCTCTTTAAGATGATCGCATTGAACTGCGTGACTCACCGGCGCATATGAAGACAGTGCTGAGTTTATTTCTGTGCATTCATGAGTGTGTGTGTGTGTGTGTGTGTTTCCCCTTCGGAAAGCAACATCTGCTTGAATTAACGCACCTCTGGAGCAGCTTTATCATGTATAAAATACATTCTATATAGTACCATGTGAATATAGTAGTACATGGACGTGGTAATCATTCAGTCATATTTTTGGACATGTACCATGGTATTTTTGAAGTACCTTGGAGTATTATGAAAATATAATAGCACATGTGTCTTATCAAAGTTCATATACTATGGTATTATCTATGATATTTGGTCTGGCTAATCACTTAGTACCATAGTATTATTTTTTTAGGCACTGTACCATGGTAATCTTCAGAGTACCATATTGATATGGTAATCATTCAGTTCCATGGCAATTCTGTGTTTTTTGCACATGTACCATGGTAATTTTGGAAGAACTTTGAAGTAATTACTCTAAATAACATGGTATATATTTTGACATGTTTACCATAGTATTTTTTTGAAGTAGTTTGGAGTGCTATGTAAATATAATGGCATTTGTAGGCTGAGTGTTGGTGTTTTTGGACATGTACCATGGTAATATTGGGATTATTTTAGTAATAACATAGTAACACACCATGGTATTTTTTTAAGTAGCTTGGAGTAATATGTAAATATTTTGGCACATATGTATTTGGATTTGGTAATACCATGTTTTTTGCACATGTACCATGGTAATATTGGGATTATTTTAGTAATAACAAGGTAACACACCATGGTATTTTGAAGTAGCTTGGACTAATATGTCAAAATAATAGCACATGTGTATTTGTTAATGGTAAAACCATGTTTTTTTGCAAATGTAACCAGTAAAATTTGATTTTTTTAGAGTACTTTGGAGTAAATAACATGGTGTAGGTCAATGCACCACGGTATTTTTTTAAGTAGCATGGAGTAATATGTAAATATTTTGGCACATATGGATTTGGATTTGGCAATACCATGTTTTTTGCACATGTACCATGGTAATATTGGAAGTACTTTGGAGTAAATACTCTAAATGACATGCTATAAATGTATTTTTTTAAATGCCTTGGAGTACTATGTAGTAAATATACTGGCATGGCATGTATATGGTAATCATTTTGTACCATATCAAAGTAAATTTACCATGGTATTCTTTACATAGGCTACTATATTTGGTCTATATTGATAATAAGCACGTGTTTTTAGACACGATATCATGATATTCTTTACTTAACGTGCCATGCTGCTCCCATCCAAGATGAATATGGTAGTCATTCTGTTCCGTGGTATATTTCACAATAGCATGGTATTACCACAGTACAGTGGTGAACGCGCACACTCACCTGTCTGTAACGTGTAGGACAGTCTGGTTTCGTTCAGGTACGGGGTGTCGCTCTTGGATCGGGCTCTTCTGATGGGCCGCCGGTCCACATCCTCCTGCTCGGGCGCCGCCGCCGCCATCAGAGCCGCGGGACCCCCGGTGCAGCCCCCGTTAACGGCGAGGGACAGTCACGGCAAAGACACGGAAGAGCGCGAGCAGGGGGGGAGGGATGGAGACGCCTCCTCGCTCCGTTAACCGATCAACCGACACGACACACGCGAAACAGAAGCGCACGGACCGTCAATCGCATCCCGCCCTGATGCAGCACACGGATGAACGGAAAACATCCAGAGCGCGTGGAATCCTGCTGCCGTACTACCGTTACTAACCGGGATGACGTGTTCGGCACGGAGAATCTGACGCGGCGGAGAGCGCGCGAGTCCCTCATTCACGCGTTACACATGCCAGGTCTCATGACACATGCATGTAGATGTAGTAAACGCCGGTAAAAACGACACCGATCTCCGTGCAGCTGTGACATCATCAGCGCCGATCAATGATCCAGAGCACTTCACCTGTCTACGGTTCAGAGCTGACTCATGCTGAAGGACAGAAATTCACTCGATTGTGCCATGCAAACTGTAATAGAAATGCAGGAATGTGAAAGGGTCAGTCCTGGTGTGCAGTGCCTTTTGGACATCAAAAAAATGTAGAAAATCAAACTGTTTCTTTTTAGAGACATTTTTGTGTAATCATACGGTGATGTAAAACATCTGGACAATTATTTTGGTAAAGCTTGGGTAAATAAATGTAACCATCTATTGAACAAAATCAATGAAATGGTAGATCAGAAATAAAGGACATATATATGGACATACATATTTATGGATTTATGGGCGTTTTCTTAGACAACTCATGTCCCTTTAAAATCAGTAAATTATCAGAAAATATGTTTTAGGATATGTATGACTGCTTAACAGAGTAGACTAAGTATAGGTGAAAAAAATAGTAGTGGACTAAGTAATAACAGGGTGGACAAAATAATAGAGTAGACTAAATAATAACAGGGTGGACTAAGTTATAATGCTAGACAAAATAATAACAGTGGACTAAGTATTAACAGGGTGGACAACATAATAGAGTGGACTAATTAATAACAGAATGGACAAAATAATATAGTGGACTAAATAATAACAGGGTCGACTAAGTAATAATGGTAGACAAAATAATAACAGTGGACTAATTAATAACAGAGTGGACAACATAATAGAGTGGACTAATTAATAACAGAATGGACAAAATAATATAGTGGACTAAATAATAACAGGGTCGACTAAGTAATAATGGTAGACAAAATAATAACAGTGGACTAATTAATAACAGGGTGGACAAAATAATAGAGTGGACAAATTAATAACAGGGTGGACAAAATAATAGAGTGGACTAAATAATAACAGGGTGGGCAAAATAATAGAGAGGACTAAATAATAACAGGGTGGACAAAATAATAGAGTGGACAAATTAATAACAGGGTGGACAAAATAATAGAGTGGACTAAATAATAACAGGGTGGACAAAATAATAGAGTGGACTAAATAATAACAGGGTGGACAAAATAATAGAGTGGACTAAATAATAACAGGGTGGACAAATTAATAACAGGGTAGACAAAATAATAGAGAGGACTAAATAATAACAGGGTGGACAAAATAATAGTGTGGACTAAATAGTAACAGGGTGGACAAATTAATAACAGGGTGGACTAAATAATAGAGAGGACTAAATAATAACAGGGTGGACAAAATAATAGAGTGGACTAAATAATAACAGGGTGGACAAAATAATAGAGTGGACTAAGTAATAATGGTAGACAAAATAATAACAGTGGACTAATTAATAACAGAGTGGACAACATAATAGAGTGGACTAATTAATAACAGGGTAGACAAATTAATAACAGGGTGGACAAAATAATAGAGTGGACTAAATAATAACAGGGTGGACAAAATAATAGAGTGGACTAAATAATAACAGGGTGGACAAATTAATAACAGGGTGGACAAAATAATAGAGAGGACTAAATAATAACAGGGTGGACAAAATAATAGAGTGGACTAAATAATAACAGGGTGGACAACATAATAGAGTGGACTAAATAATAACAGGGTGGAAAAAATAATAGAGAGGATTAATTAATAACAGGGTGGACTAAATAATAGAGTAGACAAAATAATAGAGTGGACTAATTAATAACAGGGTGGACAAAATAATAGAGAGGATTAATTAATAACAGGGTGGACTAAATAATAGAGTGGACAAAATAATAACAGACTGGACTAAGTAATAACAGAGTGGACAACATAATAGAGTGGACTAATTAATAACAGGGTGGAAAAAATAATAGAGAGGACTAATTAATAACAGGGTGGACACGTGGTATAAACAATGGATATCCTATCTCTCACATACAACCAATTACAATATTACTTTTATTTAAACCGGATATTGATAGGAAACATGTAAAGCATTACCAAAGAACATTTAATAACACTTCATCAACTTTAAACAAAAATGACTTTCACAATCACTATGTCCACTCTCAGTGTAAAAGCCTAAATTCAATCTGTTCATCAGATCAAGTGATCGAGTCTCTTCAGAAAATTTGTATTAATCCTCTTGATTCATATGGATTGCTCTTACGATCACTTTATGAACTTTTTGAAGGTGTCAGATGCACAGCTGTTAATGGAAGGACTGAAATCTCTCAGATTTCATCAAAAACATTTTCATTTGTGTTCTGAAGATGAACGAAGGTCTTACGGGTGTAGAACCGAGAGGAAGAGGAATTAATGAATCTCATGAATGAATTTCATTTTTGGGTGAACTAACCCATTCTATAACAGACATTTAGAAATATTCCCAACTTTATTAATTATAATTGACAATTTAAACCTTGACAAAAAAAAATTGACAGTTACTTTTACATGAGCTTTTTAAAACTTTAATTTTATTAAACACCATAAATTATCCCAGAATGTTTGTGCTGCCATCTTATAATGTGATTTACAGGAGAATGCGCAGCATGACAGGAATGAAGCACACTTTCATCTGTAGGCTGTTGTTCATTGGCTCGGTTGTGATGCACTAAATGTAATTTCACAGTATTCTTTGAGGAACTGAAAGTGAAAACATCGAAGGCGACGGAGAGCCTCCTCCAGTTCATCTGATGGCATCAGCACACACAACCTAAAACACACACACATGGCGACAGGGTGTTGAGTGTGTGTGTGTGTGTGTGTGTACACTGCATGTCTAAAAAGGTCACTGTACCTGAAGTGGCAGCTCTGTGAATGTGTGTGATCTTCACTGAGCCCGACACACACACCCTGATCCTCCAACAACCTCCTGCTGTACAACGACCCCACAGACTGCACACACACACACACACACACACACACAAAATAATATAGTGGACTAAATAATAACAGGGTGGACTAAGTAATAATGGTAGACAAAATAATAACAGTGGACTAATTAATAACAGAGTGGACAACATAATAGAGTGGATTAATTAATAACGGGGTGGACAAATTAATAACAGGGTGGACAAAATAATAGAGTGGACTAAATAATAACAGGGTGGACTAATTAATAACAGGGTGGACAACATAATAGAGTGGATTAATTAATAACGGGGTGGACAAATTAATAACAGGGTGGACAAAATAATAGAGTGGACTAAATAATAACAGGGTGGACTAAGTAATAATGGTAGACAAAATAATAACAGTGGACTAATTAATAACAGAGTGGACAACATAATAGAGTGGATTAATTAATAACGGGGTGGACAAATTAATAACAGGGTGGACAAAATAATAGAGTGGACAAACTAATAACAGGGTGGACTAATTAATAACAGGGTGGACAACATAATAGAGTGGATTAATTAATAACGGGGTGGACAAATTAATAACAGGGTGGACAACATAATAGAGTGGATTAATTAATAACGGGGTGGACAAATTATTAACAGGGTGGACAAAATAATAGAGTGGACTAAATAATAACAGGGTGGACTAATTAATAACAGGGTGGACAACATAATAGAGTGGATTAATTAATAACGGGGTGGACAAATTAATAACAGGGTGGACAACATAATAGAGTGGATTAATTAATAACGGGGTGGACAAATTATTAACAGGGTGGACAAAATAATAGAGTGGACTAAATAATAACAGGGTGGACTAAGTAATAATGGTAGACAAAATAATAACAGTGGACGAATTAATAACAGAGTGGACAACATAATAGAGTGGACTAAATAATAACAGGGTGGACTAAGTAATAATGGTAGACAAAATAATAACAGTGGACGAATTAATAACAGAGTGGACAACATAATAGAGTGGACTAAATAATAACAGGGTGGACTAAGTAATAATGGTAGACAAAATAATAACAGTGGACGAATTAATAACAGAGTGGACAACATAATAGAGTGGACTAATTAATAACAGGGTGGACAAATTAATAATAGAGTGTGTACACACACACACACACACACACACCTTAAAGAAAGAATTCACTCTCCTCCTCATGTCATTAAAAACTTGCATCACTTTCTGTCCTCCAAGGAACACAAAGAAGATATTGTACAGAATGTTCAAGCTGCTCTTTTACGAAACGTTTTTAGTTGAAAACGGTGTCGCGTAAACAGCCTTCAGTTCTTCTTTGTCCTTTGTCTCTTGTTAATGTTACGTTAGCTGTGTAGTGTTTGTTAAATCGTGTTCGTTCTGCGTCACACATTGGATTTAACTACAAGGCAACCCTGTGACGAGTGTGTGTGTGTGCGTTTTGTACCTGTGTGTGTGTCACAGCTGAGTGAGGAAGAGTCAGGAGCGGAAAGATGAAGATTCCGCTCGGAACTGACGGACAGCTGAATCCCGGAAGCTCATTAATGACCTCGACAGCCCTGGAAACGTTACACTTCAGCGTCTTCAGCCTGGACTCCACCTCCTAAACAAACACATTCAATATAGAGTCTCTCCTATTCTACATTATAATCGAATTAAATAACAAATGATCACATTATTAAACAATTCTTAAAAATAAATATTAAAATAAGTACAAGTAAACACAATACCTGTGTGTATAAAGTGTAGGAAGGTTCTCCAGGACGGGGCGGATCAGCCATGACATCAAGAGCGATCTGACCAATCACAGGAGGGCACAAATTCCCCGTGAGAAGAACCTCGGTGTATAACATCACAGCTTCATCGACATTCACCAGCTCTAAGTAACCCGTCCTGAAGCCACACCTGCATCAAACACAGAGAATTAGCAGTCTTTTTACACACGGTCATTATAGGCTAACTCAAAATGGACATACTTAGACATTTAAAAAATATTTTTTTTAATCATTTTATTTAGATAATGTACAGCTCTACTGTTTAAAAGTTTGAAAGGAATTTTATTCAGTAAGAATGCATTAAAATTTTAAATAAATGATGTTTCACTTTTGATCAGTTTAAAGCATCCTTGCTGAATAAAAGTATTTTTTTTTTATCTTAAATTCGTATTTCCACCAAACTTTTTGAGTGTATGACAGTTTCCACAAAAATATGAAGAAGCATTTGCACAATAATACTGTTCAAACATTCGAGTTCAGTACAGAAATTAGTATTTTTATTCAGCAAGATCAAAAGTGATTTATAATGTTACAAAAGATTTTGATTTCAAATAAATGCTATTGCTAATGCTAAATCTATGGAAGCCCGTTCCCGCCACTGTTGAGAAAATAAAATATTCCGTAAGTCATAATAATGAGAAACTTTCTCATAATAATGACTTAGTATCTCATAATAATGACTTAGCATCTTTAACTTAATCAAAAAAAAATGTTTATTTTTTTTAGAAACTTTTCTCATAATAATGACTTAGTATCTTTAACTTAATAAAAAAACCTTTTTTATTTTTTTATTAAGTTAAAGATGCTAAGTCATTATTATGAGATGTTAAGTCATTATTATGAGATGCTAAGTCATTATTATGAGATACTAAGTCATTATTATGAGATGTTAAGTCATTATTATGAGATGTTAAGTCATTATTATGAGATGTTAAGTCATTATGAGATACTAAGTCATTATTATGAGATGTTAAGTCATTATTATGAGAAAGTTTCCAAAAAAAATAATTTTTGATTAAGTTAAAGATGCTAAGTCATTATTATGAGATACTAAGTCATTATTATGAGATGTTAAGTCATTATTATGAGATACTAAGTCATTATTATGAGATGTTAAGTCATTATTATGGGAAAAGTTTCTAAAAAAAAAAAATTTTTTTTTTTTTATTAAGTTAAAGATGCTAAGTCATTATTATGAGATACTAAGTCATTATTATGAGATGTTAAGTCATTATTATGAGATACTAAGTCATTATTATGAGATGTTAAGTCATTATTATGAGATGTTAAGTCATTATTATGAGATACTAAGTCATTATTATGAGAAAGTTTCTCATTATTATGACTTACGGAATATTTTTTTTCTCAACAGTGGCGGGAACGGGCTTCCATATAAATCTATTCATCAAAGAATCCTGAGAAATAAAATGCATGATGGTTTCCACAAAAATATGACTGATAATAATCAGAAATAAATTTCTGAAGGATCATGTGAGGCTGAAGACTGGCTGAAAATCAATTACATTTTACTGTATATTCACATAGAAAACAGCTGTTTTAAATTGTAATAATATTTAACAATTTTACTGTATTTTGATCAAATAAATGCAGCCTTGATGAGCAGAAAGGAATCAAACTCTAACTCCGCTTTAGCCCGTGAAGTTTAAATCAGAGACGAGAAGGTACGAAGATAACCATGTTGATTTTAGTTTGGTTTTATTAGCTCGAAAATCGTAAAAGATTGACTTTGATTGAAAACTCACTCTCCCATGATGCCGTTGGAGAGCGAGTGGTACGAGGCCAGCTGAACGCTCTCAGAATAAGGGGCTCCCATCTCAGCCAGAACCCGCTTATAGGACAAAAACTCCGAGCCGTCCGCAAAAACTGTGTTCTGATAAACCTGCAGCACATAAAAATCATAATTACCAAGAAAACAAACATGAGCAAACCCGATAATGAAGGTCACACCCTAAACACTTCCCTCGTTGACCAACAAGAAAAGTTGTTCATCGGCAGCGAAGCGAATCACATCCTCGATGGACTCCCTGCTCTGGACGTGCCCTGTGAAACCCACAAACCATCAGTTCACTTACAAAAACTACCACGGAAGAAGTTTTTTTAAGTGTGCATTAGTATACTTCTTTCTGTCTACTTTTAATTCTCGGAAATATACTTTAAATTACACTTAAGTACACTTGACTAATCCTTACAGAAAACTCTAAGTATATTTGGCCTATACTTGTACGCAATCTTTTGATCGAGATATACTGACGTTTTCTAAGTATACTTGGCTTGTAGTTGTGTTTATTGAGTAGCCTATTAAATACTTTTTCCCACATAGCTTTACATACTATCTTAAAAACGTATGATTTATAAAGAAAACAGTGAATTTTTGTGTAGTACACTGGTAGTGTACATAGGAATGTACTTTAAAGTACAGTTAAAGGTATACTAGTACCTAAATAAGAACATAGAAGCATACTTAATGTAATGAAGGGTGGCATGAGATCCAATTGCAGGCTTTATTAGAAAACAGAATGGTCGTAACAGGCGGGGTCAAACAGTGGCAAACAGGAATAAAGGGTAGGCAGCAAACAATCAAAAACCGGGACAGACAGGCAGGAAACAGAACCAGGAAAACAAGACACGGGAAATAACGCTCAGAACTGACAGGGAACGTAATCAAGACTTCACGGTTAGTTTAGTTTGAGAATGGTGCTTATATGTGGTGTGGGTGATGAGGTGCAGCTGGTGCGGTAATCAGAGACTGGGTACGGGGCTTATGGGAAATGTAGTTCATGTGAATAAGTGAGTGAGGGTGAGAGTGGGTGAAAGTCCAGGATGAAGTGCCCTCCTGTGGTGGTCATGGGCACTTCAGCTGATGATCATGACACTTAAAGTCCAAAAATTATATATATATATATATATATAGAGATAGAGAGAGAGAGAGAGAGAGAGAGAGATCTGCCTATCAGTTCAGTCTAGGCAGCACCGCCCTCGAACACACGATGCAGTACACTTACCTCGGTCTGATCGTCACTGCATCGGGGAGTTTCAGTGCGGCAGTGAACGCTCTCAGAGATAAAGCTCGAAGAGCTCTATACGCCATCAAGAAAAGATTCCAAAACATTGATTTACCAATTCTAATCTGGTGTAAAATCTTCGATAGTGTGATTCAGCCCATTGCGCTGTATGGAAGTGAGGTTTGGGGTCCACTCAGTGATCAGAGCTACACTAGATGGGACAGGCATCCAACAGAAGCCCTACACACTGAATTCTGCAAAATGATCCTAAAATTACAAAGAAGAACACCCAACAATGCATGTAGGGCAGAATTAGGCCGATTCCCATTGATTATTAATATACAAAAAAGATCCCTCAAATTCTGGATGCATCTAAAATCAAGTCCCACAGAATCGCTACATTTTAAAGCATTACAAACCCAAGAACTGAACCCCGAAAAGAGTCCCATGAGTCAGCTGGTCCTGAGACTTACTAACCCGACTAACCCTACTGACACTGACCAGTCTCAGACCAGCACTGCTTCTCCAAACATCACAATAAACCAAATTTTCAAACAATCTAAAAACACATATCTGGAACATTGGGATGAGGAAACTAAAACACAAAGTAAATTACAATTCTATCGAACTCTAAAATCAAATTATGAATCAGAAGAATATCTCCAAAGTGTCAAAGACACAAAGCAGAGACGGATCCTGACCAAGTACAGGCTCAGTGACCACAGCCTGGCCATCGAGACCGGCAGACACAGAAAGAGCTGGTCACCCCGAGAGCAAAGGCTGTGTGTCCACTGCAGGACAGGAGCGATCGAGACAGAGACGCACTTCCTCCTTCACTGCGATAAATACACCTCTATCAGAGATCTCTACTTCACCAAATTCAGTAATATAATAAAGAACTTTACAGCCATGACCGAAGTAGAGAAAACAAAAATAATATTAGGAGAGGGACCGACAGCAGCACTGGCTGCGAGATACGTGTGGATGTGCCACAGCCTGAGAGACAGCAGGTGAATGTGTGTGTGTGTGTGTGTGTGTGTGTGTTTGACCTCAGTATGTTTCCCTGCCGTCCACCACAGTGACCCTCAGTATGTGTGTGTGTATATATTTGTTTCACCACTGTGGTGCCAATTGTTCAGAAGTTGTATTGTTACACTGTTAATTTAAGTTATGTTGTAATATTTGATAATATTGTAATATTTTATATTATTATTTTTTTTTTCTATTCTACAGATGTTTTTATTATTGTTTTATGTTTGCTTTGGCAATATTGTAAGATTTACAGTCATGCCAATAAAGCTATATTGAATTGAATTGAATTGAGAGACAGAGAGACAGAGAGAGAGAGAGAGAGAGAGCGAGAGACAGATAGACAGAGAGAGAGAGAGAGAGAGACAGAGAGAGAGAGAGAGACAGAGAGAGAGAGAGAGAGAGAGCGAGAGACAGATAGACAGAGAGAGAGAGAGAGAGAGAGAGAGAGAGACAGAGAGAGAGAGAGAGAGAGAGAGAGAGAGAGAGAGAGAGAGAGAGAGTGAGAGAGAGAGAGAGAGAGAGAGACAGATAGACAGAGAGAGAGAGAGAGTGAGAGAGAGACAGAGAGAGAGAGAGAGAGAGAGAGAGAGAGAGAGAGAGAGAGAGAGAGAGAGAGACAGAGAGAGAGAGAGAGTGAGAGAGAGACAGAGAGAGAGAGAGAGAGAGAGAGAGAGTGAGAGAGAGAGAGAGAGACAGAGAGAGAGAGAGAGACAGAGAGAAAGAGAGAGAGAGAGAGAGAGACAGAGAGAAAGAGAGAGAGAGAGAACTAGAAGTATGATGTTAAGTTCACTTAAAGAAAACTCACAAGTGTACTTGAAGTATAAAACACTAGTTGAGAGTATACTTCAAAGAGTACTTTCATAAACCAAAAATGGGCTACAAATATTAAACTAGTAAACTATATTCACACCTATAAGTTCACTTAAATTATAGTTTCAGTACAAATGCAAAACGTAGTTGTAAACTAGTTGTCACATGTCATCTAGTCCTGTCTTGTTAGTTTTCACCTTGTGTAATTAGTTTGATTATCGTCACCTGTTTCCGTTTTACCCTCGTCATCTGTGTGTATTTAGTTCCTCCCCTAGTCTCATCCTTTGTCAGTAATTGTTTGTGCATGGCACACTGTCGCTTGTTCTCTGTCCTATTTGGAAATAAACCTGTCTGTTTATTGTTATCTTCGTCTCCTGTCATCCCGGCGTTACACTAGTACTCAAAGTTTACTTCTGTTACACTAAAAGTAGAATACTTAGAATTTTAAAAGTGGGCCAGTTTAGTTCCTAGTTGCATTGAAATAGTACACTTACAAGTATACTACTAGTACATTGATATTAGTATACTTACTACAGAAAGTATCCTTAAAAATATACGGTTACACTTTATTTTAAGGTGTCAATACATTTAAGTACTGAGTAATAATAATTAACTGCATGTACTTACTGTAGGGTTAGAGTGAGGGTTTGGTTTAGGGTTAATTTATGCATAATTTCTAGTTATTACTACAGTAACTACATGTAACAATGACACTGTAAAATAAAGTGTTACCAAATATACTTGAAGTATACTTAAGACGTGTGCTTATATTTTGTAGGCATAATTACACTGACCTTTTGAACTAATTTTAACACTTTGCACGTTAAACTCGTCACGCGACTGAGAAGAATCGCAAAATTATTTCAATGAAATGCTCTATTGGAAACTTTCATGCTGTCCCGTACCTGTAGGGTCGCCGGGGTTACTGATATAAATTCCCCGTGGAGAGCACCGCCCTCTCGACGCCTGGATGACTCTGCTAAGCTCCGCCCTCTCCAGGCTCCACCCACACTGCTCTTGCAGCCGATAGGGCACCGGAACCACACCCATCCCCTCCAGGAGGCGTGTCAGAGTGTGAGGGGCGGGGTCTGGAATCATCACCGCAGACACGCCCTCTGACTGACACAGCAGTCGCACCATGACCTGCGCACAATCTCGTCACAATCACCCAACTGAAGCTCTCACAACATAAACAAATGGCTCCGGTTCGTACCGTCAAATCTCTCCGGGATTCATCAGTGATGAAGACTTGCTCCGGACTGGATGGGACGCCTCCGTCCCGCAGAGAAATGGACTTTGCAATAATGTTTCTCACGTACATCGATCCACAGGTATCAGTGTACGAACCTGAATAGTGAAGCGTCCAGACAGCCAATCAGATTGCGAGCATCACAGGTCACATGACAGCATTAGTAGACAGTGGCTGCCCGATTTCTCACCACAGCGGATGTACTATTTTCGCCATATTGTGATTATCACATGATTGTGCGACTTTTTAGGGAGCGAACGTTTCAGTGCGCGGGAAGGACTTTGCGATTGAGACGGCACTTAAAATGGCCGACTTCCTGATTGAGACGCATCCGTACTGTTTAGAGTAGGGAAGAACTGAACTGTTCAAAATTATTAAACTGCTCAAAAGTGGCAATAATGACATTTAAAATGTTACAAAAGATTTCTATTGCCAATAAATAATCATAAATGTTTCTTGAGCAGCAAATCATCATATTTCTGAAGGATCATGTGACTCTGAAGACTGGAGTAATGATGCTGAAAATTCAGTTTTGATCACTGGATATAAATTACACTGTACTATATATTCACATAGTAAACAGATGATTTACATAGTAAAAATATTTTTTGATTTTTACTGTATTTTTGAACAAATAAATTCAGCTTTGATCACAGGAATAAATTATACCTTACTATATATTCACATAGAAAACAGATGATTTACATACACTCAAATTATGTTAAATTATAGTAATATTTTACAATTTTTACTGTATTTTTGATCAAATAAATGAAGCCTTGGTGAGCTGAAGAGACTTCATTCAAAAGCATTAAAAAAATCTTACCGACCACAAACTTTCAAAGAGTAGTGTATTTACTGTATGTAAAATTGTAAAGAGAGTTTATTTTCTGAATCATGCAATTTTGTCCTCAAAGCAACTAGTGTAGATCAGAAATGCACCAGTTTGTGTGTGTGTGTGTGTGTGTGTGTGTGTGTGTGTTTGAGTGTGAGTGTGTGTTTGAGTGTGTGTGTGTGTGAGTGTGTGGGTATTCCCTACGTTACGGGGACCAAATGTCCCCACAGGTACAGTAATACTAGTAAATTTTGATCTTGTGGGGACATTTTGTTGGTCCCCATGAGGAAACAAGCTTATAAATCATACAGAATTATCTTTTTTGAAAATGTAAAATAGCAGAACATTTTGTGTGATGGGTAGGTTTAGGGGTAGGGGTAGTGTAGGGGGACAGAATGTACAGTTTGTACAGTAGAAAAACCATTACGCCTATGGAATGTCCCCATAAAACATGAAAACACAACGTGTGTGTGTGTGTGTGTGTGCATTTTTGTGATTTACGAGGACACAAATGTGTATAATGTCATGGCATTACACTGGTATTACGACGTAAACATGTTTTATGAGGACATTTCATGCGTCCTCATAATTCAAATAGCTTTAAAAACATACTAAACAATGTTTTATTGAAAATGTAAAAGTGCAGAACATTTTGTGTGATGGGTAGGTTTAGGGGTAGGGGTAGTGTAGGGGGACAGAATGTACAGTTTGTACAGTAGAAAAACCATTATGCCAATGGAAAACTGTTATTTTAAATTCTAAAATGTCTTCAAAATTTTTAGTGTATTTTTGAAAATCTTTCTGACCCCAAACTTTTGAACTGTAGTGTGCGTGTAACATATACCATAACTATCACAATCTCACCCACACTGCCTCCATCAAAGTGATGGAGTAACATCTGAGCTCTGAGACGAGCGTCGGGAGGAAGAGCGTCGCTCTGCAGGAGACTGGGATGCAAACATCCGGCTATGACCTGAAACGAGTCAAACGCCGGTCACTGCACATGACAAATCCACAAGAAGAACAGGAACAGGACTCGTTTTCAAATAAAAGTCTGTTTCAGAGGCATGTTGATTGATACATATTGATGAAAGAGAAACATTTTCTTCCTTAGATTAACATCATTCACAATTTAAGAAAAGAAAGAGTCGGTTTTAATGTTGATCTCACAGTGGCTGTTCAGGGACGATTATAACGGGACGTTCTGCTCTACAAAACCGAAGCTCAGGACACGTTGTTCTTATTTGTAATTCAGCCAGAATAATCATATGTTCAATATGTCACTTATTTAAGCAACAATTAACAAAACGTCAGACCTGTCTAACAAAGGTTATTGGCTTCATTCCAGCGTTGTGAGAGTCTCCAGAACTCAGATCCAGAGTCTTCTTACAGCACACGCTCATGTTCATCCTGTGAAAACACAGACGTGACATTTAAAAAACAATTATATACTTTTGAAATGATCTGAGCTGCTCTTCACATTCATTTTATAGCTGCATGACAACCAGTGACTCATCTGTTTTTACTTCCTAAAATTAATAAATAAAATAATTAATCATTATTATTATACAATATAGTATTATATATATATATATATATATATATATAATTTTAATATTTTTATTCAATATTTATAAGCATAACTGAGAACTCAAGTATAAAATAACAATATCTGTGCACATTTCAGCCTTGATAATCCATACAGTATCTGGATTCCCATATGCACAAAACTAAAAATAAATGAAGAAAAAAAAATGCAATATTTTACAGTAAATGTATAATAGAAATAATAAACATTATGTTTGTATAAAATATAAAAAATTCAAATTCATACTTTTTCTAACTAATATTAATAACTGTAAATTGGTATATATTGTATATATCCGATCTATTAAATAATATATTAAAAGATAAAACTTTTCGATTTCAATTATGTGGTAAATTAGTAAATTTTGGAATTAACATTAAGACGTTTTTATACTTACATTCAATTCATTTCATTATACAATAAATACATTTTTAAGGACACAATATTTCTTTTTATATCTTCAGTTTTTCTTTTTCTTCTCTAACCAAAATAATAATAATAACAACAATAAATAAATAAATATTTTTTACATATCCAAAAAGAAAACTTTTCACATATTTACGTCATGCACTTTTAACTACAAAAAACGTGTTAATTTTAACTAAAGTCATTAACTGATGATAACAAACTAAACCTTAGTGTAAATGTTAACGATTTTACAGTATTTCTTTACATTCTTTTTCAGTTGATAACATTTTTAGGACTTGTGTGTGTTTCACCTGTTTAATGACGCGAGCCTCTTCATCAGCTGATCTTCCTCTTGTCTTCCTCGGATGGCACGCGCTTATTTCCAGGGATTTCATGACAGCGTTACAGATATTGCGTCATCGGGTAGGCGTGGCCTATTTGATTATTTGCACAGGTCAACGATCATGCGCAGATTAGGACCAAAGCCGTTAGCTTAAATTGCTTCAGATATCGTCTGTTCGAGATCGTGGGTGTTTTTAAAATTACATTCATACTGTTATATCTTCAGATACCTGTCCATGCTCACAAATACCCATTTCACTTCAATAAGCTTACTGACGTCACGTCAATTCTATCATGTGACTAGAAGCATAAGAATCATAAGAAGCAAGTTAAAATCTAAACGTAAACGTAAATATTAAAACAGAAAAATGGAGTTACTGCAGTTTCAAACCTTGACTAACAGGTCAGTGACTCTCAGTCAGTTAATATATGACTGAATTAACTGCATTAACACGAGTGCAGTGTCCCTGTGTTCTGGTCACAACAATAAAGCTCGAAAATTGTTCTAAATATAATAACAGAGTTGCCATAACTATAACGATTGGAGCGATATCGTTTGAATGACTTCCAGAATGAGTTTTTCCCGCCGATGAACGATAAAAACATTGACAGCCAATCAGAATCCATCACGATTTAAGATGGCGCCGCCATTTTGTGGACGGTTGCGCTGTATATTTCTATGGCAAAGAAGTTGAAGAGGATTTACTTTTTTGTGAGGTTAATAAAAGTTATGAGCATTGTAAGATGTCTTAACAAATGTCAGTCGATCGGGAAGATTTAAAAGCGAGCAGATCATTCATAAATACGTAAAATAGCTGTGGAAACGCAAACCGGAAAGACAACGTGCGCAGCGCGGGAAAGGGGGCGGAGCTACATAAACAGATCGATCGTGCGTTCGCAATAAGTAAGATTTTTGCAGTAAAATATCCAAAAACTAGTGGGCCAGTTTTATATATTTTGTTCAGTATAATATCCCAAATGTTTCCAATAATTTGCAAATCGTGAGAAAATTGCTATTTTAATCAAGGATCAAAAGGGAGTCGCCGGTCAATGGCGTCATATCTGCGTAACCTTGGTTTTATTTTGTAGAAACCATGAAAACATCAAAAACGCTTTAATACATGTTTTATTAGACAATTGTTCTGATACATTTGTAGACAGAAAACAAATCATTCATAGTCTTATATTGTTTAAATGTAATTTTCTTGAGTACCACGCCTCAGAGAAAAACACTATTTTGTCTATAAGTATAGCATAATCAGATGCAGCTTTATTTTTAGTAACAGTAATACAGAATTTTCTCCATCACACAATACGTTTTAAAGTTAATTCCATGACATTTATCAGCATTTAACCCTTCTGTGCTGTTCGGGATGTTTTCATCCACTATTTTTGAGTCTTAATTTGGTCATAACTTTCTCCGTGTTTCAGCAAATGGAATGATTTTTGGTGACAAATCTTATTTTGACACATATTTTGGGAAAATGCTTTGAAAATGTTCAAAAACTCAACAGTACTCTGTGGGCAAATTCACGACCCTTTCGTTATGATTTTAACTGCTTTAAAAATGTATCAGATAAATATTTTTTCAATTTTTTTTGCTTAAATCTATTAATCAACCTCAGTCCTGATCAAAACTACTAAATTTAAAAAAAAAAAATTCAGGATTTTAACTCTTTAATTGCCAAATTCATAAATGATGTCACTGATTTGGGAAAAAAAAACGTGTCAAAGATTAGAAACAACATTGGCTTTGATGCGTTGTTAGTTTTTGTGCAGCATCAGATTTTAACGTTTTAAAGAGTTAAAATCCTGAATTTTTTTTTTTTTAAATTTAGTAGTTTTGATCAGGACTGAGGTTGATTAATAGATTTAAGCAAAAAAATTTGAAAAAAATATTCATCTGATACATTTTTAAAGCAGTTAAAATCATAACGAAAGGGTCGTGAATTTGAACAATGCACAAGGGTTAATATGATATTGTAACCGCTTACTGCAGTGTGGAAAAGTGTCTCTCAGCAGCCGCGAGCGAACGCTCAGGGTAACGTTATGACATCATTTACAACACACTCAAATAATGTGATAAACAGAGCTGCGTTTCCTCACACTCACGACAAAAGAAAAGCGGAAGCGGCGACTGTGGCATAATAAAAGTCCCGCTGCTCTCGAGGCGTGTGTCGCGTTCGTCTCTTGTTATCAATCGTCTCGTTCAGCTCCACAACACTCGACTCTGCTTCATACTACAGTATCCTAAATAATCCCATCCATGAACTTGAGTCCCATCCCGATTCTTTTCCACCGGCTGTGAGACCGCATGTCCCAAGATTCCTCGCTCAAACGTAGCACTTTTTCTTTTTTTTTTTTGAACAGGCGACCTCTAGTGGTGAAAACTACATAGTGCAGCTTTAATCATCATAAAGCACAGGTTCACATTCACACTGCTGCTATAAACAGAAGCGGAGCAGTCCAGCATCGCACCGGTTTTCATCTTCCTTTGGTGGTTTTGGGTCAAAATCACAGACGTTCAACGAGAATCACACAATTCACATTCACATAAAAATATCTTTATTAGTTTGAAAAAACGTACACATGCACAATGTGCAATATACACAATCATACACTCTTAAAAATAATGCTTTTTTTGTTTGTTTTGCAGCAATGCCATAAAATAATCATCATCATCATCTGTGATCGTTCTTTAAACGAACTTTTTTTTATTAGTGTGAAGAACATTTAATTTTGCATTTTGTGCAATATAGGATTAATTCTGCTGTGAGTGAGTCAGTGTCTGGAGAATTCACACTGGACTCGGGGTTGTTGTCTTGTGCTTCATCTTGTTTTGTCGGGACACTGGATCTTGTAGCCCACTCTATACGCCTGCAGATACACACGCGCCTGGTTTATCCTGCGACAGAAAGAGTCGTAAACATTTCTGCATTTAGGAGAAAGTTTACAACCGTGTGACACAAAAGAGATTCTGCTGCACCAATAATTTACACTACATTAATATACACTTTATAAGATTTTTTATCTTTTCTTTTTTTTAAAGAAATTAATACTTTTAATATAAGTAAGGATTGAAATCAATCAAAAGTGACAGTAAAGCATTTATAATGTTCCAAAAAATAAATGCAGTTCTAAACATCAACAAATCCTGAAAAATACAATGCATGACAGTTTCCACAAAAATATGACTGTGTTGATCATTATTATTTAATCATAAATGTTTTTAGAGCATCATATTAGAGTGATTTCTGAAGGATCATGTGACACTGAAGACTGTACTGTTAAAAATGATTAAACTGCAATAATGACATTTAAAATGTTACAAAATATTTCTATTTCAAATAAATAATCATAAATGTTTCTTGAGCAGCAAATCATCATATTTCTGAAGGATCATGTGACTCTGAAGACTGGAGTAATGATGCTGAAAATACAGCTTTGATCACTGGATATAAATTATATTTTACTATATATTCACATAGAAAACAGATGATTTACATAGTAAAATATTTTGTGATTTTTACTGTATTTTTGAACAAATAAATTCAGCTTTGATCACTGGATATAAATTATATTTTACTATATATTCACATAGAAAACAGATGATTTACATTGTAATAATATTTCATAATTTTTACTGTATTTTATCAAATAAATGCAGCCTTGGTGAGCTGAAGAAAATTGTTTCAAAAACATTTTGCAGACCTTTGTACAACTCGACTCATGTGATTATAATGTTTTGAATCTTTAGTTTTGAACTCATAATTTGAATCTGTTTTTTTAATGACATCAGACTGACAGTTCATCAATATGAGAAATATTTCATTATACAAATGGAGCTTTTCTACATGCTTATCGCAATGTGCTCTGATTGGTCGGCTGAAGCAGTGAGCTGTGATTGGTGTTTAGGAAATAACACACTACTAACTAACTCAACCAGGCCCCGCCCCTTTATTCTGCGCATGAATTATTTAAATGAGGAAAAAACTCAAGATGCAGGCGAGTTCAGAAACACTGATTTAGAGAACAATAATACGCTTTTTCATGCTCAAACAGCAACATGACACACTAAAGAAAGACGAACATGGACAAAAATGGACACACGTGTGTGACTGACCTGTATTTAGTACAGAGATGGACACCCAGGGGTCCACAGCGGTCCACGTAACTCTCCCGAAAGCCTTTCCTCACCGCGCGGGCCATACTGACCACCGTAGTCACGACAGGACATGTGCTGAAATCCCAGAGGACGGGATTGTGGACTTTAGTTCATTAACATTACGAGGACTGTGTGTGTGTGTGTGTGTGTGTGTGTGTGTGTGTGTGTGTGTGTGTGTTCTCTTACAGTCTCTCACAGCGTATGCCGCTTGTCCCCGTCGGACACACACAGGTGTTCAGAGGGCCGCAGGCAGCGCCATGTTGGCAGGGAGGAACACACGGCGTAGTGACAGCTGCACACACACACACACACACACACACACACACAATTACATAATCACACCACAGGATGAACAGAAGACACACTACAAACTGAAACCGAGAGAACGGACAAGAAAGAATCGCTGCGAACGAAACTGAAACTGAACAAATGAATGACGTCATGTGAACGAATCAATGATTGATGATGTCATAACGCATGAAAGAATTAAAAATCATTAATGTTGTGAATTTACGTGAAGCAGTTTGAAACAAAAATAAAACTGAAAAAGTTGACGAGCGAATAATTAATGTCGTGGTGAATTCATTAATAAATCATGTCACGATAATAAATGACATCATGGATTACGAACAATGATTATGTCATGTAAATATGTCAATCAATTAATGTCGCTCTGACGACTTCTTCATTCAATAGCAGTTACGTCATGATGAATGAATGAATGATGAAGCCACATTTTAAAAATGAACGAGTGAATAAAGGATATCATATTAAAGACTGACTGTCGTGATGAATTAATGAGGCCGACAAACATGAATAAATGACGCTGAATAATAATTTTGCGAATGAACGAATGATGGTTTGGGAGAATGATGTCATAATGATGGATGATGTCACACTGAGTGATGTCATGACGGAGTGAACGTTGTCGTTGGGTCACGTGCCCGTCTCGCAGAGGTTTCCCGTGAATCCATCCACACACTGGCATCTGTTGAGTCCCACGCACACGCCACCGTTTTTACACGCCGACACACATCTGACGGGTTCTGAGGAGGAAAACACACACACACACACACACACATGTTGCGTTTTCATGGTTTATGGGGACATTCCATAGGCGTAATGGTTTTTCTACTGTCCAAACTGTACATTCTGTCCCCCTCCACTACCCCCACCCCTAAACCTACCCATCACAGAACATGTTCTGCTATTTTACATTTTCAATAAAACATTGTTTAGTATGTTTTTAAAGCTATTTGAATTATGAGGACGCATGAAATGTCCTCATAAAACATGTTTACGTCATAATACCAGTGTAACATCCATGACATTACACACATTTGTGTCCTCATAAATCACAAAAATGCACACAGACACATACACACACACACACTCACACACACACTCACACAGACACAGACACATACACATACACACACACACACACACAGACACAGACACATACACATACACACACACACACGTTGTGTTTTCATGTTTTATGGGGACATTCCATAGGCGTAATGGTTTTTATACTGTACAAACTGTACATTCTGTCCCCCTACACTACCCCTACCCCTAAACCTACCCATCACACAAAATGTTCTGCTATTTTAGATTTTCAAAAAAGATAATTCTGTATGATTTATGAGCTTGTTTCCTCTTGTGTGTGTGTGTTTGTCTGTGTGTGTGTGTGTTTGAGTGTGTGTGTGTGTTTGTCTGTGAGTGTGTGTGTGTGTGTGTGTGTGTTTGAGTGTGTGTGTGTGTGTGTGTTTGAGTGTGTGTGTGTGTGTGTGTGTGTTTGAGTGTGTGTGTGTGTGTGTTTGTTTGTGTGTGTGTGTGTGTGTGTGTGTGTTTGAGTGTGTGAGTGTGTGTGTGTGTGTGTGTGTGTTTGCTCACCTATCTGACAGCGAGCTCCTGTCCATCCGTCTGCGCAGCTGCAGGTGTTGATGTCCACACACCTCCCCCCGTTCACACACGGAGGAGAACACAGAGCTGCAAACACACACCTTCAGTGCACATCTACAGCAAACACTGCTTAAACACGCCATATAATGTCATTTTAACATGAGTTAGAATAGATTAAAATCCTTTAACATTCAAAAAACACATTTTTCACGCACTGAACATTATTGAAGCACCTCTATTCCCACTCTGTCTGATTTCTACAAAGCCCCGCCTTCTGAAAAGCCCAGTGCTCTGATTGGCTAGCTGACCCAGGGTGTTGTGATTGGCTAAACATCTCAAGCATTTACTGTTCAAGTCAAAAAAAGCATCATATGGCTCTTTAAATTCACACATACTCACGGGTGAGACACTGCGTCCCGCTGTAGTCTGAGGGACACTGGCAGGTGTTTGGAGAGACACACCGTCCACCGTTACCGCATGGCAGCTCACACACGGCTGAGACACACACACACACACACACACACATCAGCAGTGTTACTGTGTGTGTGTGTGTGTGTGTGAGATATGGTCAACCGTTACCTGTGTGACAGCCGTCGCCCGTCCAGCCCGGAGGACACAGACACACGTTCCACCTCATACAGGAGCCTCCATGAGCGCAGGGCGGAGAACACATGGCTGACACACACACCACATGAAACACACACAGCCCAGAGCTTCAGATCAGTTTTTTTGAAAGAAATCAATACTTTTATTCATTAAGGATGCAGTAAATTGACCAAAAGTGACACTTAAAATAAACATTTATAATAAATGCTGTTCTTTTGAACTTTCTAGTCATCAAATCATCATATCAGAATGATTTCTGAGGAATCATGTGACTCTGAAGACTGGAGTAATGATGCTGAAAATTCAGCGGAATAAATTACATTTTATTATATATTCACATATTACACAGTTATTTTAAATTGGTAATAATATTTCACTATTTTTACTGTATTTTTTATCAAATAAATATAGCCTTGGAGAGCAGAAGAAACGTCTTTCAAAAACAAAACTTTTTGGTTTCATGGTGAAGGCAATAAAAATAGTTATTTATTCTGCCATGTTATAGTTCATTAGCATAACTATAAGCTGTTTTACAGTGTAAAATTATCTGTCGAATGTGTAAAAACATTGAGTAAACATATTAACTTAGTGCATAAAATGTAACTGTTATACATTTTGTATAATTATATTAAATAATAATAATAATAAAAATTATATATTTATTATTATTGTTGTTAAATACTCTTTTATTATTGTTAAATTCAATTATTATTCAATTATTGTTATTAAATTATTAAATTAAACTATTATTATTAAATACTAATTTTGCAATAATAATAATAATTTAAAAAAAAATATTAAATACTATTCTGCAGTATATTAATAGTATTGTAATATTCAATACTATTAATAATAATAATAATAATAATAATATTTATTATTAAATAATCAAAATAATAATTATATAAATTATACATTTATTATTACCATTAAATACTCTGTTATTCTTATTAAATTCAATTATTCAATTCTCATTATTAAATTATTAAATTAAACTATTATTATTAAATACTAATTTTTATTTTGCAGTATATTCATAGTATTGTAATATTCAATATTATTAATAATAATAATAATATTTATTATTAAATAATAAAAATAATAATTATATAAATTATACATTTATTATTACCATTAAATACGCTGTTATTCTTATTAAATTCAATTATTCAATTCTCATTATTAAATTATTAAATTAAACTATTATTATTCTTAAATACTCTTAAATATTTTTTATTTTACAGTATATTAATTGTATTGTAATATTCAATAATATTTATTATTATTAATAATTATTTTATAAAATTACATCAATAAAGAAATTACCCCCGCAATAATATTATTGTACTGTAAAAAAATTATTATTATTATTTTACCAAATTTATTTTTACACTATAACAGTAAAATTAATTTCTTAATTTCTTTGCTCTCAAATGTTAAACCACAGAGCTTTTATTGTTTATTTCTTAAAGCTTGATTGATATACAGTCACAAAAGCAAAAACTCAGATTTATGTAATTCACGTGAATCTTATGAAAACTCAAACACCCGACCGTTACCTGAGCATCCCGGTCCAGGGTATCCGGCCGGACAGTCGCAGGTGTTCGGAGCGACACACACTCCAGAATTCTGACAGGCAGGTTCACACACCGCTGGAAAACCACGTACAGTCACGAGGAGGCTTCAGAGCATCAGTGTGTGTGTGTGTGTGTGTGTGTGTGAGTGTGTGTGAGTGTGTGTGAGTGTGTGTGTGAGTGTGTGTGTGTGTGTGTGAGTGTGTGTGTGAGTGTGTGTGTGTGTGTGTGTGTGAGTGTGTGTGAGTGTGTGTGAGTGTGTGTGTGTGTGTGTGTGTGAGTGTGTGTGTGTGTGTGTGAGTGTGTGTGTGTGTGTGAGTGTGTGTGAGTGTGTGTGTGTGTGTGTGTGTGTGTGTGTGTGTGTGTGTGTGAGTGTGTGTGTGAGTGTGTGTGTGTGTGTGTGAGTGTGTGTGTGAGTGTGTGTGTGTGTGTGTGTGTGTGAGTGTGTGTGTGTGTGTGTGTGTGTGTGTGTGTGAGTGTGTGTGTGTGTGTGTGTGAGTGTGTGTGTGTGTGAGTGTGTGTGTGAGTGTGTGTGAACAGTCGTGACTCACGTTGGCATTTTGTCAGGTCGTCTCTCCGCGACTCGAAGCCCGAGCGACAGCTGCAATTAAAACCGCCAGCGTGATTCACACACACCTGCTCACAGCCGCCGTTAAAACTCACACACTCGTCCACATCTGCAGAGAGAGAGACAGATGTCAGCTATTATTATTACTATTTTATTACTACTACTTACTATTATTATTATTACAAATGTTGTTTTTCTTTAATTAAATTATAAATTATAATTATAAAATTATATTTATATAAAAATTATAAATATATATAATTATATTAAATTTTTAAAATTATAATTATAAAAATTAAACAAATTAATAAAGAAATTACTATTGCAATACTATTATAATACTGTAAAATAAAAATTTAATATTTAATAATGATAATAATAATAATAAGTATTATTATTATTACAATTATTATGATTATTATTAAAAGTTTTATTGTATTACATTTTAAAATTAAACAATCCAATACATAAATGACAATTATCATACTGTAACATAAAAACTTGAGTATTTAATAATAATAATTAATAATAAAAAATACCAACTGAATACTGAATAATTATAATAATAACTATTATTATTAAAAAAAAAAATTAAGCTATAAAAAATAAAGAAAATTAGTATTATTATAGTATATTGTATAATGTAATTACTAATACTGTTATTGTACTGTAACATAAAAAATAGTATTTAATAATAATAATAGAATTACAAATGTTTTCTATAATTTCTATTACATACTGTTATCGTACTAAAAAATAACATTTTAAATAATATTAACAACAATATTAATAATAATAATTTATTATTGAAAAAGTATTTTATTAAATTATAATAAATCAGTAAAGAAATTACTACTGAAATAATATTATAGTACTGTAAAATAAAAAAGTGCAAATTTCACAAATAAACAGTAAAATTGCAATACTGTTTGTCTTCCTTTCTTTGCCGTCAAACCACAGAGCTTTTATTTTGGTGGGAAAACACAGGGATCCCTTAAAGCTTCTCTTTTGTTGACAACAGATCAACAAAAAATCCCAGATTTACATATTTATGCAGAAAACATCTAGTCATGCGTCATGCTGTCTGTGTGTGCCGTCACTGGTTTTGTGTTTTACCGACGCAGGTTCTTCGGTCGGCGCTCAGCTCCCATCCTGCCCTGCAGCTGCAGTGGACGCGACCTTCTGCCCCCAGAGAGCAGATATGATCACATCCACCGTTCCTCAGCGCACACGACGTCACGTCTGCCGAGAGAGAGAGAGAAGCACGCACGCATTACTCATGGAAATGATGCACGCAGAACAACGGCGTGTGTGTTACGTACTGACGCAGGTGGAGTTGCGATGGTCCAGCAGCAGAGGGACGGGACAGAGACACGCGTGACCGCCTGCTGTGTTCGTGCACTCGTGAGAACAGCCTCCGTTCTGTAGTTTACACTCGTCGATGTCTGCAACACACACACACACACACACACACACACACACACACACAGCTGTGAGTAAATGACTTTAACGCAGGGGTTTCCAATCAAACTTGGGTCCAAATACTAAGGGGTCTATAGATTTTTTTTTTTAGAATAAACTGCAAAAAAAATTAAAATAAATAAATTATTAATATAAATATAAATACAATTATAGATAAATAAAATCTAAGAGTAGTTGTTATTAGAAAACATTTACTAATTTAAAACAACAGAAATGAAATATTAAAAATGTTCCAAATAATATTTTTAACATATTTATAATATTAATTTTTCACAATATAAATTGAGTCTGCTAGGGAATACTAGTGGGTCCATAGAAAAGAGTAAAAATAAATACTACACTACAGTATATTGCAACATAATAGAAAGAAAATATTGGATATTTTCCAAATAGTATTTTACACACATTTATAATATTTGTATAGTATTTATAATATTTATAATAATATATAATATTTTTATAATAATTATAATATTTTCACAGTATAAATTGGGTCTGCTAGGGAATAATACGGGATTCATAGAATGATTTAAAATTGAAATAAATAAATTTAAATAAATAAATGAATGATCTAACAGTGCAGTACTATAGTGAGTAGGAAACAAATGTAATAATGTAACATAATAGAAAAATAAAAATATTAAATATTTAAAAAAAAAAAAAAAAAATTATATTTAAAATATAAAAATATTAAATATTTTCCAAATAATATTATGAACATATTTAGAAGAAAAATTTTTGTTAGGGAATAGAAATATTTAGAGTAAAACTGAAATAAATAAATAAATAACTAATCCAACAGTGCAGTACTATTGCAAGTAGGAAAAAAGTATAAATATTTAGCAAGATAAAAAAGTATAAAATATACTAAATACTTTTAAGATGTCTTAAATATTTTCCTAATAATATTTTACACATATTTATAATATCATTTTTTTCACTGTATAAATTGGGTCTGCTAGGAAATAATTGAGTCAAACTGAAAATAAAATGAAATAAAATAAGATTAAACTAAATAAATAAATTATTAAAAAATGTAATAATGTAACATAACAGAACTTGTTTTTTCCAAATAACATTTCATTTATACACTTATAATATTCATTTTAAATTGGGTTAGTTAATAAATTATAATTTAATATAAACTGTGTGTTTTAGGATGAGGTCCGTGTCATCTGAAGGATTGAACACCGCTGTAACTGACCGTAAGGTGAGGTTTAAGGCACTGACCCACACAGCTGCGTCCATCGATGTGCAGCTGGTACCCGCGGCCACACGAGCAGAGGAACGAACCCGGCGTGTTCGCGCAGGTCTGTTCACACGTGTCATTACTGCTCACACACTCGTCCACATCTACACACACACACACACACACACACTGAATGAAATTGAGCTAACTGAAGTGGACTGAACTGAATTCAAACTGAAATGAATGTGAACAGAACTGAAGTGCACCAAACTGAATTAACGGAAGTGAATTAAACAAACTTGTATCACCATGAACTGCCGCTGACCTCCAATAAAGTAAACTGAACTGAATTCAACCTAATTGAACTGAACCGAATTACATCTCAGCTAAACTGAATCAAGTGAAAAGAATCTGAATGAACCTTTTCGTGAAAAAGATGGACAACAAAGGGTTACATGTGAACGAATAAAGAAAACAAGGCATTTGGAAAAACATACATTATTAAATATGTATATCAAATAAATCATTGCATTTGTAAAATAAATAAAATAATAAATTTACAGTAGTTAATTACTATAATTTGTACATAATTAACCACAACCTAACCCCGTTTAATTGCGATTAATCCAGAATAAAATTATAAAAATATTTGTGTATTTATACATATATATTTAAAAATATTTACATGTATGTATTTATATTTATATGTAATTTAAATTGTTTTTAGTTTTATATCTTTCTTAAATATATACATGTATATGTATGTGTTTATAGTACGTACACATATATATATATATATTATATAAACACAAACTTTTATTCTGGATGCGATTAATCGCGATTAATCATTAAAACCGCAAATACATATAGTTAATTATTATTACTCAATACTTACTGTATAATTACACACTGTAAACCCTAATGCTCAACATAATGAACTGGTTTGAGTAGGACAAACTTAAATGAAACAAATTAGTTCAGTCAAGTGAACTTTTATGAGTATTTAACACTTTCTTTTTCTTTCAAGTTCACAGAACTGATATATTTCAAGTAAACTGAACGTTTTCATTGGCTTGAGTTTTATGAACTTATTTCTTTTCTAATTGGAGATAGCTGGGCTGAGATTTCTATTTCCCAGCATGCTTTGCTCATGGCACTCGAAAGAGAGAGCAAATTAAGTGTTATATTAAGGTTTTTTAAAGTTAAATGAGAGATTTAGTAGTGATTAATTTACAAGAGTTTCAGTGAATGTGTGTTTTCATTCAGAAAGTGCTATGTTAGCAAATTAGCAGTTTTCTATAGATAGCTAATTTTACGTTGGGGTTAATTTTAAGTTAAATTTCAATTAAAATGTACGAGTACGAAATAATCATCTGCCACTTTTGCAAACTTTTTAATTTCGTAATTTAAATTCTTGAGGCGACTGATTGCCAACTTATTTGGGTTTACAGTGTAAAATAAGTTTTCAATGGTGTAACAAATGAAACTGAAACTGAAGTGACTTCAACCAAAGCTGACTGAACTCAGTGGAGGTGGAGTGAGTGTGTCTGTACCGGTACAGTTGTGTCCATCTGCAGTGACTGTGTATCCGGCGCTACAGCGGCAGCGGTACGTTCCCGGCTGGTTTGTGCAGTCGTGTTCACAGAGTCCGTTATCCTGAGCGCACTCGTCCACATCTGGACAAGCCAAACACACCAGCGACGTCATCCTTCAGCGTTACTGATCATTTCATCGATAAAACTTAGAGTGTGTAGTTTTGAGACACACAAGGAAAAATTAAGAGCGAACATAGCAACAGTAACTACAGGGGGCGGGGCTTTGCGAACGGTCAATTGGCCGATTCTGATACCGGTTGCTGATTTTTTGCTTTGCTTAAGCAAATTTATTTATTGTTTATTTGCTCTAAAACCAAAAATATCACCCACTGCATTTTAATCGTGATGCTAACAAAGATGCTACACACGTAGCATGAGATTTTTTTAATTAGAATGTATAATTTCAAGATTTAAAGCAAAAACAAGCTTTTGTATTGTGAAATTGCGCTATAATTATACTAGAACACACCTGATCAAAACAAAATAAAAATGCAAATTCACTCTCTGCCAGTAGGTGGCGCTTATGGAACAGTGTTTCCTCGTTTACCGCTGTAAAGCAGTGCTGTGCTTATAAACTACGGTGGCCGAGAGAGCTCAAAGAACTGCAAATAAGAAAACACATGCAAATAAAAAAAACACATGCAAATTAAAAAAAACACATGCAAATAAAAAAAACACATGCAAATAAAAAAAGCACATGCAAATAAAAAAAACACATGCAAATAAAAAAAGCACATGCAAATAAAAAAAAACGCATGCAAATAAAAAAACACATGCAAATAAAAAAACACATGCAAATAAAAAAAACACATGCAAATAAAAAAACACATGCAAATAAAAAAACACATGCAAATAAAAAAACACATGCAAATAAAAAAAACACATGCAAATAAAAAAACACATGCAAATAAAAAAACACATGCAAATAAAAAAAACACATGCAAATAAAAAAGCACATGCAAATAAAAAAAACACATGCAAATAAAAAAAGCACATGCAAATAAAAAAAACACATGCAAATAAAAAAAACACATGCAAATGAAAAAAGCACATGCAAATAAAACAAGCACATGCAAATAAGAAAAAATGATCATCAGTTTGACAACACGTGCTGCAAATCCTCACAACACATGCAAACACAAAAACGCGCTGCAAATAGCGCAAAACACAACGGAAATGTTTCAAGGGGACCCCAAAAAGTGACGGACCCTACTAGGACCTGCGTCCAAAACCAGTTCAGCTCACTCTTCACTTATTCACTTAATCACTAATTGTGAGGATTTGCAGCACATGTGGTGTCAAACTGATGATCACGTTTTTTTTATTTGCATGTGCTTTTTTTAATTTGCATGTGTTTTGTTTTTTTGCATGTGTTTTTTTTATTTGCATGTGTTTTTTTTATTTGCATGTGTTTTTTTTTTTATTTGCATGTGTTTTTTTTAATTTGCATGTGTTTTTTTTTTTTGCATGTGTTTTTTTTATTTGCATGTGCTTTTTTTTATTTGCATGTGTTTTTTTTTATTTGCATGTGTTTTCTTATTTGCGGCGCGTTAAGCTCTCTCGGCCACCGTAATAAACACTACTTTATACGCTGGTAAGAGGACAAGGAAATGCTATCAAAACTATTCACATTCATAGATACATTCATGTGACCCCCCACCCCCCATTTCAATATATATATTTTTCTTCCTATATTTCGCGAAAAGTGAGTTTTCTGTGTCTGGCACTGTTTTCGTGTCTTTCTTCTCCTCTTCAGCGTGTCGCGTCCGGCCTCTGTTAACGTCCTGTCGTAATATTTCCCACACAAATGACATTTTGGGAAATGATTGCAAAAGCAGTTTGTGTGCGAGATCGGCCAAAATATAACTTAAAACGTTCCAATTTATGGCTGGTCGACCAGTGCATCTCGATTCTCTATTTTTGACATCATTCAGCATCATCATCATCATCACCACAACATTCAGTCTCCATGGATCCGGGATCAGATCCCACACTGACCGTAGCAGGAGTGTCCGTCTCCGCTGTATCCCTGATGACACTGACAGAAATACGAGCCGATGATGTTCCCGCAGCGAGCGTTGACGTCGCAGCCGTGATCCCCGGTCAAACACTCGTTTATGTCTGCGTGAACACATCAGTGTTAGTTCAGCGTCACAGACATCCTGTTGTTATTGCATTAACTAACATGAACGGAGAGCAATTTATGCTTATAGCATTTATTAACCTTTATTAATGAGTATATAAAAATAGTGCATTAACTAATGTGAACAGATCTTAAAAATGTATTAGTAAATGTTGTAGAAGTGTTGTTCACTGTTAGTTCATGTTTACTAATGAAACCTTATTGTAAAGTGCTACCGAGATACTTTATTAATAGCTTGAATTTATTTGAATTTTTATATTCTTCTTTTAATTTTTTGCTAAAGTTTTAATCATTTTGTTGTGTTTTTTTTTTGTCATTTTATTAAAAAAATTTTATGTCTATATAGTTTTTTATAAATTTTTATTTTAGTTTTAGTTACTTTAGTACATCAAATTAAATTAAATGAAAATGAGAAATGTTTGATTAGCAAATAAAATGTATTTTTTTTTATATATTTTATTTTATTTCAGTTAACATTTAAGCAACAAAAATGTATTTTTATGGTTTTATTCTTATATATAATAATATAAATAAATAAATAAATAAATAAATATATATATATATATATATATATATATATATATATATATATATTATAATAACCTTGATAAGATTATAAACCCCTTTGGCTATAAAAAGTTAATAATCCAAAATTAATTAACACATTCGCATGTTCAAAGTTCTCTGATAAACAAATAAAATATTTAATATTTTTTAGTATTATTTTGTTTTGTTTTAATTGATTTTAAATGGTTTAATTATTTAAATTCCCCATTAATTATGAGCTTTTCCCCCTCACAGACGCTGCATCAGATGGAACTGTGATGTCACTCACCTGTGCAGTGTGTGCCGTTGCCACGGTAACCGCGCTGACACACACACCTGTAACTGCCCAGTGTGTTCTCACACTCCCCTCGACCGACGCACACACGCTGCTCCTCACACTCATCCACATCTGCACAACAGCACATCATTATCAAATAACGTGTTTGAGTTCAGCATGCCTTTAATTACATTAGTAGTAAATCATGGGAAAGCATAATGACATCATGAGACACACACAAACATGCAAAAGACTCAATGGTGATACATTCTTGATGTAATGATTATTAATTTATTCAAAATTACACAAAAAATAGGATTCATACTTCATATTTTTAATTTCTGAGTTAAAATTAATTTTATTAATTTATACACTATTCTATGACGTTTTATAGTATAAATAGTGTGAGTAGTGTGTTCACTGAAAATTACAAAAAGAAAAAGTACACTTTAAACACCTTAATGATGGACTTAATTGACCCTTCGCCGGCAGTTTGATTGACAGGTGATCTGACCAATCATAACCCAGAATCCGCCATTTTGTCCGTCAAAGCGGTCAGGGGAGTTAGTAGATTAACATTGGTGAACTTGAATCACGTCTTGAAACAACATTCCTTCTGATGTTCATTCATGTTTATTTGATGCTATAAATGAACTAGTATGAAGAGATGATCGCTTCACGAGGAGCTACAGCGATCTGTCACCACACATTAAACACACACTAGACGCTATTTATTCATTCAACTTCTTTAAAAAATTACTATATTTTAAATATGAAACTGTTTCATATGTTGTCAGTGTCCTCTTTGCTCCAGGAAGTATTTTTCACTGCGTGAGAACATGATGTGTGGCGTGAGAGCGCATGACTTGTCGGACACAGAGTAAAAGGGGGCGGGGCTTTGCGAAGGGTCAATTAACCGAAAAAAACAAGGCTGCATCCGAAACCGCATACTCTCTTGAGTAGGTACTGATTTTTAACAAGTAATCATTTCACAAGTGCTAAAAAAGTATGTTCTATATAGCATGAATGTGTGAATGTAATCCAGACGTACTACATTCGCCATGATGTCATTATCATGTGACCTACCAGCATCAGTTGCATTGCTTCACTGCCATTCACAAAACCTCTCCCGTGGCCTCATGGGATAGTAAAGTATCATCGAATGCTCACTTTAGACCGGAAGTAGTAGATCATCCAGGAACTTTTTTTATGAGTACTGTGAATTCAGACACACTTCTTTTGTCACATACTGTTTCTCGCCTACTATTTAGTAGGGCAGTATGCGATTTTGGACGCAGCCCAAGTGTGGAATATTGGACACTTCATGCACTGTTGCTTTAATTGACCCTTCGCGAAGCCCCGCCCCTTTTAGTTACTGTTGCTTTGTTCGCTCTCACGCCACACATCATGTTCTCACGAAGTGAAAAATACATCCTGGAGCAAAGAGAAAAGTTTCATATTTAAAATATAGTAGTTATACAGCACGTTTTTGTGTTTGCATGTGTTGTGAGGATTTGCAGCACATGTGTTGTCAAACTGATGATCACGGTTTTTTTATTTGCATGTGTTTTTTTTTTTTATTTGCATGTGTTTTTTTTATTTGCATGTGTTTTTTTTATTTGCATGTGTTTTTTTTTTATTTGCAAGAGTTTTTTTTATTTGCATGTGTTTTTTTATTTGCATGTGTTGTTTTTATTTGCATGTGATTTTTTTTATTTGCATGTGTTTTTTTATTTGCATGTGTTTTTTATTTGCATGTGTTTTTTTTTATTTGCAAGTGTTTTTTTATTTGCATGTGTTTTTTTATTTGCATGTGTTTTTTTTATTTGCATGTGTTTTTTTTATTTGCATGTGTTTTTTTTATTTGCATGTGTTTTTTTTTATTTGCATGTGTTTTTTTTATTTGCATGTGTTTTTTTTATTTGCATGTGTTTTCTTATTTGCAGTTCTTTGAGCTCTCTCGGCCACCGTAGTTTATAAGCACAGCACTGCTTTACAGCGGTAAACGAGGAAACGCTGTTCCATAAGCGCCACCTACTGGCAGAGAGTGAGTTTGCATTTTTATTTTGTTTTGATCAGGTGTGTTCTAGCATAATTATAGCGCAATTTCACAATACAAAAGTTTGTTTTTGCTTTAAATCTTGAAATTATACATTCTAATTAAAAAAATCTCATGCTACGTGTGTAGCATCTTTGTTAGCATCACGATTAAAATGCAGTGGGTGATATTTTTGGTTTTAGAGCAAATAAACAACAAATAAATTTGCTTAAGCAAAACAAAAAATCAGCAACCGGTATCAGAATCGGCCAATTGACCATTCGCAAAGCCCCGCCCCCTTTAGTTACTGTTGCTATGTCCGCTCTCACGCCACACATCATGTTCTCACGCCGTGGAAAATACATCGCGGAGCAAAGAGGACACTGATTCATATTTAAAATATAGTAATTTTTTAAAGAAGTTGAATCAATAAATAGCGTCTAGTGTGTGTTTAATGTGTGGTGACAGATCGCTGTAGCTCCTCGTGAACCGATCATCTCTTCATACTAGTTCATTTATAGCATCAAATAAACATGAATGAACATCAGAAGGAATGTTGTTTCAAGACGTGATTCAAGTTCACCAACGTTAATCTACTAACTCACCCGACCGCTTTGACGGACAAAATGGCGGATTCTGGGTTATGATTGGTCAGATCGCCTGTCAATCAAACTAGCAGAGGGGGAGGAGCATAGTGAATGACAAAATAACCTGGTAAAATTCATACACTACACGGTCGAGTGCATGAGTACATCGTGTATAATTGCTTAAGACGCAACTAGTTATCATTACCTGATTCTAGAAACAGACACACCACAGACAGAGTGAGACACACGGGTTAATACGACGAGCACACGCACCGACACACGCGGCCCGGTCCTCTCTGAATCCAGCCTGACACACACACGTGTAACTTCCTTCTGTGTTCACGCACACATTACCCAGCTCCCTCCGGCAGCTCTCCTCGAAATTACACTCGTCAACGTCTGCGGACACAGAGGAGAGCGTTTAAACATTCACACTGCAATTAAACTAGTGATGTGCAAAACGACACTTTTTCATTAGAGACACAATGTGGCAAAATAACTCCAGCAGGGAATTATTATAGAACTGCAAGTATTTTTTAAATGCACTCACTTATTGACGAGTTGGTTGTTGTTATTCATAGTTGACTAAAACTAAAAAAACGTTTATTGTTATTAATGTGAACTGTTTTCCCGCCAGTGTTAGATGGAGTAGATCGAGTCCATCAACACACCCAAAGCTTCACAGTGGTTTCATCTTCATTTTATATGCCGTTTAATGTCTGACGGTCGTGTTGGATCACATGTGCGTCAGCAATGCTTCTATCGCTTGTTTCTGCTTCTTCTTTATCTGTGTTTTGATCTGAAAATTCTGTACTCTTCAGAAGATGAGTAATAGCGCCCTCTACTGTATAAACACGGATTGACGGAAAATTGCATCAATGGCAGGGAAAGAGTTAACTGAAATAAAATAATATATATATATCTATATATATATATATATATATATATATCTATATATATATATATATATATATATATATAAACCTTAAACATATTATTTCAGCTAGCTGCCAAAAACATTGATATTAATAGAAAAAATACTAAGAATAAAATGACAAAAACACATATTATAAATATATCAATATTAAAACTAAATCTGACAAATAGATTAATTGCGATGTTTAACATAAACATTTGTAAATATATATTTGTGTGTGTATATATATATGTATATATAAACTTTTATCTGAGATGCAATTAAAAACTAATTCAAAATATTAATAAAAACTATATTAAGTATCTCATTGATACTAAAATAACATTTTGGTTGTGACGAACTTCTGAGGGGACTTGGACTTGAGATGTGGGCGTGGCACTCAAACTTGTATGCAGATGAGCGTGAGCTTGTGGGGGCGGGGCTTAATCAGACTAAATGTCACAAGAGAAATTCAGTCACTGTTTCATTCTCAGACACACACATCCTGAACGCACCGACACAGTTGTGTCCGTCGAGCGCCAGCACGAATCCCGCCGGACAGGAGCAGGTGAAAGATCCCGGGGTGTTTTTACACTCGGCTCCACTCCCACACGCCTGCAGACCCGTCACTGCAGCTAACACACACTCGTCTACATCTGACACACACAAACCAAACACAACACCTGACAATGCAAGACAATTCTGACATTTACGAACAAGCTCATAAACTTGAGAATGTAGAAGAAAACTTTGCTTATGTTGTTGCTTGCTTTCTCTTTTAATTTGAAGAATTTTGCTCGGAAAGATTCTCTACATTTTGTTTGTTTCACAGGAGTGTGTTGAGCTTCTGATGCAAACCTTTACATCCCTCCGCACTCATCAGGTAACCACGAACACAGCTGCACAGGAAGGATCCAGGTGTGTTTGTGCAGTTGGCATGGTAACCGCAAGGCCCAGGGTCGCCTAGGCGACACTCATCAATATCTGAAAGATAATTTACTACTTATGAATTATTATTTCATCATTTTAATGACGTTTCCTGTGAAGTTATACTGCTGATGATCTCGGACTTTATTTACAGGTTTGTCTATACAAGTATTGAGTGTGTGTGTGAGAGTGTGTGTGACGTGTGTGTGTGTGTGTGAGAGTGTGTGTGTGTGTGTGTGTGTGAGTGTGTGTGTGAGAGAGTGTGTGTGTGAGACTGTGTGTGTGTGTGTGTGTGTGTGTGTGTGTGAGAGAGAGTGTGTGTGTGTGTGTGTGTGTGTGGGTATTCCCTACATTATGGGGACCAAATGTCCCCACAGGTATAGTAATACTAGTAAATTTTGATCTTGTGGGGACATTTTTTTGGTCCCATGAGGAAACAAGCTTATAAATCATACAGAATTATCTTTTTTGAAAATGTAAAATAGCAGAACATTTTGTGTGATGGGTAGGTTTAGGGGTGGGGGGTGGGGGGACAGAATGTACAGTTTGTACAGTATAAAAACCATTACGACTATGGAATGTCCCCATAAAACATGAAAACACAACATGTGTGTGTCTGTGTGAGAGTGTGTGTGTGTGTGTGAGTGTGTGTGAGTGTGTGTGAGTGTGTGTGTGTGCATTTTTGTGATTTATGAGGACACAAATGTGTATAATGTTATGGGTATTACACTGGTATTACGACGTAAACATGTTTTATGAGGACATTTCATGCGTCCTCATAATTCAAATAGCTTTAAAAACATACTAAACAATGTTTTATTGAAAATGTAAAATAGCAGAACATTTTGTGTGATGGGTAGGTTTAGGGGTGGGGGGTGGGGGGACAGAATGTACAGTTTGTACAGTATAAAAACCATTACGCCTATGGAATGTCCCCATAAACCATGAAAACAGTGTGTGTGTGTGTGTGTGTTCTTACCTGGTAATGAAGGTGTGTGTGACGTGTCGCTCAAGTTGGTGAATGTCACTTCGTTCTAAACGCAAACACACATAATCATATTATAAAAAAATTTATATTTTTATTTCATAGCATAAAGAAAATTAAAAATTATCCCAAATTATCATTGCTGTAAGTCACATTATAAAGTACACTTTAAGCATACATAACAGTGGCATTGCTGCACTCAAGCTGATTTAAATAAAAAACGAAACCTCTGTGTCTGGATCTGATCGATACTGTAATAGAGAATCTGGAGTGTCATGAAAACAATGAAATAGTGTATATGTCATTATAATGTATTATTTGGGAGGTAAATAATGTAAAAACAATAATATGAAGCTTATAAAAAGGGGTGAATCCACCCTGGATCTGACCTGGTCTGAGTATTTGAGAACTTCATTCTCTTGTTGTTCAGCGCTGAGAGCTTCAGTCACCAACAACATGAGCAACACTGACAGAATCTGCCCGAAGAACATCCTGCAGAGGAACAGCACTCGCTCACAACCCGAGAAACCAGAACCATCTGAACACATGCGACACAGCCGAGCTTCATAGACTCTGTAGAGCCCTTAAAACACACTACAAAGGGAACAGAGTTCAGACAAAGAGCTGCAGGTTTGGGGGTCGAGCTGCTGTCATGTCCAGACATGAAGCAGACAGTCACCATCCTCCTGAAACAACACACACATTCCCACACAACCTCAACCTCTGTCATGCAAACCTGGTTCTGACCCTTAGGGAACAATTTAGTTCACAAATAGTTCATAAAACACACTTTTATATAACTTATACATACGCAGATGTCTTGTTGCATTGCAGTAAATGCATCACTCATGAAAGGATTTGCAATGCATAAAGAAAATATAAGCATCAAACAGGCTACAAAATAAAGATTCAATGCAGTCTAGGTTAATCTAATTTATAAATGATTTCAATTTTAAAAACACCTGAAATAGCGGAGATCTCGCGCGGCACAACAGCACGATCCAGATGTTTGATTCCTGAACGACTCTTTGGCTGACTCGGGAATCACGACTCTTGAATGAATCTTGGAAGACGTGCTGAGAAAAGACTCGCGTGCTTGTGTTCACACGGAGGATTAAAACGCCGTTTATTATTAATAGTTAACAAGAAATGTACTAGTATTAAGCAAATTTCTGAATGATCAAGTCAAAAGATGTTCGTCTTATATTCATTCGTTCATTTGAGTCGCGAGGAGTCGCTGTCCTCGCGGTCACTCCCGCTGGGTGAAACTGATTCCACATCCTGCAGTTTAACTGTTTCCTGCCCATTCGCGGATAGAATCCGTTCAATAGACATTTACAGTTTTGTTTTGAGGATAAAGAAAATATTTTAAAGTGTTTAAGGACTGGAATCAGTACGATGGAGAATCTGACACCGATGGTTCACTTCATTCTGCTCCTACAGGGGTATTTAAAGGGTTAATTCACCCAAAATTAAAATTATATCATTAATTACTCACCCTCATGTCGTTTCACACCCGTCAGACCCACTCATATCTATCCATCTATCTGAATATCTATCCATCTATCTGAATATCTATCCATCTATCTGAATATCTACCTATCCATCTTTCTGAATATCTATCTTTCTGAATAGCTATCCATCTATCTGAATATCTATCTATCCATTTATCTGCATATCTATCCATCTATCTGCATATATATCCATCTATCTATCTGCATATCTATCCATCTATCTGAATATCTATCCATCTATCGGCATATATATCCATCTATCCATCTGAATATTTATCCATCTATCTGAATATCTACCTATCCATCTTTCTAAATATCTATCCATCCATCTATCTGAATATCTATCTATCTATCTGAATATCTATCCATCTATCTGAATATCTATCAATCCATCTTTCTAAATATCTATCCATCCATCTATCTGAATATCTATCTATCTGAATATCTATCCATCTATCGGCATATATATCCATCTATCCATCTGAATATTTATCCATCTATCTGAATATCTACCTATCCATCTTTCTAAATATCTATCCATCCATCTATCTGAATATCTATCTATCTATCTGAATATCTATCCATCTATCTAAATATCTATCAATCCATCTTTCTAAATATCTATCCATCCATCTATCTGAATATCTATCTATCTGAATATCTATCCATCTATCGGCATATATATCCATCTATCCATCTGAATATTTATCCATCTATCTGAATATCTACCTATCCATCTTTCTAAATATCTATCCATCCATCTATCTGAATATCTATCTATCTATCTGAATATCTATCCATCTATCTGAATATCTATCTATCCATTTATCTGCATATCTATCCATCTATCTGAATATCTATCCATCTATCTATCTGAATATCTATCGATCTATCTGCATATATATCCATCTATCCATCTGAATATTTATCCATCTATCTGAATATCTACCTATCCATCTATCTGAATATCTATCAATCCATCTTTCTAAATATCTATCCATCTATCTGAATATCTATCTATCCATCTATCTGCATATCTATCCATCTATCTATCTGAATATCTGTCCATCTATCTGAATATTTATCCATCTATCTGAATATCTACCTATCCATCTATCTGAATATCTATCAATCCATCTTTCTAAATATCTATCCATCTATCTGAATATCTACCTATCTGAATATCTATCCATCTATCTGCATATCTATCCATCTATCTATCTGAATATCTGTCCATCTATCTGAATATCTATCAATCCATCTTTCTAAATATCTATCTATCCATCTATCTGCATATCTATCCATCTATCTGAATATCTATCTATCCATCTTTCTAAATATCTATCTATCCATCTATCTGCATATCTATCCATCTATCTATCTGAATATCTGTCCATCTATCTATCTGAATATCTATCAATCCATCTTTCTAAATATCTATCCATCTTTCTAAATATCTATCTATCCATCTATCTCGATCCATCCATCTATCTGAATATCTATCTATCCATCTATCTGCATATCTATCCATCTATCTATCTGAATATCTGTCCATCTATCTATCTGAATATCTATCAATCCATCTTTCTAAATATCTATCTATCCATCTATCTGCATATCTATCCATCTTTCTAAATATCTATCTATCCATCTATCTGCATATCTATCCATCTATCTCGATCCATCCATCTATCTGAATATCTATCTATCCATCTATCTGAATATCTATCTCTATCCATCCATCTGAATATCTATCCATTTATCTATCTATCTGAATATCTATCTATCCATCCATCCATCCCTCCAACTATCTGAATATCGATCCATCTGTCCATCAACCATCTATCTTCAGTTCAGAAGATCAAGCACGGCACATGAACTCAGCATCATAAACACATGAAATCGCTCTTAAATGGTACGAATGTTGATTCTAATTCTCAACTCCATAATCAATATGTTTAATGAGAAGTGATGAATATGAAAGACAGAGACCAAGACATACATTTCAAACTCATTTATTAACTTTATATTCATCCAGCAGCAGTAGCATGAGAGTGTTTACACGTGTGTTAGATCTTGTTGAACGCCGCGACATCCACACTCTGAACCTGAAACACACGAAACAAACACGTCAAGCTTCACACGACACCTGAACTGTGCGCTAACGGCTCCAGTCTGCGTTACTCACGTAGTCCTCAAACTTGGTGATCTCCTCCTCCAGGAAGTCTGTTCCCACCTTGTCGTCCTCCACCACACAGTTTATCTGCAGTTTCTTGATGCCGTAACCCACAGGAACCAGTTTGGACGCCCCCCACAGCAGCCCGTCCACCTGCACCGACCGCACACACTCCTCCAGCTTCGCCATGTCCGTCTCGTCGTCCCACTGCAAACGCCAGGACGACACCATGAGAGACGCAGCAATTGAAAAACCTTTATTAATAAAGCTCAAGACAAACTCTGATGTCTGGCCAGAAAGATCGAAGGATTTATGCTCATGCATCTATTGGACAAATAATGTGAGAAGCGAGTAAAAAGTGGACAGTTGAGAAAGTAAACGTGCGTGTATCAGTATATTGGATGTGTGCATTCGCTCTTAAAGTGACAGCAGCCTAACCGAGTCACTGGCGCAGACACTTACGGGTTTGACGTCTAGTAGGATGGATGATTTTGCGATGAGGGCGGGTTTCTTGGCCTTTTTTGCCGCGTATTCTTGCAGCCGCTGCTCTTTCAGTCTCTCGGCCTCCTCGTCCACCTCTTCATCGCTGCCAAACAGGTCAATGTCATCCTCGTCTTCATCCTCCTCTTTCGCTGGAGCTGACGGGGCTTTCTGAAGAGCGGCGGGACCGGTGCCGTTAACGGTCGGTGCTGTTGACCGCTTCTCCAGCGCCGTCACTCGACTCTCCATCTTACTGAGAGCAGAACGCAGATCCTCCACCACTGACACACAGAACGACAACAATTAGACTTAAAAGGAAGTACCAGTGCTTGCAAAAGATGTTAAATGCAAATAAATGACTAAAGACTGCTCATATGCAAAGACTTTGACACCATCGTTGTTCAATTTGAATGACAAATGTGATGATGTTATTTGTGCACCTAAGGACACTAAAGTAAATATTATGATTTATTTTTATTTTATATACATTTGCTACTAAAGTAAATGCATGTAATATTTAAAAAAAAATAAAATTAAAAAAAAGGAAAAAAATAAATAAAAAAGCACAAAGTAAAATTACTACAAATTAAATAAAAAATATAAAAATAAAACTAATGGAAAATATTAAAAAAGAACTATAATAGTTTATAAATAAAACTAATATAATACTGCATGCAAACTGATATAAAATTAAACTTTTAATATTTAAAAAGAGCAAAAACTAATAAAAATGGCAAAAGCACATAGTAAAATTACAAAAAAAATAAACAAATTAAAATATAAAAAGAGCTAATGCAAAATAGTTAACTATAATAGTTTATTAAATTAATACTATTATTATTAATACTATTAATTAATACTATTACTATTTAATAATACTAAACACAATGCAAGCAGAAATAAAACTAAAAGTAAAAATAGAAATATTTATTTAAAAATGAAAAACCAAATAAAAATGACAAAAGCAAGGTAAAATTATTACAAAATAAACTAAAGTTAAAAAAAAAACTTTAGTAATACTTAAAAAAATTTTTTTTCAAGAAATAATAAAAATGACAAAAGCACAATTACTACAAATTAAACTAAAAATATAATACAACATATAAAATAAAACCTAATACAAAAACTATAATAGTATATAAATAATACTAAAATAACACCACATACAAACTGAAATGACCTAAATATTTAAAAAAAAAAAAAATGTAATTATAATATAAAAATATAAGATAATGCTAAATATTAATAAAAACTATAACAGTTTATGAATAATACTAAAATAGCACTGCATGCAAACTGAAATAATGTTTAACAAATAGTAATATTTAAAAAGCACATAGTAAAATCACTAATCACTAATTAAATTAATTCATTTGTTTACAAATTAAATTTATTTCTATTGTTCTGTTGAAATCAAATTGACTGAATAGTTTCCAAACTGTCCACTCATTTTCCTAAAAATTACCAAAAGAATCCAAAATGGAATTAGGATGATTAAATTCTACCCGCAATGCAGATGCAAAGCGGCGTGAGTCTCTTTAGCAACATGTGAACACAAACCTCTGTGTAGACTCTGGTTCTCCAGCTCCAGGTTCTTCACGCGTGCGGAGAGCTCCCCGAAATCAGCAGCGCTGCCTCCGCCGCTCTGAACACACACACACACACACTTCCCATCAGCCCCTGCTCTGAGAGAACTAACAGAACCACAGTCTGCTGATGCATCACTGCAATGAAACATGAATTTTACAGTTGGAGTCGGCGTGTTCAGTCCGTTTATGAGAATCTCAATCATTGATTCAAAACTTATTCTATGGTTTATGACCACATATTGTTCTATTGGTTCAGGGTTTCCCAAACTTTTTTGTCAGCTGAACCCCTTTCAGCAAAAATATTTGACTTAAAATATTTTAAGCTAATATTTCAATAATTGAACAACATGTTCACGGTTCTCTGATGTCGGGTTATGGTCACATGACATGTAAGCATTTTATTTTTTATTATTTATTTTAATTTTACTCTTTTATTAATTAATTATTAGCTTGTCATTAACTCACAAACTCTATTTGTAACTCTGTATTTGTGTTTATAAATGAAAAAATTCTTTACAAGTATTTAATTAGTGATTATTTTAAGTTATTCATTAAATTATTACAAATTCTTAATTACAAAAATCTTATGCAAAATGTCAATAAAAAGGATTATATAAATAATACTAAAACACAGCATGCAAACTGAAATTAAATTACACTTAAATAACAATATTTAAAAAGAGCAAAAACTAATAAAAATGACAAAAGCACATTGTAAAATTGCTAAAAATTAAAAAAAATAAAATAAATAAAATATTAAATAAAAATAAAAGCTAATGCAAAATATTTTTTTTTTTGTTCTAACTCTCTTTATTGGTATTTTACAAAATATGATATCAAAATATTAATAAAAACTATAATAGTTTATAAATAATACTAAAATAAGTCAAATTAAACCTATATAATAATTAAAAAAAAAAGAAAAGAATAAAAACTATTACAAAAGACAACAAAATAAAATAAAATTGTGAATAAATGAAAAGTTGTTGTGCTCATTTAGTGATTGTTTTAACTTAATCATACTTGCATGAAACATTTTTAAATACTGTTTGGTTAAAATTAAATGGTTCTCAACGCTAAAAACAAACAAATAAAACCCTCTTATAGGTCATTTCAGCACAGAATAACATACATAACTAAACTCAATCATACTAAAATAACACTGATACAAACCTCACAACAAAGATGCAAATGTACAAGTGTATATTATTTAAGGTTTCTCCAAAACCTTCCACGGCACGACACACGAAACGTAACGGCAAATCCACACAGGAACGCATGCAGAACTTCCTACAACAACACGCATGCGAGCATGCACACGCTTCACGCTGTAGCCGACTTTGACTGCTTTAGTGTGTGTCTGGCCGACGGCGTTCACACACACACACACACACACACACACACTTACAGGAGAGGAGCGGTGGGAGGGGTTTGATATTTTATGGGCGGAGCCTCTACTTGGCTGCAAGGTTGTCTTCAGCTACAGGAGAGATCATTTATAAAGGAAAGTGCAGATGAAGGAAGTCAACAGATGATGTAAGAGAGAAGAACTGGGGCTCTGTTCTCAAACCTAGTGAGTCTACTACATAGACAGCATATCTGCTTCTAAAGGTACGCAACATAATCACACTGCCTTCTTAGGGTGCGTTCACACTTGTCACGTTTGGTTCGATTAAAACGAACCCTGGTGCGGTTCGGTTGATATATGAACGCGACACGGACCAAAGACATGTAAACTAATCAAAAACAGGACGTGATGTCACAAGATGCGACGCTACGAGTCAGCTGATTTGACGATCGGTGTATCCAAAATGAGTCGAGGGCAAACGTGGAGCAACGAGGAGGTGAAGTTTCTGTTTCTGAGTACAACGGAGGAAATCCTGTTGCCGTTTTGAGTGTTTTGAACATTTTATGAGCTCTTCGTGAGTTCTCAGCTGGTAAAAATAAAGACACGCATAAAATGATGGCGTTTAATCCAGAACACAGCGTTGTTTTGAGTGTTCGGTAAGCGAGCTCCATCGCCAAACATACGTCATAAAAGCCGACCAATCAGGTCGTGACCGTATCCCTACGCCTTTGGTTCGGTAACTTTAGGTTCGCTGTTAAAAATGCCAGTGTGAACGCTAAGCGGACCAGGACTATATGCTTTGTTTTTGGTCTGGACCAAACGAACCGAACTACAAGTGTGAACGCAGCAGCATGTGAAGTCTTGCAGATCACCAGGGTTTAGGACGAGAATAGAGCTGCTCAATTAATCGAGATAAAACCGCTTAGAAACAAAACAGAAGTGCCATGAAACCCGCCTGACCGTTCACACCTCAGATTTGAAAAAGTCTCAAGAAATAGGTGTGGAAAGTGGGAGTGTAGAGACAACAACCAATAAAACACAGCGCTAAAACACCTTAAATATGACAAAGTAATCATTAGAGACTACTAACAACCATCCTGAACAAAGATCAATTATTCTTAGAAATATCAACAAATCAGCATTATCACTTTGCAGTCAAAATTAAAAATCAGGAATAACATAACAAACATAAGTACACTTTTCATGACGTTGATTCAACTTTCGAAGAACGAAATAGCTCAGAAGTTCACCCAGTGGTTAAAATCCTGTCATTAGTTCCTCTCCCTCATGTGGTTCTACACCCGCAAGACCTTCGCTCATCTTCAGAACACAGATGGTTGTCGGACATATCAACAGTAAATAAAGGGCGAAGGGTCAATTAACACTTTCAGTGCCCAGAAAGCTACTAAAAATACACTTAAAATAGTTGTGAGTACAATAGTTGAGCATTAATATTATAAAGCGACGAGAATACTTTTTGTGCGCCACTTTATTCAATGATATCTAGTGATGGACGATTTCAAAACACTGATTCATGAATCTTTTGTGTCGAATCAGTGGTTCGGAGCGCCAAAGTCACGTGATTTCAGTAAACGAGGCTTCGTTACGTCATCAGTGATTCACAGTTTCAATAATTCAAGTGATTTTGGTCGTTTGATACGCGAACTGAATCACTGATTCGACACAAAAGATTCGTGAAGCTTCATGAATCAGTGTTTTGAAATCGTCCATCACTAGATATTGTTGAATAAAGTCGTTATGTAGTTTTTTTGGTGTATTCTCGTCGCTTTATAACATTAATGTTGAACCACTGTAGTCACATGACCTGTTTTAAATATGTTTTAGTGTCTTTCTGGACATTGAAAGTGTTCATTATCTGTCAATAGAGACTCACTGAACCATCGGATTTCATCAAAAATATCTTCATTTGTGTTCTGAAGATGAACGAAGGTCTTACGGGTGTAGAACCACATGAGGGAGAGGAACTAATGACAGAAATCTCATTTTTGGGTGAATTAACCCTTTAATAATAATAAATAATGAATGATATTGTTGTTTTCATTGATGTGTAAAAATGTGTTTTAGGGTTTTATGACCCTTTAAGATGTTCCTGCGGTTTTGTTTCAAAATAAAAGCTCAATGGTTTAATTTTTAAAAATGAAAATAAAAATATACTTTTTTTTTTTTTACTTTCTTAAATTTAACAGTGAATTTTTGTTATTTTAATATTTTTATTTAATAGTAATAATAACAACAATATATATATATATATATATATATATATATATATATATATATATATATATATATATATAAAAAATAGTAGTAATAATAATAATAGTAATCATGAATATTTTTATTTTTGTTATGTATATACATATTTTTTTCCTGATAAATATATATATATATATATATATATATATATATATATATATATATATATATATATATATATATATATATATATATATATATATCTCAATTCCCCCAAGAGCAGAGTTTCTCTAAGTGAAATCATAGGTTTTTCTTTCAACTCACCCCAGCAAGAGATTTCTGGATGTTTTCTCGAGCTCTAGCAATGTCCTGAAGAATACTGTTAGCTGCAGTGTCCTGAGAAGAGAAAGAGAAACCTCAGTGTGTGCCGGTATAGAGCAAGTGTTTCTGTCGCTGTAAACCGTGAAGCCCAGCGCTAACCACGGTAAGGTCATGGGTTCAATTCCCTGGGAATATGGAAATGAATGAATGCAAATGTAAGTCTCTTTAGACAAACGACGAATGCAAACGCACGTACTGATGTACGAGTCACATGTTAATATGAGACGTATCTGGAGTTTATTACCTGTTTGGGTTGCGTAGGTCCGTTCATCTGCTCATAAAACCGCCGTTCTGCTTCATCGTAACGCGGCTTATCGAACCAGATCCTCTCCTGCGCCAAACAATCCGCTGCGGTCATCCTGCACAAACACACACACGACCTGTAACAACCTCACAAAACACTACATGAAATTAACTTTGATTGAGAAATGATGAAATGAGATGAAATTCTGATTTTCTAAATATTTGGGGAGCTCATAAAATGCTAGTTTTATTTCAATCAAATGATATTTTTCAATCAATGTAACAAAAGTTTATCCACCACTTATGAACATAATAAGAATTAAACCCAATGTGATATTTTCATTTAGTTAAACTTGATGCACTAAAAGAACTCAAACTAAAGACTTTATAAACAAAAACTAATAAAAATGAAACAACAAACATGGAAAAACACTCAAAAGTAATAAAACTATAATAATATCTTAATGATACTAAAATAACACTGGTTAACTCCCCAAAACTGGGACATGGACAGAACGCCAATAATATTAAATGTTAATGCAATGCAACCATGCAAAAATGACCAACGAAACATATGAAGAAAACAGAAACGAATTCAGACCAATGAATCTTTCAAGCGAACACAACAAGAATGAACGTGTAAAAAGAGATCAAAGAAAAAAAAAATGCAATGAAGATGGTGGACAAAACAAGTAGAGAAGGTTTTGTGTGTAAATATAATGGGTGTGATTGATGTTACCTGAGAGTAAAACATCGTTTTAAAGGGAAAGTTCACCAAAAATTCTGTCATCATTTACTGATGTCGTTCTAAACCTGTATGACTTTCTTTCAGAAGATGATTTGTCGGATGTTCAAGAAACAAAAGCAATGCAGGTTTGGAGCAACATGAAAAAAAATGACAGAATTTTAATTGGTGAGTGAACTAATTAACCAAAAATGTGTGTGCGATCTTTCTTGAGGATGGAGTCATACTTCTGCTTCCGGCTAGAACGGTTTACAGATGTTTTGACGGATCTCGCCGCGGCTTCTTCATAGAAATGAGTCTCCGCCTCCGCGTAGCGACCGCGATCTAGCCACACCCTCTCGCTGTCGGTGTGCAGGACGTAGCACAGAGCTGCTCCTTGATTGGTGCGGACGTCATTAGAATCCCGCCAATCACAAACCACAGGCTTTTTTTGCGCAGAAACGCCGTTATTTTGGCGTTTGGAGCTCGGATTGTCGCCGCCGCCAGTTTCCGGGTTTCTCGGTGGCGAGTTGCGGCTGTACAAGTTCTGATAGAAGGACGCCTCGGCTCTATCGAAGAGAGGCTTCTGTAGCCACACCCCCATCGGAGATGGCGGGAGGCAAGGAAGGCCGTTGATTGGCCTTGAGGCAGGTGTGGGCGGGGTCGGGGTTTGTGATTGGTAGCCCTCGTCGCTGGGCGTCTGGCTGTTGGGCTGCAGCCGGAGGGATCTTGGAGTCGTCGGTGGATTGGGAAAGCGGCCCACGAACTTGCTCTCGGCTTGGTCAAAGTTGGGTTTGTTGACCCACACGGCTTGAACGACATGGTGGCAAGCCTCTTGGTCTCCGTGACGGCAAGATTCTTGCTTTCGGGAGGAAGCGGAAGAGCTCGCGGGAGCAGTCGTGCCATTTTGCTGCTGCAAGAGTCGCTGGTAGTAAAGGCTTTCCGCTCTCTCGTACGTGCCGCGGTCGAACCAGACCGTCGAAAACTCCGATCTCAAACCTTCGAGAGCCGCGTTGGACGAACACCCCTCCGCACCGGCAGTGGTTCGGTCCGGCTGGCGTTCGGAAGAACCGGACTGACTCAAAGAATTCCTGTGGCTTCGGTTGCGCATTTTCTTGTGTCCAGAAATATAGCGATGGGAGGATTGATAAATAAATGAAAAAGAGGAAAAGGAGAGTGACAGGGAACTGGAGAATTAATTACACAGCAATAGGTTAACGTTAAACATGAAGTGTGCAAGTTGTATTTTGCTTTGTACAAATCCATTTTTAGCTTGAGCGCGCTTAAGGTATGTTTGTTTAGGGATCCCGCTACAAACCACGCCCCTTCAATTTACGCCAACTACAATAAGTTACGCCTTCCGCGAAGAAAAATGTGTCATTGACTAAAAAATTATTTTATGTTTTCTACATGAAATGTTTGCAACACAAGCTTATATTGCTTTCCAATCTAATTAAGTATGAAATAACAGCTAGTAGTAAAACATAAAATAAATTATACTATCAAATTAATACAGACTCAAACGCAAGTATAGCTAAAAAACCTAGCCCCCGCAAATACAACTGTAGAGTTTCATAATAAAATACTTTAAAAAAATACGGCGTCTGGTAATCTATGTTATACGATCTGTATGCCTAATCACTAGGTGGCGATAGTGATGCTTAAAAAGTGAGGAAAGTGAAGAAGAAGAGGATATCAGCGATTTCAGAGGGAGGGGCTTAGATGACATCCTGAAATTGCCGTTTCATTGTGGGGGCGTAACTTGAGGAAGGGGGCGTAACTTGAGGAAGGGGGCGTAATGAGTAGGGGCGTGGCTTGACTCGGTTTGGGGTCATGTGATAGAAGTTTTAAAAGTTTGTTTAAATTTGACACAGCATAACAAAGCTGGACGAAGAATGTATTACTAAAAACTGACTCGTTACAAAACGAGTTTTTCCGCATTTTGATTGTCAAATTGTTACTAATAGCACACAACAAAAACTGAAATCGAAAATCTAAATAAAATGTGTGTTTGAGAAACCTGTTCGGAGACAATAGAGCTGCACGATTAATCGATTGAGGATCGTTATCTCGATTCAAACACCAATGCGATTTCGTTCCTAAATGAAAACGACTCAGCTTTGTCTATTAAATCTTTGACAAAATCACAACATTCAAGCTTCACAGTTTTAAACATAGTATCGCTAGTTCTGTTACAAATATTAATATTATCACAGAAGTACTGGAATAAAAGTTTATAATTTGAATATAAACTTTGATGTCTATGCTAGAGATCAAAATAGAGTAAATCACCTTTTTATGGCAAATTGATACTTCAAATAAAGATTGTATCATTACATCGTAACAACAGTAGGTGGCGACGAGTGACTGTTAAAAAATGTATCCGTCATTGAATCATTCATTCAAGAGATTCGTTCAAAAACGCTGATTCATCTAGTAAGAGTCGTTGAATCATTCACTCAATCAGTTTTTTCTCAATTTATGCAGAATCGTGCAGCTCTAGATTTTATTTTTACTATATCATTTAGTGCAGCAAAAATTACACACTTCATCTTAAAAGACAGAACAAGCCACACACACACACACACACACACACACACAATCACACACATAGAAACAATTATGGTTGCATTAGGTTTAAACACTGAGCTTTACAATGAAGTCAAGCTGAATAAAAAGAAGGAACTGAAATTATAATGGAGTAAAGGAAGGACAACCAAATTCAGAATGGACAAAACACCCACTCGAATCCGTCATGGGACAAATAATATGAGCCAAATCCCGCATCCAGCATGCTGATGGGACACAGTTTGTCCAAACTCACCTTCAGCAAACAGGAAAAGCGACCAAACAAACGTTACGTGCTGAACTCGTTCTTCTCATCCAGACAAAGGCAAGCAATAAAGCATAATGCGGAAATAAGAAAAGTATTTATGTATATTGAACCTCACAAGAGGACTTCAATCCCACTTGTCCTTACAAAAAAGTGAAAACATGGTACAGTGATGGTATCAGATACGTTGATATATTATATACCATGGTACTGAACGATTACCAAAGTATTTGTGTTTATATCTCACGATTCTGACTTTAGGCTATAACACGCAATACTGACTTTATATCATGTAATTCTGACTTTATAACGACTAGTAATTGCGAGTTTATACCACACAATTATGACTTTTTTTCCTCGCAATTGTGAGTTTATATCTCACAATTCTTAAGTTCTTTCTTGCAATTGCAAATTTGTATCTTGCAATTCTGACTTTATGACTAGCAAATGAGAATTTGTTTCTCACAATTCTGATTTTTTTAATCGCAATTTTGACTTTTTTCTCGCAATTGCGAGTTTATATCTTGCAATTCTGACTTTATAACTAGCTATTGTGATAATATCTCGCAAATCACACGCAATTGTGATTTTATATCACGCGATTCTTGCAATTGCGAGTTTCTTACGGAGCCCCGGACACGACATGCAGGAAAAAAGATAGTAGGCTAAATCGTGTGCACAATTTACTATTTCATTCCAGATTAACTAAATGTGCGCACGATTTACTATTTCATTCCCTCGATTTACTAAACGTGCGCACGATTTACTATTTCATTCCCTCGATTTACTAAACGTGCGCATGATTCACTATTTAATTCCCTCGATTCACTAAACGTGCGCACGATTTACTATTTCATTCCCTCGATTCACTAAACGTGCGCATGATTTACTATTTCATTCCCTCGATTCAGTAAACGTGCGTACGATTTACTATTTCATTCCCTCGATTCACTAAATTTGCGCACGATTTACTATTTCATTCCCTCGTTTCACTAAATGTGCGCACGATTTACTATTTCATTCCCTCGATTCACTAAATTTGCGCACGATTTACTATTTCATTCCCTCGTTTCACTAAATGTGCGCACAATTTACTATTTCATTCCCTCGATTCACTAAATGTGCGCACGATTTACTATTTCATTCCCTCGATTCACTAAATTTGCGCACGATTTACTATTTCATTCCCTCGATTCACTAAATGTGCGCACGATTTACTATTTCATTCCCTCGATTCACTAAATGTGCGCACGATTTACTATTTCATTCCCTCGATTCACTAAATTTGCGCACGATTTACTATTTCATTCCCTCGTTTCACTAAATGTGCGTACGATTTACTATTTCATTCCCTCGATTCACTAAATGTGCGCACGATTTACTATTTCATTCCCTCGATTCACTAAATTTGCGCACGATTTACTATTTCATTCCCTCGATTTACTAAATAGTGCGCACGATTTACTATTTCATTCCCTCGATTTACTAAACGTGCGCACGATTAACTATTTCATTCCCTCGATTCACTAAATTTGCGCACGATTTACTATTTCATTCCCTCGATTCACTAAATGTGCGCACGATTTACTATTTCATTCCCTCGATTCACTAAATTTGCGCACGATTTACTATTTCATTCCCTCGATTCACTAAATTTGCGCACGATTTACTATTTCATTCCCTCGATTTACTAAAACGTGCGCACGATTTACTATTTCATTCCCTCGATTCACTAAACGTGCGCATGATTTACTATTTCATTCCCTCGATTCAGTAAACGTGCGTACGATTTACTATTTCATTCCCTCGATTCACTAAATGTGCGCACGATTTACTATTTCATTCCCTCGATTCACTAAATTTGCGCACGATTTACTATTTCATTCCCTCGATTCACTAAATTTGCGCACGATTTACTATTTCATTCCCTCGATTCACTAAATTTGCGCACGATTTACTATTTCATTCCCTCGTTTCACTAAATGTGCGTACGATTTACTATTTCATTCCCTCGATTCACTAAATGTGCGCACGATTTACTATTTCATTCCTTCGATTCACTAAATTTGCGCACGATTTACTATTTCATTCCCTCGATTCACTAAATTTGCGCACGATTTACTATTTCATTCCCTCGATTTACTAAAACGTGCGCACGATTTACTATTTCATTCCCTCGATTTACTAAATAGTGCGCACGATTAACTATTTCATTCCCTCGATTCACTAAATTTGCGCACGATTTACTATTTCATTCCCTCGATTCACTAAACGTGCGCACGATTTACTATTTCATTCCCTCGATTCACTAAACGTTCACACGATTTACTATTTCATTCCCTCGATTCACTAAACGTGCGCACGATTTACTATTTCATTCCCTCGATTCACTAAACGTGCGCACGATTTACTATTTCATTCCCTCGATTCACTAAATAGTGCACACGATTAACTATTTCATTCCCTCGATTCACTAAATTTGCGCACGATTTACTATTTCATTCCCTCGATTCACTAAACGTGCGCACGATTTACTATTTCATTCCCTCGATTCACTAAACGTTCACACGATTTACTATTTCATTCCCTCGATTCACTAAACGTTCACACGATTTACTATTTCATTCCCTCGATTCACTAAACGTGCGCACGATTTACTATTTCATTCCCTCGATTCACTAAATAGTGCACACGATTTACTATTTCATTCCCTCGATTCTCTAAATGTGCGCACAATTCACTATTTCATTCCCTCGATTCACTAAACGTGCGCACGATTTACTATTTCATTCCCTCGATTCACTAAACGTGCGCACGATTTACTATTTCATTCCCTCGATTCACTAAACGTTCACACGATTTACTATTTCATTCCCTCGATTCACTAAACGTTCACACGATTTACTATTTCATTCCCTCGATTCACTAAACGTGCGCACGATTTACTATTTCATTCCCTCGATTCACTAAACGTTCACACGATTTACTATTTCATTCCCTCGATTCACTAAACGTTCACACGATTTACTATTTCATTCCCTCGATTCACTAAACGTGCGCACGATTTACTATTTCATTCCCTCGATTCACTAAATAGTGCACACGATTTACTATTTCATTCCCTCGATTCTCTAAATGTGCGCACAATTCACTATTTCATTCCCTCGATTCACTAAACGTGCGCACGATTTACTATTTCATTCCCTCGATTCACTAAACGTGCGCACGATTTACTATTTCATTCCCTCGATTCACTAAACGTTCACACGATTTACTATTTCATTCCCTCGATTCACTAAACGTTCACACGATTTACTATTTCATTCCCTCGATTCACTAAACGTGCGCACGATTTACTATTTCATTCCCTCGATTCACTAAACGTTCACACGATTTACTATTTCATTCCCTCGATTCACTAAACGTTCACACGATTTACTATTTCATTCCCTCGATTCACTAAACGTGCGCACGATTTACTATTTCATTCCCTCGATTCACTAAATAGTGCACACGATTTACTATTTCATTCCCTCGATTCTCTAAATGTGCGCACAATTCACTATTTCATTCCCTCGATTCACTAAACGTGCGCACGATTTACTATTTCATTCCCTCGATTCACTAAACGTGCGCACGATTTACTATTTCATTCCCTCGATTCTCTAAATGTGCGCACGATTTACTATGATTTAGTAAATCGAGGGAACAAATTAGTAAATCGTTTGTACTATTTAATTTTTCTTCTTACATGTCATGTGTGGGGCTCTGTAGTTTATATCTCACAATTCAGACTTTTTTTTCTCGCAATTGTAAGTTTATATCTCACAATTCTGAGAAAAAAAAAATCAGAATTGTGTGTTTATATCTCGCAATTATGACTTTAGGCTATAACTCGCAATTACAAGTTTATATCACAATTCTGAGGGAAAAAAGTCAGAATTATGAGACGTAAACTGGCAATTGCGATAAAAAAAATTCAGAATTGTGATTTAAAAAGTGGCAATATTTTTTTATTCAGTGGTGGAAACAAGCTTCCATATGAATAAAATGATGCTTTTTAGGGAGTCAGCGGCATCTAAAACTGAAAACTCCTGACTAATATGACGTAGATTCAAAATGTTTAATGTGTTAACAATTATTAAACGTATTAAAATGGCCACAATGCCAATTTTAAATCAGAATGACAGTTTTTGATGACCATGAGTGTCAAGATCTAAACCTGCTATTAGGGGAAATGAACTAATGTGGATCTTCTCATATTAAAGCCTAATCACTCATTTTGTTGGTTCAAAAAGAAACAGGTGTTATCTAGAGATCATAAAATCAATAAATCTGTACAAATCTCCGGTTTACCTGGAGATCATCAGATTAAACATGAGAATGCGTCATTATTCAAGATAATCTGTCCGGACTTCCTGCACATGGAGGTGTCAGGCCCACGAACACCACAATACTGCACATTTATGAAAGATGGAAAGGCTTTTCATCATGACAGTGACTGAAACATCAGCGCGAGATATCTGTCATGTAAAAACCATATATTGATTCTTTTTACATGAATAAATAAACAGATGAAAGACTTCTAACCGGCTTTTGAACACCCCGTATGTTCACAGCGCAGCATTATTCACTCATTTAAACAAAGCAAAGCCATTAATGAGGATAATCACCCTCATTTATTTAAGATATACTCACTTTAAACGCTTTAGTTGGTGTTGAATGAATCGCTGCCACTCGCCGCGCGCTGAAGGAACAGAAGGAGCGAGCGAGACCGGAGCGAACCATTTCCGCTCACGCGCGGGGGAGATCACTACTAAAAACCGCCACAAAACTACACTGATTGAGCTTAAATGTATTTGTGATCATGAGATAACAGTCAGCATCTCTATACTTATCGACATGAGACACGGTGGTGCGGCAGAAGACTTCTTTTTTTAAAAAAAATATATATTTTGTCGCGACATTTCACGACATGGTACACTCCGTCACCGTTTCCCAGCGCGACTGCGTGCGTGACGTCATCAAATGATGGGAAAGGCCCATTTCTGAGGAAATGCTGTATCTTGTCTTATTTATTTTTTTTAAACTATAGTGGTATTCTTAAAGACATATTTCACACAAACAAAAGTAAGTCTCAATTCATTTTGCACATTTTAATAATTCTGACGTCCAAAATGTTGCATATATCTGATATTTTATTGTTAAATTTGAGCGGTGCAAATAAATAAGGCTTCAAAAAACAAAGTCAGACCACAGAAAGTGAATCTAACAGCTTCATTTATTCCAAGAAACAATTTCACATGTTTACAGATTCTTTGAATCTGTGCGGACTAATATATATATATATATATATATATATATACATATAAAAATATAAATAAATATATATATACACATATATATATATAAAAATATATATAAATATATAATATATCTATATATATAATATATATAAATATAAATACACACACACACATATAAATATATAAAAATATATAATATATATATATATATATACATATAAAAATATAAATAAATATATATACACATATATATATAAAAATATAAATAAATATATATAAATATATAATATATATATATATATATATAAATATAAATAAATATATACACATATATATAATATATAATATATCTATAATATATATAAATATAAATACACATATATATATAAAAATATATAAATAAATATATAATATATATACATATAAAAATATAAATATATATATACACATATATATAATATATCTATAAAATATATAAATAAATATATAATATATATATACATATAAAAATATAAATATATATATACACATATATATAAAAATATAAATAAATATATATAAATATAAATAAATATTATATATATATATATATAAATAAATATATAATATATATATTAATATAAATAAATATAATATATATATATATATATATATATATATATATATATATATATATATATATATATATAAAGTAAAAAGGTCATCATGTCAGAGCTGCTTTGGTTTCTGAATCCCTGTTGTTTGTCAAGTACCTTAAAATGACTACAAACCACATTAAACAGTACAAACAGCCAACATGTATATATGTATACTGTTCCCTTAAGACTTTATTCCGCTTTACATAGAAAACAAGCAATTCTCATCCTGGGATGATTCCATTTGTAAGTGCTGTACTTTAAAAAGCACCTTTGAATCAGTTCTGAAAGCTCATCATCTCTTAGCACCAGTAGTCAACATTCAAAATATCAACTCCCTTTGTGCATAAAATAAGACATGAATGGTTTAAGTGAATCGTGGCTCCTCTGATCTGAGGACATTCAGTGACAGTAACATCTACTTCTTTCCGAGTTCTCTGGCTCTTTCAGTGGCCGCCTCCACGGCTCCCATCGCCGCCGCTCTGAATCCTCCCTTCTCCAGCGCATGGATCCCGTGAATCGTGGTCCCTCCGGGCGTACACACCTCGGCCTTCAGCTCCGCCGGGAGCTTCCCGGTATCACGCAGCAACACTCCAGCGCCCTACAACCAGCCGGACACTTCAGATCTCGATCACTCAAATCTGGGTAAAGCTTTATATAATGTTTCTCATCAGGAAATACTTCCTACCAGGATTGTCTGTGCTGCAATGCGTCGAGCCAAAGCGCTCGGCATCCCCATTTTGACGGCACCCTCCGCCAGCGCCTCCGCAAACACATACACCTGTGAGACGGAGCACAGCCATTAAACGCTGTACAAAACTGAATCATGATGTCTGTTCATGAGGATCAGGAGCTAAAATCAGATGCAATCAGAACAATCTGCAAGCTGGACTAGACGTTCATGAGACTGACTCCAGATCAGGAGTTTTTAAAATCTTTTAGATGCCAAGGACCCCAAACATGATCATCAATGAGAACATTTAAAATACAGCTATATATTCTCATGTATAACGACCCAATTTATAGAGTAAAAAATTGAGATTATAATATAATCTGGAAAATATTTCATTTCTATTATTTTATATATATATATATATACACATACACACACACACACACACACATTTTATTTATACAAATAAATAATAATAAATTAAAAAAATGTTAGATTGTTAACATTTCTTAGTTTAAAATGATTTTTTTCAATCATTTATTTACTTACTTTAATCTAAGTAAAAATCCCAATTTATACTATAAAAAAAAATAAAAATTCATATTTATACTTCAAATTCATATTTTTTAAAAATGTGTAAAATATTATTTGGAAAATATTTCATTTCTAATATGTCACATTTTTTCTTCTTTACTTACAACAGTACTGTACTGTTAGATTATGCATTTATTAAACATTTATTTATTTGTTTATTTTAATGATTTATTTAGTTTAATGTTATTTATAAAAATTTATTTAAATGTACGTATTTGCCAGTTTGTTTTTATTTATTTAAATTTGTTTGTTTTAGTGATTTATTTATTTTTAATTACAGTTTTTCTCTAAATTCCCTTGCAAACAATTTATATTAATACAATAAATGTGTGACATTATTTGGAAAATATTTCATTTCTATTATGTTACATTATTAGATTTTTTTTTCTACCCACAGTAGTTTATTCACTTATTTTAATAATTCATTTATTTAGTTTTATGTCATTTTTTATTTTACAGTTCTACTCTAAATTCCCTAGAAAACCTCATTTATATTGTGGAAAATGAATATAAATATGTATAATGTTTGGAAAATATTGAATATTTCCATTATTATATAATTTTTTCTACTCATTATAGCACTGTACTATTAGATTTTATGTAATTAAATGCATTTTATTTATTTATATTTACTTGTTTATATAGATAATTTATTTCGATTAATCTTATTATTTACAGTATTACTCTAAATGTTTCCACGGCCCCCTTTAGTTCCTCAGACCCCAGTTTGAAAACCCCTGCATACTTCATTCAAGTACTTTAATGTGTAATTTGATCCTGACTCAGAGGGAAGACGCTGCTGCCACTCACAAACGCGACGCCGCTGCCACTCAAGCCCGTGTGGGCGTCGATCCAGGGCTCAGGCCCCGCCTCCACCAATCCACACGGGCTGAGGAGGGTCTTCAGGAGAGTCTCCTCCTCCTCTCCAGCGCACGAGCCCGAGGCGAGGAGCAGCGCGCCTTCCAGGAGCACGCAGGGAAGATTCGGCATTATACGAATCACGCGTGTCCCAGCAGGCAACAGCTAGAGAGACAGACAGCAAAATGGATTCAGATGTTCTCAGAGGTGGGTAACGATGAGCTGTATGCAAACCCTCACCTCCTCGAGTGTTTCTAGAGTCACTCCGGCTGCCATGGAAACCACGATGTGTTCCCGAGTGACATTCCGGGAGATTCCGTTCAGAACCGTTGGAACGAGGTGAGGTTTGACGGCCAGAAACACCAACCGAGAGCGTTCCACAACCTCGTCATTCGAGTGAGTGACAGAAACGCCTCTCTCCTGTGAGAACAGAGACACAAACCACTAGATGTCACGCTGGAGAAAAACTTCTACACATTACTGGATTATTGTAGTTGTGTATATATATATATATATATATATCTGGATCATATTTTATCCCAAAATCAACAAAAAACTCATTTGTACTGCAGTTATGATAATCATAAATTTATTACAATTTTCGTATTATGTTAATTTGCGGGGGGGGAGGGTATGCATGTGTAATATAATAATGCAAAACAAATTGGCAAAATATTTTTATATTAATTTAAAACTAATAAAAAAAAAATTAAAAAAAAAAAAATTAAAAAAAATAAATATATATATATATATATATATATATTTTTTTATGTATAAAAAAAATAAAATATTTACATTTACAGTTTCAGGGTGAAATACGACCATAACATTTGACTTTTTTCATGATTAATAATTTGTAATTAATCAATAAATAATTTTATAATTAAAATGTTCATAATGTCACATGTCGTACCTGAAAGCGAGGAAGGTTGTTCTTGGACGGAGCGCTAATAATTATATTAGTGGGTGGAACCTTCCCTACAGCACAGAAAACAGAAGAACATGTCATCAAAACCACAGAAAAAAACCAATAAATTATTATTATTTTTTTTAAATCATTGTCTGAATTTTTTGTTGTCGTTTTAAAATATATAAAAGTATATTTTTGGGGTATTTTGCGTTCACGCCATCTCATAATCAGCAACACGTGATATTCTACTTTTCACATCCTCGGACTTAAATTTAAATCTGCAGCGGTCACGTGGTTCAACGCCCAAATATCGTAATTACGACATGGCCTGAACGCACCTTTAAGTTTCGTTATACAACAACACAATATTTATTTATTTAGTTAAACATACTGCGTTCCCGCCATTTCGAGATGACAACACGTGACGTCCTCTGACTGGAATCTATGCGTTTCTAATGCTGCCTTCACGTGCTCTCGGAATGATCGTAAATACGAAGTAAAAATGGAAATAATTTCAAAACTTGAATGCGATTTCAATAGTGGAAATTATCAACTTTCCGATGGCACGTGAAAGGCAACACGATTAACGCCTAAAAAAATCTGCAGAGGTCACGTGGTACAAGTCGGAGCTCTACGAGTCGAAATCTCCTAATTACGACATAACGCGCCAACACGTTTGCCAATATTTGAAGTAATCGCAATAAATATTTAAATAATTATAATAAATTATAATTATTCAATGTTTATTCTTGCACTTGACATGATCGCACTTTATGAAGAGATGTCACGTGGTACAAGTCGGAGCTCTACGAGTCGAAATCTCCTAATTACGACATAACGCGCCAACACTTTTGCCAATATTTGAAGTAATCGCAATAAATATTTAAATAATTATAATTATTCAATGTTTATTCTTGCACTTGACATGATCGCACTTTATGAAAAGAGGTCACGTGGTACAAGTCGGAGCTCTACGAATTGAAATCTCGTAATTACGACATTACGCGCCAACACTTTTGCCAATATTTGAAGTAATCGCAATAAATAATATAAATATTTATATAATTATAATAAATTATTAAATTAAACTATTCAATGTCTGTTCGTGCACTTGACATGATCTTAAACGCACTTTATGAAAATAATGCAGTTAAACCCAGTGTCACCTGACGCGATGATGCCCTGCGCGATTCCAAACGCCATGTTTCCCGCTCCGATGAATCCGATCTTCAGCTGACACACATCCTGAACCCAAAACAAACATATTCCACATTATCTGAGGTGATATGTGAGGCTGCGGCCATATGTTCACCGAAAAAACATTCAATCGTGAGGTTAACAACAACTACTCACAGTTTGAATCGCTGCTGAATCGATGCTTTTGACTGAACTGTCTGAAAGATTCATTGTTCATTTAATGCAGCTCCGTTTGAATAAAATCAGTGTTTAAATGCTAAACTCGTGTCATATGGAAAACACGTTCTTATTCTGTACTTGCATATAAGAAACAACAGTGGATACACTGCCACCTGCTGGACTGGAGCGATGGATTTATAAACAAAATAAAGTCTGGAAACACTACGAAAAAGTCTAGAAAAATAATTTTAGACCTTAGATTTAATGAGCTTTTTTTTTACTACAGTAGTCAAGTGCTCATCATATCCATTCGATCAATCTAGACAAAAACATGCTGAAATATGAGTTTTTATTTGACTCACTATATCAATCCCGGACTATTTCTGTCACTGTAGAGTTTGATAATTACGTCGCTATTATTTTAAAATGTACGGAAAATATTCATTAAGTGTAGAGTAAACTTCATTCTGGGAGCTGGCTTCTTAGATAATGTGTGAATAAAGATACTGAGACAGCGCCACCTGCTGGACTGAACTGGATTTTACCCAGCCGCAGTTTGTTTAAAATGATTGAAGCTGAATTTATTTTTTTTAAAAATATTAAAATAGCTGTAACAACACCACGCTATATATATTTTCTTTTCTCCACAAATGCTAAAACTGTCTAAAAGGTTTACAATTATTTTTTTTTTTACATATATTTTACTCTTTTCACATATCCGGGTTACTCGAAGCGGAAGTCGTCATAGTTGGGTAAAATACTATAGCGGTGAATGAGAGAATACATTAAATATATTTTTCGTGTCCCCATTTTCTCAAATAGCAAAAGAAAAACTCAACAACAGTGTTTTCACAGCTTCTACAAATGAGAGCGAGATTGATAATGGCAGTCAGAAGAGAGAAAGATGTCAACTTCACCGTCACTCCCACAGCTGCTGGTGTTAAACACCCTCACAGATAGTTTTTTGTAATTTTATGAAAACGTAATACAAATACTAAGTATAGTGTTATAAATGTATATACATTTAAAAAAAAAAATAAAGAAAATATAAAAAAAATTTTTACGATGCTGATGACCGTTAAAACGCGTCATCACAGTCCGTGAAAAGGTGCATTATTTGAAAAAAAGCTTCAGTGTGGATCAACTGCCATTTATGGGGTGATTTGACTTAAAGGGATAGTTCACCCAAAAATGAAAATTACACCGTGATTTCCATGAAATTACACACTTCTTTCAGACACAGTCTGAGATATACAGTGGTGGCCAAAATTATTAGAACGATATGTTTTAAAATAAAAGAAGTCTCTTCTGCTCACCAAGCCTTCATTTATTTGATCAAAAATACATCAAAAACAGTAATATTGTGAAATATTTTTACAATTTTAAATAGCTGTTTTCTATGTGAATATATAATAAAGTGTAATTTATACCCAGTGTTCAGTCTTCAGTGTCACATGATCCTTCAGAAATCATTCTGATATGATGATTTGATGCTCAAGATACATTTATTATCACTATCAATGTTGGAAACAGTTGTGTATTATCACCACTGTACAAAACTTTGGGGTTTGTTTGTTTTTTTGGAAAGAAATTAATACTTTTATTCAACAGGGATGCATTAAATTGATAAGTGAAAAGTGACTGTAACACAGTTCTTAATTACGGGAAGAAGGAGGCGGGAACCGGCGAACATTCAACGTAACTTTAGTAATAAAATAAACAAACAATAAAATGACAGTAAAAGGGCGGCAGTTCCTCACGGCGATTGCCGCCCACACAAACATAATAAAACACAACATAAAATCCAGGTCTGGTCCTCTCTCGTCCTTCACTGTCGTCGCTCCTCTTTTATGCTTCCGGAGCTCCTCCGTGAGAGACACGAGACCGGTGTAGCGCGCAGATGGCGCTCATTAGCGATCACGTCACCGGCCACGCGCCGTTCCCTCACGGCTCTCGCCCGTCCTGCTCGTCACAGTGACAGTATAGACAAATATCACGTTCCAAACGCTTTCTACAGCATAATGCATAACGTAATGTAGTATGTCATGGCTTAGCGCAGTAGTACGTCGAACAAGCTATGCTATCTGTTTGGCCGGAAGCTAGTTATTTTACTTTATAACGCGCTTCTAATTGAATCTGACTCCAAATTTAAGTTACTTCTAATTTTTACGATGTTTCCACATCATCAGTTCTGAGTTTACCAATGCATTGAGGCGTTTGCTCCATGATTGTTCATACAAAAACGTAGTTTGCTTAGTCAAGATACTGCAACTTGCTAAGTCACTAATAGACAGAAATCAAAAGGTCCAACATGCTCCTTTCATTGAGGCTTTAGTTTGACCTATCCTGACGCAGATTTGCGGAAACACCAGACTCCACTTAATCTACATTTAAACAACATTTATTGTTTGCCAGGAAGAAGTTCAAAACATAGTATTAAAAAACAAAGAGTCCGCACACCCGGCAATAGAGACAGCAACTGTGAGGGACGTTCTGCTCACACATGCTTCCTTAAGTGGCTTTAAAATCTAAAAAACTCCAAATCTAACAAAAGGACTATAAACATTTAACTATCAAATATTTATTCAGCTTTTGTTGGACCTTTTCTCGTGCCCAAAGGGTCTCATGCCTTGTTTTGGGGATGTAAACAAGAGGTTATCAAAGATCTTTATTGGGGCATCTCCCACACCAGAAGAACCGGTTTTGGTTTCTTTATTCTTGCCTAATGAGGGATTGAAACCATTTTACCAGTCGCACCAGAAGTATTTACATTGATGTCACACAAAAACAGTGAGATTTGTGAGAAGGCTATCTGAGACCTGAGGGGAAGGAGCGGGTGTCGCTCTCGCGTCTGATGTATACGGCTGTAATGGATCCACTGGGGCAAGTTGTAGTGAGAACCCAAGTGCAGTTTATTTAATCCATCAGAACATAAATCCAACCTCGAACAAATCTTCACATGGCTTGGCATGAACAAACACGATCACCACAGTGGTGCAGGGACAACCATCGATTCTCATGCAACTCGGCATGTGGGTGAAAAGATGAGATCACCTCTTCAGATTAGTGGGATTTATAGGTTAATGATTCTTGAATTCAGTTTTGGTAAAAATCCATCCTCACAGTTCCGCCCCTGGCCTCTTGGAGCAGATTCATAGCAGTCCCTGAGGGGCCGTCATTCATGGATTTTTTGTAGCTTGCGCACAGTTGCAATTGACTGAAGCGTGCATCGCGTGAGGAACACATCTGAAGTAGCGGCACTGGCCGACGGTGAATAAGAAGATGAGCACACTAGCGATGGCACTAGTGCTGCAACGACGCGTCGACGTATTTTCGTAGTCGATGTAATTGATGACGTCGACGCGTTGTTGCAGCACTAGTGCCATCGCTATGGCAAGCCGTTTTAGCTTTAAATACTCCTTCCCGTACTAGTCATAAATCAGTTTTGACTAGTCATAATTCCATTTCCAGATATCTCTTCTGCAATTTTGACTCGTCGTAATTGCAATTGAGATATCTACAATGTCATTGTGACTAGTCATAATATACATTACAGATATCTACAATGCTTTTATGACTAGTCAAATTCTTCCATTGACTTCAATTGGAAAATATTTTCAGATATCTACAAATGAGTTTTGACTAGTAGAAATTGTAATTAAAGATATCTCCAATTTGATTATGACTAGACAAAACTTAGTTAAAATTATATTTTGCACTAGTGGCAATTAAATTAGAGATATCTTCAATTGAATTGCCACTAGTGCAAATCATAATTAGAGATATCTCTAACTGGGTTTTGTCTAGTCACAATCAATTTGGAGATATCTTTAATTCATCGTTTTTTAAGATATCCAAAAATAAATATATAGATATCTTTAAATAATTTATTACTAGTCAAATTACAGTTGTAGATTTCTTGAACTGGATTTTTGACTAGGCAACACTTAATTAGAGATATCTTGAATTGGAATTCGTCCTCATTTAAAGATATCTTCAACTAAATTATAGATATCTCAGTCTGTTTTTTGACTAGGAGGATCTTTCTTTGGAGATATCTGCATTCATCTTTGTGACTAGGAAGAATTTCAGTGTAGATATCTTGAATGAACATTCTGACTAGTCGAAATTATTTTATAGATATCTGAATTGCGTTCTCAAACCACGCCTTTGCTAAGCCCCGCCTTTTCTAACCATATTGTCTGCGCGCCAAAAAATCTCCCTGGTTTTCAGGTAATAAAATGACTGTAAAAGTAACTGTGTATGTTATTAACACTGGAATAGTAACTCTATTATTTGCAAATCGCGGGCTTGTTTTGCGTTGTCAACCGTTTTCTAAGGTAATATAGTTGTGGAGATAGCGCCTCTGGGTGGCGCTGAGGAAATGTAAGTTTCACGTCACGCACGACGGATTCGACTAGGAGCAATTACAATTCAGATATCTTAAAATATAATTGTGACTAGTCAAAAACGAATTACAGATATCTCTAATTACCTTTGCGGATAAATGACGCGTCTTTTAAAGATATCTATGACATCATTACAGATATCTTAAATGGAGTTTTGACTAGTCAAAAATATATTACAGATATCTCAAATCGGATTTCTTACTAGTGCAATTATAATTACAGATATCTCTAATTGTCATTCTGACTAGTCGAATTATAATTATCACTCGTCAAAATACAATTGTTACTATCTTTAAATATATTTATAGATAGTCAGAACAAAGTTTAAAAGCTAAAACGGCTTGCCATAAACCACTGCTTCGGAGCTTGTATCATTACGTCACTAGTCACGTGAAAATGACGTCTGAAGCAAACACACCGCTTCACCCCTGTAGTGAACCACCTGACTGCTTTGACAGCCCAATCCAGTGTTGACCGGTTTGAAACCTGCCGGCTGTATTTCTTATAAAAGTGAAGCCAAACCATGGCAACAGCGTGGGATGTAGTAGTCGTGTTTGGATTGGCGTTTTTGTTTATTTATTTTTATTATTAATTAGAGAACATATGAACATTGCATCAAACACTGAAACTTAAAAAAAAACCTCTGCTGCGTTATACCAGTACAACCAGTTACACAAGCACATCCTTTTCAACATACAAAAATATCAGTCCCACCAGTTAACAAGTTATAGAGTTCTGCTTCACACATGATACTGCCCTGCTTTAAAAAAAACTATAGAAACCATTACAGAAATTCTATTGGATTTAATGGACATTTTATTGGTTGTAATGGGAATTATACTGATATGTGTTGGGTTCTATTGGTGGGGGCATTAAATCCTAAAGGAATATGTCCCAAACACACTACAAAAAAGAATTCTGTAGTGGTTTAATGGTAAAAGCCAATGGTTCCTATTGGTATTTTAATAGAAACCATTAGAATTTCTGTGATGGTTTCCAACTTTTTTAAAGCTGGTCTGATCTTCTGTCCTTGTCTAAAGAAATAATTACACACAAACATCAAGCTTAATGTTTTATTATCAAGGCGAACACATGAAATTCATCAGAATCTGTGAAATTCACCAACATAAATGAGTTTCACAGCACTAATACTGTTTCAGCTTTGATCGCCTCTGTAAACACGTTATAACCGGGGCGTTAACATCTAAACCTACTTGCATTTTATGGTAGTCAGCTTTGTTGCATTACATTTACTTCACCAGGAGATGGTGCTGCAATTTCTATCTCGATGAAGCTTCGGGTAATGAACCATTTTCGACACAATTGTATCAGAAATGCTTCGAAACGCTTCATTTGGCCATCACTAGCAGTAACATTAACAGATGTACAAATAGAGATGGGGCAATAAAGCTGCAATATGCAAGTAAAATATCCAGTGAAATCAAACCCCCAGTGAAAGGTTAATTGAGATAGTGGTGAATTAGATCAAGAAATACTGAGTGAATATGACCATTTTTGTTTTATTCTTCACCTCCAGTCGAGGCTCACACTACAGCTAAAGTTCAATTTGCTTAGCTTGCTTTTGGTTCTGAAAACCCGCAAATCCTACTTTACTTAACATACACATAACTTGTAAGAATATGATTAAAACTGATGGATAAACAGTATACATTATTAAATAGAGGTCCCAAACTAGTTTTTGCTAATACAATACAGTTACTAAGAAAATAAAGTGGCATTTTGGGGTTACAGAAACAACAGTTAAATCGTGTCCTAACCAGACGCGATAATAGGTGTCTTTTCCATGTTAATCTGAGTTTTTGTCCAAACCAGCCGCGACGATTCTGTTTTAGAAACGGTTTCTGTTTCTGGAACAACAACACAAAGACTGGCAATGATAAGCTGTTTGCTTTATTTAAAGTTAAAAGCCTCTAATGTGAGTTTGAATATCAGTGTTCCCTTAACGTTAGCTGTAATGAAAACAACAACTGATTCACCTCAGATCTTGAAAACAAATAAACGGGCACAAGAACGTTCAAACTGTCAACTCAATGCGAACAAACAAGTGTATTCTATGACAAAGATTGTTTCAGTCACTCCGAATGAACCTTAAATAAAGTGTAAATGGTGTAGTATTTATATATTACTTTTTACCTTTCCCGCGCTCGTTTTCGCGCTGAGGCATCGGAGCGCGTTTGTTGTGGTCGTAAAAAAAGAGAGTTCTGCTCCTAAATAAATCACTTATTGTAAAGAAAAGTAAACAGTTTTGAGCCTCTCCTGCAGCTCCACCCCTGTTAAGAAGAGCTCAAATTTACTACTCTTTCCACTCCATGTGGTTCAGAAACTGCAGGTTTAGAGCTCATGGGCTTAAAATAATACACCTTTCTATATGGTAATTGTAAGTATTTTTTTGAATCATTAAAACTTGTCAGTGTCGCTTACTTTGTTTTAAGTTTGAATGTTGGAAAGAAAAATGATACTCAGGATGGTTTTTTCGGTAATCCTGAGAAATATTGCAGAATGTCCTTCCGGCTAACAATGACACATGGCAATATTTAACCCTAATTGTGTGTTAGATTACACAATTCTGTGTTTTTTTTTTTAATTGTTGGTGAGTTAAGGATAAAACGAGTCTTATTTACTTAATTAATTCACCAAATATCAGAGCGGAATGTTAATTTATTTTCATTTTATCATTCATTTAAGAGATTTGTTCATTCATGAAACAACTGAAGTCTTACCTAGTGAATCATTCATTCAAAAACTTTACTTATTTTTTTTTTTTTTGCATATTGTTATTATTATTTTAAATAGACTGCAGCTATATGGCAAGCCGTTTTGACTTTTATTCATTCTCAGGATATGAACTTGTGATATCAACAATTGCATTTTCACTAGTTAAAATGTTCATTCTTGATATCAGGAATTAGATTTCCACTAGTAACAATGACAATTTTTGATATCAAGAATTACATTTCCACTAGTAACAAAGTTCATTCTTGATATCAACAATAGTATTTTCACTAGTGAAATCTCGCCATAGGCTGCCATTCAAATTCAATTGTTGATATCAAGAATTCATTTCTTACTAGTTGAAATTCCAGTTTCTCATATCAGGAATACAATTCTTACTAGTAAAAATGCAAATTTCTGATATCAAGAATTACATTGTTACTAGTGCAAATGTCTATTCTTGATATCAACAATTGAATTGCTACTAGTAAAGATGTTAATTTCTGATATCATGAATGTGATTGTTACTAGTAAGAAAGCCGTTTTAGATATCAGAAATTATCTTGATATCAGGAATTCATTTCAATTCAATTCAATTGTTGATATCAAGAATAGACATTTGCACTAGTAACAATGTAATTCTTTATATGTTACTAGTAAGAATTGTATTCCTGATATGTGAAACTGGAATTTCAACTAGTAAGAAATGAATTGTTGATATCAACAATTGAGTTTGAATGGCAGCCTATGGCGAGATTTCACTAGTAAAAATACAATTGTTGATATCAACAATTTTAGTTTTTACTAGTGGAAATTGAATTGTTGATATCAAGAATGAACTTTGTTACTAGTGGAAATTAATTCCTGATATCAAGAATGAACATTTTAACTAGTGAAAGTTCATATCCTGAGAATGAATAAAAGTCAAAACGGCTTGCCATACTGCAGCAAATATCATTTTGTCAGAACCGGTGGCATTATTTTGTGCCGCTATAGGATACCTATAAGACAAACTGTCACGATGTCAGTTGTTGTGCCCGCTAGACACTCTAGAGGGCACTCCACTATGGACTCTCACACACACTCATCCGCTGACTCAACATTACAGAAGACCTCACCACAAACACGATCCAGCGGCTTTCATCAGCTTTCCGGTCACCATGGATTACTTCGGTCAACTCCTGCAACTTCGACAAGGAAAATCAACGATTGAGGAATACGTGCAAGAATTCTTTTGAAGTATCTGATCATGTCACATATGATGAGTCTTTGTTTAAACTTTTGTTTCGTCGAGGACTAAATGAGCCTCTGAAAACCTGCCTCCCCGATGCACACTTTAACTGCAGTTTAAGAGACTTTATAGACTATGCTCTCATCTTGTGTGGCTCTTCATTTACTGTGGAAGAGGCAGAATATGACTCTGCACCATCACCAGCTGAATCAGCTTTAATATTGCCTAGTCCTGTAATTTATAAATATTTCTGCCCTGTGATTTCTACATCTGAACCCAGTCACAAAATGGCCACCAGTGCAGAGCCACAGCACGTCTCAGATGATCGGCCAGAGGCAAGTCAAGTCATCGTAGATCATCGTGAACCAAGTCAAGTCACAATTCATCATTGTGAACCAAGTCACCATGGAGCATCCCCAGCCTCAACGCAAGCGCAAGCCGCGCCGCAAGAAGCCAGCTCCAGACCCTCCACCGCCTGCCCAACAGTCAACGGTCCAAGTCACGCTTGCCCAACAGCCTACGGTTCAAGCCACGCTTGCCCAACAGCCTACGGTTCAAGCCACGCTTGCCCAACAGCCTACGGTCCAAGCCACGCTTGCCCATCAGTCCACGATTCAAACCACGCTTGCCCAACAGCCTACGGTCCAAGCCACGCTTGCCCATCAATCCACGGTTCAAACCACGCTTGCCCAACAGCCTACGGTCCAAGCCACGCTTGCCCATCAATCCACGGTTCAAACCACGCTTGCCCAACAGCCTACGGTCCAAGCCACGCTTGCCCATCAGCCTACGGTCCAAGCCACGCTTGCCCATCAGTCCACGATTCAAACCACGCTTGCCCAACAGCCTACGGTCCAAGCCACGCTTGCCCATCAGTCCACGATTCAAACCACGCTTGCCCAACAGCCTACGGTCCAAGCCATGCTTGCCCAACAGCCTACGGTCCAAGCCATGCTTGCCCAACAGCCTACGGTCCAAGCCATGCTTGCCCAACAGCCTACGGTCCAAGCCATGCTTGCCCAACAGCCTACGGTCCAAGCCACGCTTGCCCATCAGTCCACGATTCAAACCACGCTTGCCCAACAGCCTACGGTCCAAGCCACGCTTGCCCATCAGTCCACGATTCAAACCACGCTTGCCCAACAGCCTACGGTCCAAGCCACGCTTGCCCATCAGTCCACGATTCAAACCACGCTTGCCCAACAGCCTACGGTCCAAGCCACGCTTGCCCATCAGTCCACGATTCAAACCACGCTTGCCCAACAGCCTACGGTCCAAGCCACGCTTGCCCATCAGTCCACGATTCAAACCACGCTTGCCCAACAGCCTACGGTCCAAGCCATGCTTGCCCAACAGCCTACGGTCCAAGCCACGCTTGCCCATCAGTCCACGATTCAAACCACGCTTGCCCAACAGCCTACGGTCCAAGCCATGCTTGCCCATCAGTCCACGGTTCAAACCACGCCTACACTGCAGCCAACAGTTCAAACCACATCTGTCCAGCGGTCTGCTGTTCAAGTCATATCTTTCCAGCCTCAGGCGGCTCGCGTCACGCCTGTCCAGCCGCCAGCAACCATTCACGTCACACCTGCTATGCTTGAACAATCTGAAAATGCATCCTTGACTATGATGGCTATGGCCATTTTTTGTGTGTGGGCTACAGCTCCTGACCTGCCTCAAGAGGGTGCTACTAAGTCGGTCCCTGAGCATGCCAGTACAGCCCAAGAGAACGCTCACGAGTCAGTTCCTGAGCCCATTACTGCAGATCAAGAGGCCGCTACAGTGTCAAGTCTTATGTCAGACTCTGAAGCCCTGGAGGGTGTTTCAGCAGCCCCCGAATCAAGTCCTGTGCCATCTCCTGAAGTCTTGGAGGAGGTTTCTGACTCTGTATCTGAGTCTACTCAGCCAAACTTCATCCGTCCTAGCACCACAACCTTCATCCCTGAGTTGCCTGTCTGCCCTCATCAAACCACAATTGTCACCGGTGAATCTCCTGTCTGTTCTAAGATTATCATAAAGATCGTACCAGAGATTCCTGTCTACCCTGCAACGACCACAGAGGTCATTCCTAAGTTTCCTGTTTGCCCTGAAACGACCATGGAGGTCGTTCCTGAGGCTTCTATCTGTCCCACAATGACCACAGAGGTTGAACTTGGGATTCCTGTCTGCATTGTTATGTCCACAGAGCTTGTTCCTGAGTACCCTGTATGTACTGTGATTACCACTGTAGGATCTCCAGAGGTGGTGGGAACCGCTGCAGAATCTCCAGAGGTGTCAGTGGTATCCAGCATTGAACTCTCTTCCTATGCTGTCATGGCTATGGAGGTCATCCGTAAATTCTCTGCCTGTCCTGTCACGGCTACGGAGGCCGTCAATGAACTCTCTACCTGTCCTGTCACAGCCAGAAGGGGTGTCCGTGAACCTTCCGTCCGTCCTGAAGCAACCACGGAGGTCGCAGCTGAACTTTCTGTCAGCCCCGAACTGTCTGTCTGCCCTGAAGCTATCACGGAGACCGCTCCCGAGCTTCCTGTCTGCCCCGCGATCACCACAGAGGTCACACTGAAACTCCCAGTCTGCTCTAAGACTACCACTAAGGTGGTCCCTGAACTGTCTGCCCGTATTCATGTGACGAGTCGGGAGGGCCTAACCAGAACCTTAGGGGGTGTTCCCGAGCTCCTTGCTGGTCCTGTTATGGCTCTAGCGGCCAATACTAACCCCTCTCTGTTTTTTGTTGCAGTTTCCCCCGATCTATCATGGTGGTGGCCAGAAGGGTTAGATCTGCGAGGGTGGCCGCCCGTGCAGCCTGTTCCACCCTGACCGCATGCACAGCCTGATCCGCCCTGGCCGTCCGCACGGCCTGATCCGCCCTCCACTCCATGAACCCGGTCCTCCATTCTGCCCCTTAGCCCACCCCCCTCCTGAACTGCTCTCTACGACTATGGAGTGTCTGGAAGCCACTCCTTGGGGGGGGGGGGGGGCTATGTCACGATCGTCAGTTGTTGTGCCCGCTAGACACTCTAGAGGGCACTCCACTATGGACTCTCACACTCACTCACTCACAGACACTGACTACATTTCCCAGAAGCCCCGCACCCATAACTGATCACTCCACCAGCTGCAACACATTTCCCAGTTACCGATTACATCACCCAGCCAGTTACACTATTTAAGCTCAGCAAACACACACATCCGTGCGAGGTCTTGATCTTCTGTAAAGTTATCATTTCTGAGCGTTATTCACTGTCTTGTTTTCCTGGTTTTTGATTCTGCCTGTTTCCGTTTTCTGATCATTCCCTGCCTGCCGTTTTGGACTTATTGCCTTGGATTATTGGACTGTTGATTCTTTGCTGCCTACCTCGATCTACTTTGCCTGTCTATTGATTACAATTCTGCCATTCCTTGGATATACCTGTTTTGCTGTTGTTTGACCCTGCCTGGACGACTAACCTGTTTGCACTAAAGCCTGCAATTGGATCTCATCCGCTGACTCATCATTACACTAACAAAGAGGACGACCCTATTTCACCAAGATCCACCCACTCAGAGGTAAACCTTGAGCTGGAATGTTTTTTCCATTACTTCAGGATTCACAGAGCGAGCAGCAAGCGAGAGACAGGTAAAGCACTGCTATAAGAGAACTAATTCAAAAGAGTTTTAAAGTCAGTATTATAATTTTACGCATGATGGTCTCATCAGATTTTGATGAAAATTATAAGGCATTTAAGATGTCTTTGTGTGTGTGTGTGTATATATATATATATATATATATATATACATATATATATATATATATATATATGTATATATATATATATATATATATTATTAATTTTTTTTTTTTCCTCTCTGTATATTGTTGTGTTTGGGGTCATGACGACACCTCAACAGCGGTGGTTTGACTTTACATGGGAGTGTTGGTGGTTAAACTTGCTTTACATTTGACATCTGTAAGTAGATCACTGTGAGCTGTGGGGGAAAGAAGAGATGCTTTTACTGAGATAATATATACCCTCGCAAAAATTATGCATTATATATAAATATATTTATATAATGTATCCGATGATAGTTGCATTGTACTTAACCTGAGAGGGGTTCAGAACAAACATGGGGCAGGGTGGGTTTATGCTGGTCTATTGTCATTCACTGAGCTGGTCAAACTGGTCAAGGTAGTTCACCAAGATAATTTTAACACAATATAATATATATGCTAATTATAACTTTGTAATTTCTTGTGCTCCCTCTGCTGAAATTAACTGAAAAATGTAATTGTTTTAGATATGATTTTATCATTAATCAATGTCGTCTGATGTAAATAGCAGCAACAACAACAAAAAGGCAAAAGATGAGACAAAATAAACATTAATTTGTGTAATGTAAATTTGTAATTTGTAGTAAATGTAATTTACTACAACTTTGTTTTATCTTGTGACGCATAAAGCTTTCTTAACAAATACAAGCGCTCCATTTGACATGTTTTACGTGTCAAAAATTGATCTTTAAACAAATCATTTGTGACTACAAAACCAGTCATAATTTATACATCACCAGAAAGCTGAATGAATAAGCTTGATGTTTGGTTTGTTAGGATAGGACGATATTTGGCGACTATATGAACATTTGTCATCTAAAGTGATAAAACATCAAAATATTGAGAAAATCGCCTTTAAAGTTGTCCAAATGAAGTCCTTAGCAATGCGTATTAATTACAAAAATAATTTTTTATATATATTCATGGTAGGAAATTTACAAAATATCTTCATGGAACATGATCTTAATATCCTAATGATTTTTGGCATAAAAGAAAAATCGGCATTTTGACCCTTATAATATATTTTTGACTATTGCTACAAATATACCGTGAGACTTACGACGGTTTTTGTGCTCCAGGGTCACATTTAAGAGTTAAAAAACCCGCAGACAGCATTTTGTTGGACACACCAAAGTAAAGGCATAATCATCAGCAGTTTGACAATAACAAATGTATGAACTCTTTCAATATTACACTGAATAATAGCTTTATAATGAAAGCTCAACATTGAAAAATTGCTGCTTTTAAATACTTTTATTCACATTTGGGAAATCAGGCGTGTCAGAATCCAAACTAACTTTCTAAGGTACTAAAATTAGCATTTAGATATTGGTAAGAATCATCTCCATTTATTATTTATATTCTATCCGCATTTAATACTATTCAACTACTTTTGGCTGAACGGTTGTTAGATATTTCTAAGCTTGGTGGGTTGGATTTTAGATTTTCTGAACAAAGGATCTTGAAGAGAGAAAATGGAGGCGCTTCATTCCTCAGCGGGTTTTGTATTCGTTTACCTTTATTATTTATCCTATACCAAGATAGGTGCCATATCATACCGTCCACGATAACAGCGGTAATAATTTTTAACATTAAAAAAGTGCCATATCCCGATATCAATGATATAGCGACGCGATGACGCGCTTACGTTCCCGAGCGCGCACAAGAACAACACCTGTCTGAGGAGCATGTCAGCCTCGGATGACGATTTAGTGCGTAGAAAGCGAGCTTCTTCAATAGTGTGGACGTGGTTTGGTTACAAGAGGTCAGACCTCCAACAATTAAGCACAATATTTTGCAAAATATGCAAGAAAACTGTTACCGCCAAAGGTGGAAACACAACAAACTTGTTTCAGAATTTCAGCCGAAATGCAATTCCACTCGACCGATTTTCCTCATGATCATCCCGGATAGGTTAGCAACCGGTCACGTCTTTCCGATTCTGAGCTGATCCGTTTTGTTTTCAGCGGCACAGAGGTAAATACGTCCGCTGCGCGTTCTCGCTCTCTTCTTTTCGGGCGAAGTAACCCGCGCGCGCGCCTCCTCTCTCTCACTCGTCTCATTCGCTCCGGTTAAAAAGTGCCTGTATTGCGCGTAATTTTAGTCATTCACACGAAAAGCGCGCGCACCACCACTGATATATGAGTGGAGCACACAAGGGTCTTCTGGGTCAAAATCACTCTCCAGAACATGCTCGTCCACTGTTCCTCGCCGGTGGAATCTCCCTACCTTCATCGGGAATGCAAAATCCCAACATTCAAAAGAACCTCTTTCGTGAGCACTTAGCCCCATCCTAAAAAAAAACAAAAAAAAAAACTGACTTTTATTCATTCATTCGCAGGATTTGAACTTGTGATATCAACAATTAAATTTTCACTAATCAAAATTATAATTCTTGATATCTTTAATTGTATTTTTACTAGTGAAATCTCGCCATAGGCTGCCACTCAAATTCAATTGTTGATATCAAGAATTAATTTCTTACTAGTTGTAATTCCAATTTCACACATCAGAAATTCAATTCTTACTAGTAAAAATTTAAAATTTTTGATATCAATAATTACATTGTTACTAGTGCAAATGTCTATTCTTGATAACAGCAATTGAATTGCTAGTGAAAATGTTCATTTCTGATATCAATAATTCGATTGTTACTAGAAAGAAAGATATCAGAAATTATATTGATATCAGGAATACATTTTCAGATCTCAGAAATGAACATTTTTACTAGTGGCAATTCAGTTGTTGATAGAGCTGACGTATCAACTTGTGACAACTGAATTCCTGAAATCAAAAATTCACATTTTTGTAACAATGTAACAATGTAATTATTGATATCAAAAAAATATGATTTTTACTAGTTTGAGTGGCAGCCTATGGCGAGATTTCACTAGTGAAAATACAATTACAGACATCAAGAATTCACCCAAAAACCCAAAAAAACTGACTTTTATTCATTCATTCGCAGGATTTTACCTTGTGATATCAACAATTCAATTTTCACTAATCAAAATTATAATTGTTGATATCAGGAACTGTATTTTTACTAGTGAAATCTCACCATAGGCTGCCACTCAAATTCAATTGTTGATATCAAGAATTAATTTCTTACTAGTTGAAATTCCAATTTCACACATCAGAAATTCAATTCTTACTAGTAAAAATCATTTTTGATATCAATAATTACATTGTTACTAGTGCAAATGTCTATTCTTGATAACAGCAATTGAATTGCTAGTGAAAATGTTCATTTCTGATATCAATAATTCGATTGTTACTAGAAAGAAAGATATCAGAAATTATATTGATATCAGGAATACATTTTCAGATCTCAGAGATGAACATTTTTACTAGTGGCAATTCAGTTGTTGATAGAGCTGACGTATCAACTTGTGACAACTGAATTCCTGAAATCAAAAATTTGCATTTTTACAAGTAATAATGTAATTATTGATATAAAAAAAATATGATTTTTAATAGTTTGAGTGGCAGCCTATGGCGAGATTTCACTTGTGAAAATACAATTACAGTCATCAAGAATTCACCCCAAAACCCAAAAAACTGACTTTTATTCATTCATTCGCAGGATTTGAACTTGTGATATCAACAATTCAATTTTCACTAATCAAAATTATAATTCTTGATGTCTGTAATTGTATTTTTACTAGTGAAATCTCACCATAGGCTGCCACTCAAATTCAATTGTTGATATCAAGAATTAATTTCTTACTAGTTGAAATTCCAATTTCACACATCAGGAATACAATTCTTACTAGTAAAAATCATTTTTGATATCAATAATTACATTGTTACTAGTGCAAATGTCTATTCTTGATATCAACAATTGAATTGCTACTAGTAAAGATGTTAATTTCTGATATCAAGAATGTGATTGTTACTAGTAAGAAAGCCGTTTTAGATATCAGAAATTATATTGATATCAGGAATTCATTTCAGATATCAGAAATGAATATTTTTACTAGAAGCAATTCAATTGTTGATATCAAGAATAGGCATTTGCACTAGTAACAATGTAATTCTTTATATCAGTCTATGTCTATTCTTGACAACAGCAATTGAATTGCTAGTGAAAATGTTCATTTCTGATATCAATAATTCGATTGTTACTTGAAAGAAAGATATCAGAAATTATATTGATATCAGGAATACATTTTCAGATCTCAGAAATGAACATTTTTACTAGTGGCAATTCAGTTGTTGATAGAGCTGACGTATCAACTTGTGACAACTGAATTCCTGAAATCAAAAATTTGCATTTTTGTAACAATGTAACAATGTAATTATTGATATCAAAAAAATATGATTTTTACTAGTTTGAGTGG
>CM076072.1:1722500-1775000 GCA_038088235.1 Zacco platypus
AGAAGGCTGAAGGGTGGGCATTTGGGTGGGGAAAGGATCCGCGGTCCACAGGCCTATTAGGCGGCGGGCTGCTCCTGGCTCTAAGATGGGCTCACTCACTCGTGTTGTCAAAGGGGTCCCGAATTCGTCCAGCTCTGCTCCGATCTCGGAGCGCACCCCGGGCTGCCACGCTGAGGCGGAACGTTCGTCCCTCCGGCACATCCAGGCCCAATAGCCCAGGTGCGGTCGAGCCTCCGGGCTCATCAGGTACTGGAGAGCGGGTGAGTCCATCTTTAAATTTTTCTCGCGTTGAGAGGTCGGTTCTTCTGTCACGCTGATACTGACGATGACGACACGGGAGTCGAGAATACAAATAACGTTGCATGTCGTGCTTTATCGGTCGTTGTATCCTGTTCTGTTTAATTAAACCTGTTTCTCTGTACCTGTCCTGAGTCTCCGTGCTTCTGTGCACACCCCGCGAGTACGAACGTGACATTACTACTGTATCTGTGTCAGTGGATGGTGTGTTTACAAATTGTTGTATTTTGGAATTACTCGGTGCAAAAAAATGAAAAAAATAAATAAATGACATAAAATATTGATGAATTCTGCATCATGTCTGATTCATTCTAGTAACAAATACTGCAGTGAATTATAAACAGAGATGTCTCCTTGTTTTACACAAGAAAACATTGTATAATGCTACATGTTGTTAGTGTTTTTTAGGTCATTGTTTGTTGGTTACAAAGTGTGTTTGTCGGCTGTCAACCTTTGCTAGTGTTCTGGAAGAATGAGTTGATTTGAGACCTGAATAAAGTGGTAGTTGTGGTGCATTTTGAATGTGAAATGAACTGCTTTGCCAAGCTGAAAGTTGGTTAGGAGAACTGTGTGAAGAGTTTTGCAAAAGTGACCTAAGTATTGAGAAATGTGTCCTAGCGTCTGTAAAAAAAACTGTATTAGCACTAAGTAACATAAGGTTGTAAATATCACTGTTGAATGATTGAACTGTGTTGTGTTTTGCTGTTTTCAGAGAGATAATGTGCACATCAATGACAACGTGCTGCACATGTCTCAGAAGTTCGGGGTGGTGAAGGTCGTTTCCTGTCTGTCTACATGTGTTTTTCCAGATAAAACCACATACCCTATCGATGAGACCATGGTAAACTCAAACACACACTTGTAATGGTTGTGTTCAGCTTTGGTTTAGTTTTCACTGTGTTCTGTTCCTCTTTTACCTGCCTTAGTTCTCTTGGTAGTTACACTCCCCATGTATTTAAGCCCTGTGTTTTGTTCAGATTGGTGTATAAAGTACTTGAAAGCATACCTGAGTAAAACTATATATGCGCAGGGCTGGGTGGGTTACTTTTAAAATGTATTTCACTGCAGATTACCAAATACATGCTTTAAAAAGTAATTTGTAACGCATTTCGTTACATTACTCAAGTTTCTAAATCTAAATACTTTAGAATACTTTGGAACACTAATAAGTGTGGAACAAACACAAAAAAGTTAATGCGAGTGTTTATCTCACAATTATGACTTTATTCTCAGAATTGCATGATATAAAGTTGCAATTGTTATGAAGTCAAAATTATGAGATATAAACTCGCAATATTGAGAAAAGTCAGAATTATGAGACATAAATTCGCAATATTGAGAAAAGTCAGAATTATGAGACATAAATTCGTAATATTGAGAAAAGTCAGAATTATGAGACATAAATTCGCAATATTGAGAAAAGTCAGAATTATGAGACATAAACTCACAATATTGAGAAAAGTCAGAATTATGAGATATAAACTCGCAATATTGAGAAAAGTCAGAATTATGAGACATAAACTCACAATATTGAGAAAAGTCAGAATTATGAGATATAAACTCACAATATTGAGAAAAGTCAGAATTATGAGACATAAATTCGTAATATTGAGAAAAGTCAGAATTATGAGACATAAATTCGTAATATTGAGAAAAGTCAGAATTTTGAGATATAAACTCACAATATTGAGAAAAGTCAGAATTTTGAGATATAAACTCACAATATTGAGAAAAGTCAGAATTATGAGATATAAACTCGCAATATTGAGAAAAGTCAGAATTATGAGACATAAACTCACAATATTGAGAAAAGTCAGAATTATGAGATATAAACTCACAATATTGAGAAAAGTCAGAATTATGAGACATAAATTCGTAATATTGAGAAAAGTCAGAATTATGAGACATAAATTCGCAATATTGAGAAAAGTCAGAATTATGAGACATAAATTCGTAATATTGAGAAAAGTCAGAATTTTGAGATATAAACTCACAATATTGAGAAAAGTCAGAATTTTGAGATATAAACTCACAATATTGAGAAAAGTCAGAATTATGAGATATAAACTCACAATATTGAGAAAAGTCATAATTATGAGATATAAACTCACAATATTGAGAAAAGTCAGAATTATGAGATATAAACTCACAATATTGAGAAAAGTCAGAACTGCAAGCAAAGAAGTTGATATAAATTGACAATTGCAAGAAAAAAGTCAGTATTGCAAGTTATCATGTTATTCTGACTTTATAACTTGCAATTATGAGTTTTTATCTCCCAATTCTGATTTTATCGAACACAATTGTGAGTTTAAATCTTGGATTTTTTGAGATAAAAAGTCAGAATTGTGAGATGCGAATTCGCAATTGCCAGGATAAAAAGTCCCAATTACCTTTTTTTTTTTTTTTTTTTTTTTTTACAAAGGGACTCAAACAAGTGTCGGAAAACATGAAAACAGTCCCAGATCCTCCAGTGATGTTTACAATCGCTGTTTAAATGACATTAAAACTCAAAGTAATCACTTTGGTAATCTAAAACACTTTTCAGATGTAACTGTAATCTGATTACCACCCATTTAAAATGAAATACAGTCACTCAAATTTTGTATTTTAAACACGTAACTAAGTTACTTGTATTTCGTTACTCCCCGACATCTTACCAGAAAATAGAAGTAAAAGTAACTGTTTAGAATATTACATGAGTTAAAAGTTTTAAAGTATGTGACACTTGTCTCATCATGGTGAGAAATACTGATTAAAAATGCGCGAGTGTATGACAGTGGATGTCTGTTTGCATAGATTGTGTTTCTGCGTTTCCAGACGTGTTTCTCTCTTTCTGTCTGTGTCAGATGCACAACGGCGCCCCACATGACTCCAACTACGGTTACGCCTACGCCAAACGCATGATTGATGTACACAATAGGTGAGTTTTGCTGTCTGTCAAGCTATTTGGTTCTTGAAGGAGTGTATCCAGATTACATTTCTCTTCTGAAATTTTGCTTAGCGTGAAGCCATTATGGCTTTGTCTACGTTGTCCCCATGGGTGTAGATTGACAGTTGGATACTGGTTGTTCAAGTTTCTAGCCTTACATTGTACATTCAGGCGACTTGTTTAACCCTAAAAAGGGCAAGACCAAAAAGACACATCATAAATAATACAATTTCATGATTTTTTTCTTAAAAAAAAGTTTCATGTTTGTATCTCCTCGGATGACATTTTTTAAACATTCTTTGTAAAATTCTGTTGAACAATAAGTATAATGCCTATTTATGAATGTATGATATTTATTACGTAAATATAAATGATCAATACGACCAAAACTTTGCTGAAAACTTCATTCCCTCTGTCCTCTAATTCATACTAATTCATACTTTTCGTTTTTTTATTAAGTAGTCTTTTTTTGCTCAGAAATCTTTAATGATTTTTATAAAGTAAATATAAGACAAACATTTACTGTACTGAAGCAACTTGGCTTTGCTTGATTATTCATGCATGCAATTTTTAATGTTAAATATTACAATTTATTTTTACAATTTTTCATGTTAATGTCAATGTCAAATATGACACAACAGACATTTGGGGAACATTCATTATCTCCCAATTATCATTGATTTGTAATAAATTGCATATATATGCCATAAAAACCCGATGTATAAATGTGTGTGCGAAATATGATGCTCAACAAAAAACACTGCAAACTTTTTGAGCATCATATTTCGCACACACATCGGGTTTTTATGGCATATATATGCAATTCATTGCAAATCAAGTAAGTTGCTTTAGTACAAAGCATGTGAATATTTTATGAGTATAGCACATCATCCAGTTTGTGACCGTTTGTTTGTTTGTTGCACAACAATCAAAAACAATTCTAACATTATATCAATTATTTTTAAACGAGAGTCACAAGAGGGAACGGCCATTTTTAACTTGAATGTGCTTGACTTCCGTGTCAGCCCTTCCAGTTATTTTAGCTTTACAATTTGCTGTTTCCAGGTGATGAGTGAAGAAGGACAAACTAAACCTTTACAGTAAGCCTTGTGTTTTGTTAAGAAGCAAAGTTGCGTTTAAATTCTGTTGATTACCATGACAAAAATATGTGGCGTGACTGTAGCGGCTCAGGGCCTCTGGTTTTCTTAAGGCAGTCGTAACAATTTGTCAGTGACGTTTCCAGTGCTTTCAGTTGTCCGCCTTATAACAACAAAAAGAACACTATATAACACAAACTCTACAAGTCTCTACAAACTCAGTAAAATCTTGTTCATACATGCAAAACTTGAGTAAATGAGGTGGTTTCACACTGTGGGACTGAATTTAATAAAGCGACGAGAATACTTTTTGTGCACCATGTTGTAGTTCAGTGGTTCCCAAAGTGGGGGTCGCGGGACCCCGCGCAGGGGTCGCGAGATGATTTCTATTTTTTTTTTAAAGTGGAAAAAATATATAGGCCCTATATATTTTTGTTGCAATTAATTTAATTCAATACTTATTAAATGGTGTTTGCAGAAAAGTCTGATTAAAAAATATATATAATGTATATTTTTTAATTAAATTTGTAATTTTGTCCCAGGCATTATACGAGATTACGTCAGCGTCAATCACAATCAAGTTGCGTACATCACGCGCTGTTGTTCGCTAAAGCTAAAGGTGTTTGGAGGCTACAAACAAATTATACCTGCTTTAAAATGACACGGTGGTTAATATCCACAACAGAAAAACCGATTTACAGGTGAGGCCGCGGAGATCAGTGAGGTGATTGTAAATGAAGGACATCATTTTGATGTGTAAAACTGACATTGATATTGCATTATATGTGTGATGCTGAGAGAAATGAGGAAGAATTATTCAGCATGACACAGAAATGCTTTACCGAGTACTTAGTGTTTCGGAAACGTTGACCGTCGGATTAGCATGAGCACGCGGGCGCGCGCGTGCGTGTGCGTGTGTGTGTGTGTGCCGCTCAGACCTGCTCGACTGGTTCCTGATGGCAGAACAATGTTCAACCCAACATAGTTGCACAGTTACTTTCCGAGAGAGAACAGGTGGATATCGAGCGGCTCATGCAGAATTGTAACACTGATTTTTCACGTAGAACAATAAAATATAATTTTGGGGGGGGGGGACCCCTGTTGTAGTTAAATCAATCCTGAAATTAACAAAAAGTACCGATAAATTACGTAGCTAATAACTGGGATACCATGTGATGCCACATTTACCTCAAGAAATTCATTCCTGTGTCCAATCACAGCTTGTTAGAGAAATGAACTCTAGTGAGGAATGCATTGCTAAATTTACGCACTATATATGTTCATCATATTTTTACTTAAGCTGTTAGTGATGACTTAATTAATCTGTTATCAACAAGTTTTATGACATCTACCAATGAACTGGAGTAGAAATGTAATTATATCATTAGAAAGTTGATATAAAAAAAAAAACTGCCTTATGTGCAATTTAAATGATTGTTTACAACAAAGTTGTTATTTGAGTATAGAGAATATATAGCAGTTGAAGTTAATAGTTGTGGCTCTATTGTTAATTTTAGCCTTTCATATTATATAATGTACAGTAGGCCCAAGAGAAAGGGTTTCCTGTATAGTTTAGCTAGAAAGAGATCGAAAAACTGACATGTACCTGAAATGTACAGTATTTTAAGGGTGTGTGTGTTTGTCCGTCAGGGCGTGTTTCCAGCAGTACGGTCTGCGATACACCGCCGTCATCCCCACCAACATATTTGGACCACATGACAACTTCAACATCGAGGACTGTCACGTGATGCCGGGATTGGTCCACAAGGCGTACCTGGCAAAGAGTGAGAGACATGTTTATCTTTCTGGAAGGATCAGTCACATTCAAGGCGTTCCACGTGTTGTGTAAATGTGTGTGTGTTTTGTAGAGGAAGGTACACCTCTGCAGGTCTGGGGTTCAGGTCGCGCCCTGCGGCAGTTCATCTATTCTGTGGATCTGGCTCGTGTGTTTGTGTGGGCTTTGAGGGAGTATGACGAGGTGGAGCCCATCATTGCGTCAGGTACTCGAGCGTGTTTGACACGATCACACATCAGAGCTCAACGGCTGATCAAATATCAAGATTAGGTGATGTTTCTCTCTCTCTAGTCGGAGAGGAGGAAGAGTTGACCATAAAGGACGCTGTAGACGCTGTGGTTGAAGGGTTTGGGTTTGAAGGTGAAGTGATTGTATCCTTTCACACGGTGGAACGCAAAATAAGAAATTTTACACAGATTGTTGTTGAGCTTAAGCATAACATAAGCAGTCCTTGAAAGATTTCGGTGTGAACTAACGCTTTCATCCACAAACCTGAACTAACCTCTCTCAGTATGACACGAGTAAATCAGACGGTCAGCTCAAGAAAACCGCCAGTAACGCCAAACTACGCAAATACCTGCCAGACTTCAAGTTCACACCGTTCAAATCAGGTGATCAATCTTCTCCTCTCTGAAGAGTTTCACCGTTTACTCTATTTTTTTTTTTTAAATTGGCAACCAAAACAAGAATCTTTATAGGTGCTTTTCTTTTTCCAGCCGTCAAGGAGACGTGCGATTGGCTTGCGGCCAATTATGACACCGCCCGTAAATGAAGATCGTCACATCTCATCAGCCGTGGGGAGCATCTCAATGCTCAAATCAAACAGTTCTTAATAATTTGTACAACGATGAAATCATTAAACACTGTAATCTTAGTGCCCTTCTTGTGATTATTTCATGAAAAGAGCACTAAGATGGCAGTGTTCGTGTTCTTTTTGAATGTAATTTAAGTGTTTTGTTTTGATTGTGTTTGGTGCTGTACATTTTCTTCTGTGTGTTTTTTACTGGTCTCTCAATCAGAGTATGTTCTGGGTTTATTGTCTAATGATCTGTATTGTATATTTCAATAATACACTCATATTTTAAATAATGATGATTAATGTCTTTTTTATAAATTCATACATGTCTAGAACAGGGGTTCCCAAACTTTTTAGCCCGCGACCCCCATGATAAATGGCTGCTGCTCCGCGACCCCCCCCCCAAAATTATATTTTATTGTTCTACGTGAAAAATCAGTGTTACAATTCTGCATGAGCCGCTCGATATCCACCTGTTCTCTCTCGGAAAGTAACTGTGCAACTATGTTGGGTTGAACATTGTTCTGCCATCAGGAACCAGTCGAGCAGGTCTGAGCGGCACACACACACACGCGCGCGCGCGCGCGCCCGCGTGCTCATGCTAATCCGACGGTCAACGTTTCCGAAACACTAAGTACTCGGTAAAGCATTTCTGTGTCATGCTGAATAATTCTTCCTCATTTCTCTCAGCATCACACATATAATGCAATATCAATGTCAGTTTTACACATCAAAATGATGTCCTTCATTTACAATCACCTCACTGATCTCCGCGGCCTCACCTGTAAATCGGTTTTTCTGTTGTGGATATTAACCACCGTGTCATTTTAAAGCAGGTATAATTTGTTTGTAGCCTCCAAACACCTTTAGCTTTAGCGAACAACAGCGCGTGATGTACGCAACTTGATTGTGATTGACGCTGACGTAATCTCGTATAATGTCTGGGACAAAATTACAAATTTAATTAAAAAATATACATTATATATATTTTTTAATCAGACTTTTCTGCAAACACCATTTAATAAGTATTGAATTAAATTAATTGCTACAAAAATATATAGGGCCTATATATTTTTTCCACTTTAAAAAAAAAATAGAAATCATCTCGCGACCCCTGCGCGGGGTCCCGCGACCCCCACTTTGGGAACCACTGAACTAGAAAACCAGCAGTTTTCATTTCACTTGTTGCTGCCTTATCGGCAATGACTTCTAAGGCAGCGCAACAGTTTAATGATCTTCAGCCAAATAGAGCGAGCTTTGGTTAGAACTAGAATATTTAATTAGTAAAATGAAACTTTGGTCAAAATCATACATTTACACACAAACTGACCAGAAACCGGAAAACTTTCAAACGCCATCTTTCTTTTTCTTTTTCTAGCTCAACTGTCACCAAATGGAACGCACAGGATTGTGGGATATCAAAGGCAGCGAAGGGTCCATCTTTGCTGCTTTCAAAATTCGACCAGATGAAGGTATCTCAGGGGACAGGAAGTGAAGCTTGTATTGGATTCAGATGTGCCTTGATGCCTTCCTACCTTAGCATGTGTCCTCTGAAGGCAATTTTTAAGTTTTCGGATGCAGCCCATACGAGGTAAATCTGATCAAAACGATCTTGATCAGCAAACAATCAAACTTGACATGCAAGAACAAACCTCTTGCAGAAGCTCGTAACATATGAGAATGAATTGGTTGTCGCTGAACATTCAATTTCCCCACTGCGGCTCAAAAGTGCTGCATAACACGAGAATGAACCTCACTGGTTCTTGCTGAAGCTCAGAAGTGATGCGTAACACGAGAATGAACCTCATTGGTTCTTGCTGAAGGTCAGAAGTGATGCGTAACACGAGAATGAACCTCATTGGTTCTTGCTGAAGCTCAGAAGTGATGCGTAACACGAGAATGAACCTCATTGGTTCTTGCTGAAGCTCAGAAGTGATGCGTAACACGAGAATGAACCTCATTGGTTCTTGCTGAAGGTCAGAAGTGATGCGTAACACGAGAATGAACCTCATTGGTTCTTGCTGAAGCTCAGAAGTGATGCGTAACACGAGAATGAACCTCATTGGTTCTTGAAGCTCAGAAGTGATGCGTAACACGAGAATGAACCTCATTGGTTCTTGAAGCTCAGAAGTGATGCGTAACACGAGAATGAACCTCATTGGTTCTTGCTGAAGGTCAGAAGTGATGCGTAACACGAGAATGAACCTCATTGGTTCTTGCTGAAGCTCAGAAGTGATGCGTAACACGAGAATGAACCTCATTGGTTCTTGAAGCTCAGAAGTGATGCGTAACACGAGAATGAACCTCATTGGTTCTTGAAGCTCAGAAGTGATGCGTAACACGAGAATGAACCTCATTGGTTCTTGAAGCTCAGACGTGATGCGTAACACGAGAATGAACCTCATTGGTTCTTGAAGCTCAGAAGTGATGCGTAACACGAGAATGAACCTCATTGGTTCTTGCTGAAGCTCAGAAGTGATGCGTAACACGAGAATGAACCTCATTGGTTCTTGAAGCTCAGAAGTGATGCGTAACACGAGAATGAACCTCATTGGTTCTTGAAGCTCAGAAGTGATGCGTAACACGTGAATGAACCTCATTGGTTCTTGAAGCTCAGAAGTGATGCGTAACACGAGAATGAACCTCATTGGTTCTTGAAGCTCAGAAGTGATGCGTAACACGAGAATGAACCTCATTGGTTCTTGAAGCTCAGAAGTGATGCGTAACACGAGAATGAACCTCATTGGTTCTTGAAGCTCAGAAGTGATGCGTAACACGAGAATGAACCTCATTGGTTCTTGAAGCTCAGAAGTGATGCGTAACATGAGAATGAACCTCATTGGTTCTTGAAGCTCAGAAGTGATGCGTAACACGAGAATGAACCTCATTGGTTCTTGAAGCTCAGAAGTGATGCGTAACACGAGAATGAACCTCATTGGTTCTTGCTGAAGCTCAGAAGTGATGCGTAACACGAGAATGAACCTCATTGGTTCTTGAAGCTCAGAAGTGATGCGTAACACGAGAATGAACCTCATTGGTTCTTGCTGAAGCTCAGAAGTGATGCGTAACACGAGAATGAACCTCATTGGTTCTTGAAGCTCAGAAGTGATGCGTAACACGAGAATGAACCTCATTGGTTCTTGAAGCTCAGAAGTGATGCGTAACACGAGCATGAACCTCATTGGTTCTTGAAGCTCAGAAGTGATGCGTAACACGAGAATGAACCTCATTGGTTCTTGAAGCTCAGAAGTGATGCGTAACATGAGAATGAACCTCATTGGTTCTTGAAGCTCAGAAGTGATGCGTAACACGAGAATGAACCTCATTGGTTCTTGAAGCTCAGAAGTGATGCGTAACACGAGAATGAACCTCATTGGTTCTTGCTGAAGCTCAGAAGTGATGCGTAACACGAGAATGAACCTCATTGGTTCTTGAAGCTCAGAAGTGATGCGTAACACGAGAATGAACCTCATTGGTTCTTGCTGAAGCTCAGAAGTGATGCGTAACACGAGAATGAACCTCATTGGTTCTTGAAGCTCAGAAGTGATGCGTAACACGAGAATGAACCTCATTGGTTCTTGAAGCTCAGAAGTGATGCGTAACACGAGAATGAACCTCATTGGTTCTTGAAGCTCAGAAGTGATGCGTAACACGAGAATGAATCTCATTGGTTCTTGAAGCTCAGAAGTGATGCGTAACACGAGAATGAACCTCATTGGTTCTTGAAGCTCAGACGTGATGCGTAACACGAGAATGAACCTCATTGGTTCTTGAAGCTCAGAAGTGATGCGTAACACGAGAATGAACCTCATTGGTTCTTGAAGCTCAGAAGTGATGCGTAACACGAGAATGAACCTCACTGGTTTTCGCTGAAGCTCAGACTTGCGGCGTAACACGAGAATGAACCTCATTGGTTCTTGAAGCTCAGAAGTGATGCGTAACACGAGAATGAACCTCATTGGTTCTTGAAGCTCAGAAGTGATGCGTAACACGAGAATGAACCTCATTGGTTCTTGAAGCTCAGAAGTGATGCGTAACACGAGAATGAACCTCATTGGTTCTTGAAGCTCAGAAGTGATGCGTAACATGAGAATGAACCTCATTGGTTCTTGAAGCTCAGAAGTGATGCGTAACGCGAGAATGAACCTCATTGGTTCTTGAAGCTCAGAAGTGATGCGTAACACGAGAATGAACCTCATTGGTTCTTGCTGAAGCTCAGAAGTGATGCGTAACACGAGAATGAACCTCATTGGTTCTTGAAGCTCAGAAGTGATGCGTAACACGAGAATGAACCTCATTGGTTCTTGCTGAAGCTCAGAAGTGATGCGTAACACGAGAATGAACCTCATTGGTTCTTGAAGCTCAGAAGTGATGCGTAACACGAGAATGAACCTCATTGGTTCTTGAAGCTCAGAAGTGATGCGTAACACGAGAATGAACCTCATTGGTTCTTGAAGCTCAGAAGTGATGCGTAACACGAGAATGAACCTCATTGGTTCTTGAAGCTCAGAAGTGATGCGTAACATGAGAATGAACCTCATTGGTTCTTGAAGCTCAGAAGTGATGCGTAACACGAGAATGAACCTCATTGGTTCTTGAAGCTCAGAAGTGATGCGTAACACGAGAATGAACCTCATTGGTTCTTGCTGAAGCTCAGAAGTGATGCGTAACACGAGAATGAACCTCATTGGTTCTTGAAGCTCAGAAGTGATGCGTAACACGAGAATGAACCTCATTGGTTCTTGCTGAAGCTCAGAAGTGATGCGTAACACGAGAATGAACCTCATTGGTTCTTGAAGCTCAGAAGTGATGCGTAACACGAGAATGAACCTCATTGGTTCTTGAAGCTCAGAAGTGATGCGTAACACGAGAATGAACCTCATTGGTTCTTGAAGCTCAGAAGTGATGCGTAACACGAGAATGAACCTCATTGGTTCTTGAAGCTCAGACGTGATGCGTAACACGAGAATGAACCTCATTGGTTCTTGAAGCTCAGAAGTGATGCGTAACACGAGAATGAACCTCATTGGTTCTTGAAGCTCAGAAGTGATGCGTAACACGAGAATGAACCTCACTGGTTTTCGCTGAAGCTCAGACTTGCGGCGTAACACGAGAATGAACCTCATTGGTTCTTGAAGCTCAGAAGTGATGCGTAACACGAGAATGAACCTCATTGGTTCTTGAAGCTCAGAAGTGATGCGTAACACGAGAATGAACCTCATTGGTTCTTGAAGCTCAGAAGTGATGCGTAACACGAGAATGAACCTCATTGGTTCTTGAAGCTCAGAAGTGATGCGTAACACGAGAATGAACCTCATTGGTTCTTGAAGCTCAGAAGTGATGCGTAACACGAGAATGAACCTCATTGGTTCTTGAAGCTCAGAAGTGATGCGTAACACGAGAATGAACCTCATTGGTTCTTGCTGAAGCTCAGAAGTGATGCGTAACACGAGAATGAACCTCATTGGTTCTTGAAGCTCAGAAGTGATGCGTAACACCAGAATGAACCTCATTGGTTCTTGCTGAAGCTCAGAAGTGATGCGTAACACGAGAATGAACCTCATTGGTTCTTGCTGAAGCTCAGAAGTGATGCGTAACACGAGAATGAACCTCATTGGTTCTTGCTGAAGCTCAGAAGTGATGCGTAACACGAGAATGAACCTCATTGGTTCTTGAAGCTCAGAAGTGATGCGTAACACGAGAATGAACCTCATTGGTTTTCGCTGAAGCTCAGACTTGCGGCGTAACACGAGAATGAACCTCATTGGTTCTTGAAGCTCAGAAGTGATGCGTAACACGAGAATGAACCTCATTGGTTCTTGAAGCTCAGAAGTGATGCGTAACACGAGAATGAACCTCATTGGTTCTTGAAGCTCAGAAGTGATGCGTAACACGAGAATGAATCTCATTGGTTCTTGAAGCTCAGAAGTGATGCGTAACACGAGAATGAACCTCATTGGTTCTTGAAGCTCAGACGTGATGCGTAACACGAGAATGAACCTCATTGGTTCTTGAAGCTCAGAAGTGATGCGTAACACGAGAATGAACCTCATTGGTTCTTGAAGCTCAGAAGTGATGCGTAACACGAGAATGAACCTCACTGGTTTTCGCTGAAGCTCAGACTTGCGGCGTAACACGAGAATGAACCTCATTGGTTCTTGAAGCTCAGAAGTGATGCGTAACACGAGAATGAACCTCATTGGTTCTTGAAGCTCAGAAGTGATGCGTAACACGAGAATGAACCTCATTGGTTCTTGAAGCTCAGAAGTGATGCGTAACACGAGAATGAACCTCATTGGTTCTTGAAGCTCAGAAGTGATGCGTAACATGAGAATGAACCTCATTGGTTCTTGAAGCTCAGAAGTGATGCGTAACACGAGAATGAACCTCATTGGTTCTTGAAGCTCAGAAGTGATGCGTAACACGAGAATGAACCTCATTGGTTCTTGCTGAAGCTCAGAAGTGATGCGTAACACGAGAATGAACCTCATTGGTTCTTGAAGCTCAGAAGTGATGCGTAACACGAGAATGAACCTCATTGGTTCTTGCTGAAGCTCAGAAGTGATGCGTAACACGAGAATGAACCTCATTGGTTCTTGAAGCTCAGAAGTGATGCGTAACACGAGAATGAACCTCATTGGTTCTTGAAGCTCAGAAGTGATGCGTAACACGAGAATGAACCTCATTGGTTCTTGAAGCTCAGAAGTGATGCGTAACACGAGAATGAACCTCATTGGTTCTTGAAGCTCAGAAGTGATGCGTAACATGAGAATGAACCTCATTGGTTCTTGAAGCTCAGAAGTGATGCGTAACACGAGAATGAACCTCATTGGTTCTTGAAGCTCAGAAGTGATGCGTAACACGAGAATGAACCTCATTGGTTCTTGCTGAAGCTCAGAAGTGATGCGTAACACGAGAATGAACCTCATTGGTTCTTGAAGCTCAGAAGTGATGCGTAACACGAGAATGAACCTCATTGGTTCTTGCTGAAGCTCAGAAGTGATGCGTAACACGAGAATGAACCTCATTGGTTCTTGAAGCTCAGAAGTGATGCGTAACACGAGAATGAACCTCATTGGTTCTTGAAGCTCAGAAGTGATGCGTAACACGAGAATGAACCTCATTGGTTCTTGAAGCTCAGAAGTGATGCGTAACACGAGAATGAACCTCATTGGTTCTTGAAGCTCAGAAGTGATGCGTAACACGAGAATGAACCTCATTGGTTCTTGAAGCTCAGACGTGATGCGTAACACGAGAATGAACCTCATTGGTTCTTGAAGCTCAGAAGTGATGCGTAACACGAGAATGAACCTCATTGGTTCTTGAAGCTCAGAAGTGATGCGTAACACGAGAATGAACCTCACTGGTTTTCGCTGAAGCTCAGACTTGCGGCGTAACACGAGAATGAACCTCATTGGTTCTTGAAGCTCAGAAGTGATGCGTAACACGAGAATGAACCTCATTGGTTCTTGAAGCTCAGAAGTGATGCGTAACACGAGAATGAACCTCATTGGTTCTTGAAGCTCAGAAGTGATGCGTAACACGAGAATGAACCTCATTGGTTCTTGAAGCTCAGAAGTGATGCGTAACACGAGAATGAACCTCATTGGTTCTTGAAGCTCAGAAGTGATGCGTAACACGAGAATGAACCTCATTGGTTCTTGAAGCTCAGAAGTGATGCGTAACACGAGAATGAACCTCATTGGTTCTTGCTGAAGCTCAGAAGTGATGCGTAACACGAGAATGAACCTCATTGGTTCTTGAAGCTCAGAAGTGATGCGTAACACCAGAATGAACCTCATTGGTTCTTGCTGAAGCTCAGAAGTGATGCGTAACACGAGAATGAACCTCATTGGTTCTTGCTGAAGCTCAGAAGTGATGCGTAACACGAGAATGAACCTCATTGGTTCTTGCTGAAGCTCAGAAGTGATGCGTAACACGAGAATGAACCTCATTGGTTCTTGCTGAAGCTCAGAAGTGATGCGTAACACGAGAATGAACCTCATTGGTTCTTGAAGCTCAGACGTGATGCGTAACACGAGAATGAACCTCATTGGTTCTTGAAGCTCAGACGTGATGCGTAACACGAGAATGAACCTCATTGGTTCTTGCTGAAGCTCAAACAAACTGCGTAACACGTGAGAATAACTCCATATTAATTACAGTAATTTACTGCTGTTTCCTGCATTTTGCAAAGAGGAAACTGCTTGTTCTTTGTCTGCAAAGAAGAACTTGCTTTCTTAAAATGGGAAACTGCTGTTAACCAGACAAGACTTCTATAATTAAGGGACATTAAAAGAGATGGTTTAAAAAGTGTAATTTAAATAAAGAACTGATTGCTCAGACACAGTTATGGTCAGAATTTACAAAGATTCAGTTTGATTCAATTTGAGCCCTACAGTACATCTTAAAGTGGCCCTATTATGCTATTTTAAAGCTTCCTAATTTTGTTTGGGAGTCTCCTACAACAGGTTTACATGGATCAAACACTTTCATTTTCTTATGAATTGCACATCACCACATTGTTCAATGATTCTCAAAAGACTCATTCGAAGATTCAGTCTCTCTAAACCCCTCCCTCACATTTCCACAGCAGTTGAACCATACACAAGTCACTCACTAATACGTCATTACTTCAGGTTGAATGATTCTGGCTAAGAAATAGATAAACTTGAAAATGTCCACAAATGGACAGCTCCATCAATTATCTGGATGACACCGAGACCATGAGTTTAGGCACGAAGTAACAGATATGTGTTTCTGTGCGCCAGTTTGTCCGCCTCTCCAAAACAGGATCTGCACATACACAGATACACAGCAACTTCAAGGTTGAAGTTGGTTGAGTCCAAGCTCTAATCAGGAACTTTCCCAAAACATACAGATATGTTGTTCTTTTCTCTCTGTGAAAGGTTCAGACAATATTCATCATTATTCTCTAGTGATTGAAGAAGAAAAGGAAAATAAATGCTTTAAAGGAGAGCTATAACGCCCCTTTTACAAGATGTAATATCAGTCTCTGGTGTCTCCAGAATGTGTATGAAGTTTCAGCTCAAAATCCCCCACAGTTCCAACTTTTAGACGTTTCTGAACGGTTAGTGGATAAATTGATGTAGTTGCTGTGGAGTTGATCAACTCATCACTAGCATGTGTCGTCACGTTCATCTTTTTTCCTTGAATCGACCCTCGTTTGTGAAGCGGTCCGGCGTAAAATGACGACATCAACAACACTCGACTACAACAACTCTAAAGCAGCCCAACATGGCCCCGCCCCCTTTGATGAGTGTTCTCGGGGGCGGGGCTAATGTAAATATTATACATCAATAATTAATCATACTTATAGTTTGTGATTTTGAGAAGCAAGTTGGTCCAAATAAATTGGGGACTTTCCAATCAACATAAACCAGCTCCAGTGTTTGTGGGCGGGGCTTCGTAGATGTTCACGGGCAGCTCGTTTCCGCAGTTCAGAATCGACTGTGGGTTTTTTTGAGAGAAAGAGAGAGACAGTAACTTTATTTATCCTGCACTTTGATCTTTAAAACTTTGCCCTACCTTTTTACGTTCTCAAACAGCTATATTACACACTGCATGAAAGGTAAAATCTGAAAAAGCATAATATGGGCACTTTAATGAAGGAAAAGGAAGTTCATTGACAGAAGTGAAAGCTTGACTCACCAATCAGATAAAAACTGGAGCTGGATTTGGCAGTTCTCTGGGAAAGAAAATGGAAATTTATGGCTCTAAAAGCAACAATATTGCTCATTCCATCTTGTCTAAAGGTAAATTTGCAGAATCAATAGAAATAATAACTCTAAACAAAATTCTGGGTCAAAAATGGACACCCCCAATTTTAAACCCAAAGGTTGGGTTTGTCCATATTTGACCCAAATTTGAGTTGAAACATCCCAGCAGTTTTTAGACTCTAGTGTGTGTTGAATAGAACAAAAGAGCAAACAAGTCCAGACAGTGTGGATGGATCTGAAGCCACAGTTACATTCAGAGTGTTGGTAAATATGTGTGTGTCTGTGTGTTTTGTAGAGGAAGGTGCACCTCTGCAGGTCTGGGGTTCAGGTCGCGCCCTGCGGCAGTTCATCTATTCTGTGGATCTGGCTCGTCTGTTTCTGTGGGTTTTGAGGAAGTATCATTGCGTCAGGTACTCGAGCGTGTTTGACATGATCACACATCAGAGCTCAACGGCTGATCAAATATCAAGATTAGGTGATGTTTCTCTCTCTCTAGTCGGAGAGGAGGAAGAGTTGACCGTGAAGGACGCTGTGGTTGAAGGGTTTGGGTTTGAAGGTGAAGCGATTGTATCCTTTCACACGGTGTCTACAGTTATTTTGGAATGCAAAATGAGAAATTTTGCAGAATGTCCAGATTGTTCTTGAGCTTAAGCATAACATAAGCAGTCCTTGAATGATGACTTTTTCCTGTCTGTGAGAACTAACCCCTTTCATCCACAAACCTTAACTAACCTCTCTCAGTATGACACAAGTAAATCAGCACAAGAAAACCGCCAGTGACGCCAAACTACGCAAATACCTGCCAGACTTCAAGTTCACACCGTTCAAATCAGGTGATCAATCTTCTGAAGAGCTTCTGCATTCATTAAATGTTTTCCAATAGTAGTCTTCGTCAGGAACCTGGGTGTGCTCTTTGATACCAGTTTTTCATTTGAAAGCCACATTTCTAGTATATGTAAAACCGCATTCTTCCATCTTAAAACTGTATCTAAACTACAACATATGCTCTCAATGACAAATGCGGACCAGTTAGTTCATGCGTTCATGACCTCAAGGCTAGATTGATACTGAACACGCTGAACACTTCCTATAACACCGAAGAAGAATGGTGTCTATGCTAATTTTAGTCGCTCTGCTTATCCCGAGTTTTACCATTTAACGTGATTGGCTGGATCCGGGCCGTGTCCGTGGCCCTGGGGTGTCAGCAGAGACTGTGTGAACTAGCTCCTCCCTTGTGAGGGCTTTACCAACACATCAGCCAGTGGCACAGATCCCCAACAAACCGTCCCATGCCGGTGTGATGTGAAAGATCTTAAACTAGATGGAACTGGATTAAATATTTTGACTATTGCGATCCCAAATATGACCCGTAACTCTGCCGGAGTATCGGACAAGTGTTCACTGTTGGCCAGAGGAGAACTGACCCCCTGACTAAGCCTGGTTTCTCCCAAGGTTTTTTTCTCCATTTTGTAGGAGTTTTGGTTCCTTGCCGCTGTTGCCTTTGGCTTGCTTGGTTGGGGACACTTGCTTGATATTCAGCAGTGTTTTTGATATCCTGCATTGGCGCCGTTGTATGCGAACTGAGCTGAGCTGGACGATTACATCACTGTTTTTCTCCAGTGCTGATATACAGAAATTAACTAGAGTAATAACTATTGATCTTTGCAACGGAATGAATCAATAATGTATAGAATAAGCTGGACAATGACACCATTTTCTTTGGGAGCTGCTATGTAGCCAAAAATGATTTGCCAATTATTACTGTAAAGCTGCTCTGACACCATTTATATTGTAAAAAGCGCTATATAAGTAAAGGTGACTTGACTTGAATAGTAGTCAAAAGAACAGTCATTATAGGTGCTTTTCATAGCTATCAAGAAGACGTGCGATTGGTTCATGGCTAATTATGCTATGGCATCACCCATAAATGAAGATCTTCACATCTCATTGGCTAAGGGGAGTTTGAACACTTAAAAATATACATTTTAATTTGTGCCGTGTACTGTTCGGTGCTTTACATTCTCTCCTGTTTTTACTGGCCTGTCAATCAGGGTTTATTTTCTAATGGCCTGTATTCTGTACTGTGTATTTTAATAATACACTCATGTTAATGATGTTTAATGTGCTTTTCTATTTTGGGGATATTTTAAGGGTTCCCAAATGTCTACAAAATTTCACTTCGTTTTTAGCATTATGGTTCCAGATGATTTTAATTCAAAACCATGTTATAAGTGAGATTTACGAAACATAAATGAAAAAGAAGCAAGAAGCTCTACACTGTAGAACCATAAAGAGTTAGTGTGATGTTATTTAGTGCAAAAGAATATGGAGACGGAGAGATTCATATGTGATGTGTCTTTATTTACAGATGTCTACACAGGAACACAGAGTGGGATCTTCTACAAAGCCCAGGCCATAACACTGCTAACTCTGAGAGGTAAGGTCACTTGTTGTACAAGCATGCCCTCTATTGGTCACACTCTGAAATAACATTATTCTGAGGTCAGGCTGCTCCTCCACATGCATTCTAGGCATTTGCCAGGTCCAGGGGGGATATATTTAATTTATAACACGGCTCTGTGGAATACTTGATTCTGATTGGTCAGTCGCGCCGTCCAGCGGTATGTTATTCCCCGATAACAACCGCTGAAAACAGAGATCACAGGCTCATCCGGGTAACTGAGGTCAGCAGCGCGAATACGCTTGCTAAAAACGTTTTTTCTTCGTCGAAGTTTTGTATTTGGTGAGCTAATAAAATATTAAAACTCATTCAAACATATATTTTGTGTACAGTTACTTGTCATCCAGTATAGTGGACTCGCTTTCTCGTTTCATACAAACGCAGCTGCGGCCATTTTGCGACTGTTTTTTTACACTACTTTATTATAAAATGCAGGTACGATTTTCATCTTTGAAGTTTAATCTCAGGTTAATATCTCTTATTCCCATAATTATTTATGAGGCGAAATGCCGTTTAATAAGTGGTGTGACTGTACCGTATCCCTTAAATGTTCGTCTAGTTTGAACTTCCCGCGCAACTTCTCTTTGGCGGGATAATGTACATCCAGCAGTGTTATCTCAGAATAAACCCTTTTAGGCTGATGCAAGATCATGCTGTCAGGGTTTATTTTGATTATTTAGTTGACAACACGTGTCTTAAATGGAGGGATACAAATCCTTTGACCACGATGGACTGTGAATCAGGATTCAATTTAACACAGTGCTGATCTGAAACTATTAAATTGATCAAGGTGTAAGTGTTGAAGTTTTATTCACAAACGAGAAGTTGTGACATAATTAGCAAACACGCTTTTACTTGAAAGTTGAAAAATGAAAGTTATCCCATAATTTACTCACCCTCAAGACATACATTTTACACTTTAATTGTTCTGATAAGATTGTGAAATTGAACAAAATACTCATGAAAGTGTTGCTAATTTCACTATCTCTATGTTTCTAATTGTATAGAGCAAGAAGAAGGTTTACACGCATGTCAAAAACAAACATTTATCACTGATTTAATACAATGTTATGCAGGCTATCAACTGCGAAAGCAATAGGGAATGACAAAACTGAAATCACAACTGAAACTTTATTATGCCAACACAGGTACATGTATTCACTACAAAAGAAGCCTTTATAATTAAAACGAACAAACTTCACAGCATAAGTGCATATCATTTAAGCAATGCGCATATGGCAAGCCGTTTTAGCTTTTAAACTTTGTTCTATAAATATATTTAAAGATAGTAACAATTGTATTTTGACGAGTGATAATTATAATTCGACTAGTCAGAATGTCAATTAGAGATATCTGCAATTATAATTGCACTAGTAAGAAATCCGATTTGAGATATCTGTAATATATATTTGACTAGTCAAAACTCCATTTAAGATATCTGTAATGATGTCATAGAAATCTTTAAAAGACGCGTCATTTATCCGCAAAGGTAATTAGAGATATCTGTAATTCGGTTTTGACTAGTCACAATTATATTTTAAGATATCTGAATTTTAATTGCTCCTAGTCGAATCTGTCGTGCGTGACGTGAAACTGCATTTCCTCAGCGCCACCCAGAGGCGCTATCTCGACAACTATATTACCTTAGAAAACGGTTGACAACGCAAAACAAGCCCGCGATTTGCAAATAATGCAGTTACTATTCCAGTGTTAATAACATACACAGTTACTTTTACAGTAATTTTATTACCTTAAAACCAGATCAGCCCGTTGAGATTTTTTGGCGCGCAGACAATATGGTTAGAAAAGGCGGGGCTTAGCAAAGGGGTGGTTTGAGAACGCAATTCAGATATCTATAAAATAATTTCGACTAGTCAGAATGTTCATTCAAGATATCTACTCTGTAAGTGTTCCTAGTCACAAAGCGGAATGCAGATATCTCCAAAGAAAGATCCTCCTAGTCAAAAAACAGACTGAGATATCTATAATTTAGTTCAAGATATCTTTAAATGAGTTTTGACTAGGACGAATTCCGATTCAAGATTCTCTAATTAAGTGTTGCCTAGTCAAAAATCCAGTTCAAGATATCTACAACTGTAATTTGACTAGTAATAAATTATCTACATATTTATTTTTGGATATCTTAAAAAACGATGAATTAAAGATATCTCAAATTTGATTATGACTAGACAAAACTGAGTTAGAGATATCTCTAATTATAATTTGCACTAGTGGCAATTAAATTGAAGATATCTCTAATTTAATTGCCACTAGTGCAAATTATAATCTGGGATATCTCTAACTGGGTTTTGTGTAGTCATAATCAAATTGGAGATATATGTAATTACAATTTCTACTAGTCAAAACTCATTTGTAGATATCTGAAAATATTTTCCAATAGAAGTCAATGGAAGAATTTGACTAGTCATAAAAGCATTGTAGATATCTGTAATGTATATTACGACTAGTCAAATTAACATTGTAGATATCTTAATTGCAATTATGACGACGAGTCAAAATTGCAGAAGAGATATCTGGAAATGGAATTATGACTAGTCAAAACTGATTTATGACTAGTACGGGAAGGAGTATTTAATGATAAAACGGCTTGCCATAATGCGCATGTATAGAGAAAGTATAGTGCAATGGTGTATTGTTTGTGACTCTTAAGCTCCGCCCTCGGCACGCCTCCAGGAGCTCAACTGTTTTCGGAAAGAAGCGGCACAGCTGTATCTGTCTTTTTATAAATCTGATAAAACTAAAGACTCTTCGGAGATATGAAGGATGCAATATTACTTTATAGGTACCTCAGATTAATTTAAGATAGGCAGAAAATATAGGGCTTTTCACACTTGAAAGTTAACCCTGGGTCATTCTAAACCCCTGGTAAAAAGAAGCGTTATCTTTAATCACGTTTCACACTGTGCATACTATAGCCGGGGTTAACGGTTAATCCTGGGTATTCATAAGATAACCCTGGGTTAATATGCATATTTGCGGTGTCAGTGTCACTAACTGGACAAACGCATAAAGGCTCTAGTGTTGTCCTCATATTTTTCCCATAATAGGCAGAAATGACTGTTTACACATCGGCAGTGTTTCCATGACTCAGCATCAATAAAAGGCACGCGATTGGTTGTCGGTTGCTAAGCATCTAGTTGTTACATTCTAACACAGCAACTGTACAGGTTTGGCACCGCAATGCCGAGAAAGCGGTGCTAACCCTACTCCAGAGCAGGGTTTCATAATCTCAGACAAAAAGCGCTGCTAACACGGCATCTAAATTACAAGTGTGAAACGCTCCTTTACCCGAGGTTAAAAGCGGTGTTTAGAATGACGATAACCCGGGGTTAAGCCCAGTGTGAAAAGCCCTTGTGTGAGTCACGTCCCCTTTAAGAAACACCCGAAACAAGCATTTAAGAGAGCTAAGATAGCAGTGTTCAATGATTTATTAAGGTTTGTTCAAGTGGTTTGACCAATCATTGGTTTCCAGCATTGAATAGTGTTTAAACTCCCCACAGCCAATGACATGTGACGATCTTCATTTACGGGCGATGTCAATATTGGCCACAAACCAATCACACGTCTCCTTGATAGCTGTAAAAAAAAAGAAAGGCATCTATAATGACTGTTCTTTTGACTACTATTGAGAAACATTTAGTAAACGGTGAAACTCTTCAGAGAGGTGAAGATTGATCACCTGACTTGAACGGTGTGAACTTGAAGTCTGGCAGGTATTTGCGTAGTTTGGCGTTACTGGCGGTTTTCTTGAATTGACCCTCTGATTTACTCGTGTCATACTGAGAGAGGTTAGTTAAGGTTCGTGGATGAAAGCGTTAGTTCACACTGAAAAGAAAACTTTGTCATTCAAGGACTACTTTTATGATGCTTTTTGAAGCTCAAGAACAATCTGGAAAGTCTGCACCTTAATTTGCGTTCCACAGAACAAACATTGCCGTTCTGTAAAAACTACAGATTTTCACCATTGTGTGTGCGAAAGGATACAATCACGTCACCTTTGAACTCCAACGCTTCAACCACAGCGTCCGCAGCGTCCTTTATGGACAACTCATCCTCCTCTCCGACTAGAGAGAGAGAAACAAATGAGATATTTCAGATTCATTTAGACTCAGATTTCTTTCCAATAACTTACTGAGTTAAATCTCAGTCAAAATGTGTCTATCTGCGTTTCATTCAGAATAATACTGCTCTCTAAAGACACTTTAAGTAAACATATGATAATCCATATGTTTTTATCAGAAAGAGCCCAGAGGGATGTAAACATAAATATAATAAAACACAGAAAGGCGCCAGCAGTTAACAGGTTAATGTATTATTTCCCGTTTCAGGACTAGCAAAACAATGTATTTACTCTGTACACAGTAACATCCCCAGAGTTAAATCAACTCTACTCAGATAACATTTGGTCCCTCTGTAAATAGTGTTAAAGTCACACTCTTCAGAGATTGAATGTCTTTTATCTTCAGTTGATTTCATCTAAGACTGTGGCTGAAGTCAGTTGTAGTTCTTGTGTTTCTCTTTTCTACAGTGATTCTGCTTGTTAACAGCAGGTGTTCATCATTAATGTTCAATCATCGCTTAATTAATTGCTTAATTATCTCATTAACTTTAACTCTGCTTCAGTGTGACTTTAACACTATTTAGAGAGGGACCAAATGTTATCTGAGCAGAGTTGATTTAACTCTGGGGTTTTTACTGTGTACAGTGGCCAAATCTTCAAGATAACAGAGGCAGAGGTGGGTGAACAGGTTGGTGGGTTTGCCCACTTTTGTGCTCACTGTTGATCCTAACGAGTCATTTTCGCGGAATCCAAAAAACTTCCAGAGCCTTTGTAAGCACCAGGGTCCCTGCCCTAAGATAATGCTGGATCCTGAGCCTCAGAAACCATCCTGATCCATCAGGAAGGAAGAGGAGAGTACAAAGTCTTGCTGTGGCAGGACCACCCTCCAAAAAGTCTGGAGTCGCCAACCCCCCGTTCAGTTCCAGGTGTTGGAGGCAAAGTGTTTGTTGCAAGTTCATTTGAATCTTCACGCACCCATGCAACTGACCACTGTTATAGTTTCAAAATATAAAACAAAAAAACAGCACTTTTCCTCTTCCTAATACTACAAGCGTCAGTCCCTTGTCTCAGCACAGTGGCCTGTCACCCGAAATGCGTCAGCCCCTCGCCACCCAGGTCCAGGCTCAGATCGTGGCCTCTCTTATGGGCACTTATGGGCACAGCGCAACCTGCACAAGCTGAACCAAGACAATGTGTCTTCAGGTGACTTGACGCACAATCTAGAGTGTCTTCCGGAGGGCAGAGGTTGACACATTCATCTCAGAAGACAACTCTCACTGCCCATTATTCTTCTTAAAGGACTGGGACACTCTAGTCCAGTGGTTCTTAACCTTGTTGGAGGTACTGAACCCCACCAGTTTCATATGCGCATTCACCGAACCCTTCTTAATAGGAAAAAGCGGGGCGTGTCATCACGAATCATATGAGTCGGGTGTGTGTCTTGACCTCCGCCGAACCCCTGGGGGTTAAGAACCACTGCTCTAGTCCATGAGTGGCCCAGCTTTCCCCTGTATGTCTTTGCCCTAGTCGCGCTGCTCCCTCAGGTTATCAGACGAATCAGGGTGGACAGATGCGCAGTCCTTCTGGCCAGTCATGGCTCCTCGAGTTGATGCAGCTGCTCACAGCATCTCCCTGGCCATTTCCCCTGAGGAAAGACCTGCTGTCCCAGCTGAAAGGGATGATTTGGCACTCCCAACCTGTGTTGTGGGCCCTCCATGTCTGGCCCCTCAACAGGAGTCTGCCAGGGTACTCTGCACTATTTCTGAGGCTAGGGCCCCATACTAGATGCCTCGATGCCCTTAAGTCGTCTGCCGCCTTCGACTGGTGTGCAGTCTAGAATGATGGCCCAGCTTCCTATGATGATTTACTGGTGCTGTCTTTCCTGCAGGAGCTGCTGGACAAGGGGAGCACACCTGCCACGCTCAAAGTTTACGTGCAGCAAACCACGCTCTTGTGGCTGGCCAGTCTATGGGCAGGAACGACTTCAAGAACGTAATTTGTTTGCCATAAGGCTGATGGGCTAACAATGTCCAAACAAACAAGGGCAGTTTGAAAACTGTCTCTACCCACTTGAACCAAATACACCTGGCTGTGCCTGAAAAAGGGGCGGCGCTGCACATGTAGCTCCTCCCCAAACCTACTCTGATTGGCATGATAGTAAATATGTTTGTAGTCTTTCGTTCAAATCTAAATGAACTGCACAGCAGTTTCACAAAGCCTCCATTATAACGCACAGAAGAAGAAAACATTAGCCTGTATCTCGCAATGTCCCTGAAATGATTGTTTTGCTAAATTAAGCTAGTCTTTAGGCTAACGCACAAACAACCCCAAAACATACAAAAAAAAATGCATTGGTTGATTATCCACGGCAGGAGGGTCGGGTCTTCGAGTAAAGGAATTAATTATGAATTCACTAAATAATTTACAAAATGTGATTACTTCATATCACCATAGTATGAGAAAGGAAATGAAGATACAGAAAGCTCTCAGATTTCATAAAAAAAGATCTTCATTCGTGCTCTGAAGATGAATGAAAGTCTTACGGGTTTGGAATGACATGGTAATTAATGAAAGAATTTAAATTTTTGAGTGAACAATCCCTCGAGTACCTGACAGAATGATGGGCTCCACCTCGTCATACTCCCTCAAAACCCACAGAAACAGACGAGCCAGATCCAGAGAATAGATGAACTGCCGTAGAGGACGTCCTGAACCCCAGACCTGCAGAGGTGCACCTTCCTCTACAAAACACACAGACACATGAAACATGTTTTCCATATGAACTCTGATTGAATGAGGCTCTAGATCAACTGCACAGAAAAGTGAAGCCAAAACATTTTGATCGCCCCCTGGTGGCTGGCTGCAATATAGTTTATAAATCCCCCCCCTCTCCGAATGGGACCTGAACCAAAAAAAAAATAAAATAAAAATCAAATTATACCCCTTAACGGTTCATTCAAGAATGCTTTGGAATATATACCTAATATTTGGTCTTGTTTTAAAGAAGACAGATTGTTGCTGAAGTTTCTACGGTTTCTACGGTGGCCGAGAGAGCTCAAAGCGCTGCAAATAAGAAAACACATGCAAATAAAAAAAAAACGTGATCATCAGTTTGACAACACATATGCTGCAAATCCTCACAACACATGCAAACACAAAAACACGTTGCATATACAAAAGCGTGCTGCATATACAAAAACGCGCTACATTTACAAAAACGCACTGCATGTACAAAAAGTGCTGCAAAGAGCACAAACCACAACAGAAATGTTTCAAGGGGACCCCAAAAAGTGACGGACCCTACTAGGACGTGCTTCCAAAACCAGTTCAACTCACCCTTCACTCATTCACTAATCCTATATAGTGTACGGCATTTGAGTGACAATGTGTTCACAATCATTAAATACTATAAAAACTGCAAACAAAAATAAACAAGTGTACATTATTTCATGTATTTATTGTTTTTAATAAAGTGTTTTTCAGTTGAAGCTCACGCTCACAGATGACGTGGTCGTCGAGCGCCTCAGGCGGCCGTTATGATGACGTCACATTAGTACGCTACAGATGATTAACCAATATTATTAAATCATCCACTAAATGATCATCTCTTAAAGTTGAATGAGTGAACAACAATGCCACATATTAAAACACTTTTCTGTCAGTGAAACACATTACATTGAGTTAATGCCTACATAATATATTTTAATATTGTTTAGTTTGTGCTGTTGTCTAGTAGGGTCCGTCACTTTTTGGGGTCCCCTTGAAACATTTCCGTTGTGTTTTGCGCTATTTGCAGCGCGTTTTTGTGTTTGCATGTGTTGTGAGGATTTGCAGCACATGTGTTGTCAAACTGATGATCACGTTTTTTTTTTTTTATTTGCATGTGTTTTTTTTATTTGCATATGCTTTTTTTTTTTATTTGCATGTGTTTTCTTATTTGCAGCACTTTGAGCTTTCTTGGCCACCATAGAAATCACTTCAAAAACTGAAGTTATGAGAGAGTTATAGAAGTTTAAATTTACTGTAAATCAAATGTACTGTACTAAATCTAAAAAAAAAAAAAATCCAAAATAATTTACTCTAAAATTGGTATAAAATCAAAGCCATACGTCTAACCAAGTTGTGCTCCATATTCGAAGTTGATATCACAAAAATTGAAGTTCCCGTGAGAAATTAGGTGTTGTACCAAAAATAGGCACCGGGTGTCACCAACATTCCATTGAAAATTTTTTGATGCATTCTCCTGTTACGAATGAATAAAATTCTGTCCAAATATCATTTCTATCACAAAACAGACGCCAAATATGGAAGCTTAAGATTCAGACCTTTCTGACAAGTACGTGTTTTGTCAAGATTAGAAGTTTTGATTACAAAGTAGTTAAAATAAACTTTGTAATATGAAACATGACAACGCCCACTAGGGGAAGAGCCCACTAAAAGGATTTATAGTACTGTTTCCATGGTAACGAAATGACCATTTCAAAACAGTTTTCACAGGAAAAAGACTTTTTAAGCTTTCGAATGATACCTAATTTATGATGAGTACTAAAATATGCGATACAAAAAAATCCAATAAATTAAAACGGCTCCAAGCGTCCCATTTTAGGTAGTTCCCGACATATGATGAAGTGTTTGGTTTTGGTTAGTTATTTGATGCTATAAAAATGCGGCGTGACGTCATGATTGACAGCTGTGCTTGCGATCGAGTCCGCGGCTCCAAATGATGTAATCGCCGCACGATTTCAACAGCCGGGATACTTTGGCTTCATTTTTCTACGCTCTAGATCCTTCTAGAAAGTTAAACGCGTCTCACTGTTTGCCAGGTACGTCTTGTGGATCAATCCCGGAAGCACGTGACCGTCCTCGATGTTGAAGTTGTCATGTGGTCCAAAAACATTGGTGGGGATGACGGCGGTGTATCGCCGACCGTACTTCTCAAAACATGACCTAATGGACAAACACACACTGATTTGTTTTTCTTTCTTTTATGAAAGCCCTAAACAAACACTTTGCCCCCAAAATAATTAATAATAAACATATTTTGACATTTTCATGACAATTACAACTAAACTAACAATAAAATCAATCAATCCCATCAAAAATGGATCAATCCCGGAAGCATGTGACCATATGCCATTCACCATGTAGAAAATAGCAAATGTGTGAACAAATGGCCGATTTCAGCCGCAGCTTCAGCGTTTATTTATAATGTAGGGGGCGGGACTCTTTAGATTCTAGACAGCATTTGATTGGTCAGAAAATCTGATGAGAAGCTGAAGTTCAGCGTGATGTCATCAAAATCACTGGTCCATATTGGCGGAAGTGACGAGATTGATTTGAATGCTTTAATCGTCTTGAAGCACACTAGCTTTTAGATAATCTTAAGGCTAACAACTTTGATTTCATGGTGACTCTAAAAATAAAGTCTGGACGTACTGTAGTAATGAAAATATGGAGCGAAAATGTGTTTAAATCTCGTTTGATGATATTATATGACAATGCAGAAAACATGACAAACATGCTTTCATGTGATACTGTCACACCCATGAACTGTCATGTTTAGTTTAGTCCTGTCATTCTCTGTTCATTTGCCCTCCGTGTGTGAACCTGTCTAGTTAATTACCCACACCTGTTTCTATTGTCCCTGGTTACGTTATCCTTATTATCTCCCCTATATATTCTCCTCGTGTTTGTTCAGTCTCTGTCGGTTCTTGTCTATGTTTGCTGCGTCTTACCTGCCCGTCTCCTGTTTATCCTGCCCGTGGAATTAAAACTACCTATTTGAATTATATGTCTTTGTGTTCGTGAGTTTACATACACTGCAGCCTGACAGATACACCCCAGAAAAGCTCATGACCAATGAACTTCGACACTGACCTGTTGTGGACGTCAATCATGCGTTTGGCGTAGGCATAACCGAAGTTAGACTCATGTGGCGGACCATTGTGGATCTGAAACAGAGCGAGAGAGAAACACGTCTGTGTAGATGACGAAACATTTAGGACAATTGGAGTGGATAATCCTGTTGAAAATAAACTTGACCAGCCACGGCTTGTCTGTAAGTGCATCTAAAATATTCATCCAAAACATATACCACTACATAAACTGAATCAATAATAAATTGTAAATGTGCTCAGCATTATGCAACAAATATTTTCGGATTTTCAAGACTTTTAAGTCATAAATTGAGCAGGATGTATTCAAATTTAGAGTATGGCTTTGGCAGGCGCTTATTATGATACCAAGCGGGTCTCGGAGCCTTCTCCGGCTCTACAGCGCCCCACAAATTCAGTGTAAATCTGTGGTGAAAAATGGTACTGCAGGGCACTCTAATTGAGAGCCATTGTGGCAGATTTCAGACTGCCCCACTTATTTTCACGTAACCTTACATGTAGTCTTGCGTAGCCAGAGCTTCAGACTGACGGCAGAATGTCTGGACTCTATCGCAGCTTTCATTGGCCGAGGATTCTTGACTGACATGTAACGCAACCAATCACAATTCATTTTGTTCCACGTCATGTTTAGGGACGTTAAAATGTAACGTCGATGTCCCTGCAATTACAGACCGGCGTGCATCGGTGGCGTCACGGCATTTGACTCCAGGCGGACCGTTAAAGAATGCGACACACACACACGTCTCCCGGTCATCCTGTAGAATTCAACCAACCAGATGACGACTTTGAAGTGTTTCCAGTTAAGTGTGCCATATACATCAGACGTTCAGCCAACGGTCCATGGGCATGACGTCTGAGGCTGAGACTACCTTACAATGTAAACCTCGCTCCAGTCTGCATCAGGTCAGTAACTAGAATGAATGAAATTTTAAATGTGCCAATGTCAATAGCCTTCATATAGTTCTGTTGTGTTTGTTCAGAGAATAATAATGACTTTCTTTTCCTCACCGAAAATCCTCCACAACTTAAGTTCCTCTTCTCATGTATCGAAATTCTCTTGTAAAAATGCATCCCTTCACATCAAAAGGCCTTTATTAACCCTCTGGGGCCGTTTGGATTACTTTGAATATGGATGGATGCATTTTTTTTTGTTTTAAAAAAAGTGGCCTCCCCATTCACAACCATTATAAAACTAATGATATTTTTTAAATATATCTCCGATTTTTGGTTGAACTATCACTTTAAAGCTAAATCCACATTAGAGCGCTGAATAAGGCAAAGATGTTAGACCTCTCCCAAAAGTGTGTCTTATAAACTTGTAGACAAGTAAGACCCAAAATCTACTTAAATTTGCGGTCAGGAGCCGCTGTACTGAACTTGACCCAGTGGATTCTAATGATGCTGCAGAAGAGGTCTGAGTTATATTATTAGTACCTAAATGGTATATATTCAAACTTTTATTTAGGGTATAGGGTACGGTCGCAGTGATGGCTTTTGTAAAAAACTTTCAGATAGTTTGTGTTTCTGTGTGTGTCTGTGTTTACCATGGTCTCATCTATGGGGTAGGTGGTTTTATCTGGGAATACACACGTGGACAGGCAAGAAACGACCTTCACCACCCCGAACTCATGAGCCGTCTGCAGCACGTTGTCATTGATAAATATATTATTCCTCTGAAAACAACAAACAAATACAGTCAATGTACAGTTCAATTATTCAACAGTGATATTTGAGAATTGTTAATAATTACCCAGAAGTCCAGGTTCTGTCTCATGTTTTTGTAGAGCCCACCCACCAAGGCGGCCAAATGAATGACGTGTGTCGGACGATGTTTCTGGAAAACTGATCTCGTCTCTTCAGCGCTCCTGAAGCACCACATGTAAATATATTTAAATCAAGCAATCAAATAATAGCTAATCCCAAGAAACAAATTCATGTATACATTGACAGTATGGTGATGTATATTGTTGTGATTGTATAAAATGAGATTACTGGGTGGTTGCCCTGCTCACTTAGTAAACAAACTCCGGCTGGTCCAAAATGCAGCAGCTAGAGTTCTTACTCGAACCAGGAAGTATGAGCATATTAGCCCGGTTCTGTCAACACTGCAACCCCATTAAACATCCCATACATTTTGAAATCTTGCTAATTACTTACCAAGCACTTTTTTTCTGAGCGAGCTCTCAATGCATTATAGTCTTTCACGTCTATTGCGATCTCAAATATTCTGGCCAGTTGATAATACCCAGAATATCAAAATTAACCGCAGTTGGTAGATCGTTTTCTTATTTAGCACCCAAACTAGCCTTGTTCGGGAAGCAGACACACTATAAGCTTAAATCTAGACTGAAAACGCATCTCTTTAACCTGACAAACACATCATATTTCAATAATTCAACTGTGTTACAGGATTGTTAGGCAGCATAAATTAGGTGGAACACTTCCCATAACACCCGATGTACTTGTTCCGAACTTCAAGCAAAAGGAACTGGATGAAATATTAGGATACTCCCGATCCATTATCTGATTTCTGATTTGTGATGCGGCCTGAATCATAATCACACCGTGTTTGTTGGCCAGAGGAGAACTGAGTGAGGTTTCTCTCAAGGCTTTTTTTTCTTTATGTATATGTTATAATATATCTTATGATACAATATTGTAATTATTGTATTGTCTAACTGGTGTGACATCTGAGGAATGTTTGTTCAGGAGCTCTTACATGAGATTGGCATCTTTGGATGACAGGAATATCCACTCTTCTCCTGGTCTCGCTCCCTCCTCTTTCACCACCCGCTCTATCGCTCGCCCCACCAGCCCGCTGCCGCCTGTCACCAACACACGCATTGGTCCTTCCATCTGACAGAGAGAGAGAGAGAGAGAGAGAGAGAGATGAGCTATGAGACAGTAAAGATCACATCCTTTCCAGCTTTACAAATCTTGTTAGGAGAGACGCCACTAGAAATTAGAAGGACAAAATTAATAATCATCAAACGGGCTAAGCTACAGGGGATGAAGAGAAACACGTCTTACGGAAGTGCTGGGAACAAAACCAAAGGTGTAGAATAAGTTTTGGGTGGAGTAGTCAAATATTTGCAAAAGAAATGCAGCTCAATAGTATCAAGCAAAGCCCAATAGTTGTGACTCCTCAAATAAATTTGCTTCTGTTGGAAGTCAAAAAAGCTGAAAGAGAAGTGGACTTGACATGTCAGAAACCAATATTGCCATGTTCTGGTTCCCCATCTGTCAGACAACAAGTCAGGACACGCTCGCTGTTCAATGCAGTCTTTCTTTTCTGCAGTCATACACTATGGCAGTAGTGAAAAACACACGTTTCTTAGGTTGTGCCGTTAACCCCGGGATACATTATATTTCCAACAGAAATTTTGAAAAGCTTTATATTATCTTACTAAAAGCATTTCTTCTTCATCCCTACTGCACACAATGAGCTACTAGACAGATGAAACAGGTTAAGCAAGTTTGATAACTGACACTTCCTGTAAAGTCAAGCCACCAGTGTGTCCAAAACACAATATACAGACAAAAAATCATATACATATACACATCTTAAATGCCTTATAATACTTTATCAAGTGGAAGTCAATACATAAAATTACAATCCAGACTATAACACGCAATTTTATAAACTCTTTTTGAAGTCAAATTTAAAAAAAAAAAAACGTTTTCTGCAGCTTCAACAATTGCTAACCTAAGAAACCGTCACATCTGATGAATTGTGTATTATATCGTGATCTGATCGGGTATTAGTTCTCTTAATAACTAATGTGTTACCTGATCTCTCGTTCCCATTCTGTGAGTTCTGAGGAAATGGTTTATGAACTTGAACACGCCTACATTTAAGGATGGAGTCCTGAAATATTATGTCTCTGTGTGATATTTTGGGCGGAGTTTATACGATTATTTCTGGTTTCTGGTTCGAAATGTGGTTGAGCAAGACCTTTTAAACTCTTTAAATCATGTAACAAAAATCCACTGTGGCCAGTTGAAGTGAGAACCCAAGTGCAGTTTAAACCCAACATAAATCCATGTCAATATAAATCCTTCTGGTGCGACTGGTGAGATGGTTTCCCTCAAGAATAAACAAAACAAAACCGGTTCTTCTGGTGTGGGAGATCCCCCCCAATAACGATCTTCGATAACCACTTTTCATCCCCAAAACAAGGCATGTGACCCTTTGGGCATGAGAAATACTTGGGAGTTAAATGTTTATAGTCCTTTTGTTAAATTTGGGGTATTTAAAGGGATTTGGCAACCCTCTCAAGGACGCATGTGTGAGCAGAACTGTGTGTGTCTCTGTTTCCGGGTGTGTGGATTCTTTTTTTTAACACTATGTTCTGTTGTGTACCATGTAATCTTTGTAATTCTTTATTTGATGTTTAATTTTGCCTAGTAAACTATAAATTTTAACCTTGATTTATTTTGGATTCCTCTGAAATCATTACGACCAATAGATGAAGTGGAGTCTGGTCTGAAAAATGAGATACCCAGAATCATCAAAAAGATCTAAATTAAAATCACAAATAATGTCATGATCAGCTGTTACATCGAAAACATCGTAAAATAAGAAGTCATTTAAATTTTGGAGTCAGACTTAAATTAGAAACCAAAATCTTAAGTTGAGGTGATTTTTACAGAAAAGACATACACTCAGAATACCTTCAACCAGATTATTGGAGACCGTTGTTGGGCCAGTGGGTGGAACTTACAGAGTGGTGATCCCGACGTGATCGTCCGGTCTCAGGCGAGTGACGTCCCCCAACATGACAATTCAGAGCGTGAGGTTTGAGCTTCTCCTTCTCTGTCTCCAGATATGGTTATATTTCAAACCATACCAACCTTTTGATTCTCCTTGTTAAGAGTTAGGATTCATTATTTTTGAGGATGTGAAAAAATAAATAAATAAAACATTTGTTCCAAATTCTGTAACTTTTGAAATTTTTATCCGATCACCACAAAATTTGATCCAGATACAGCTCACATATAGCCGAACATCACAAAAAAAGAATCTGCTACCATATTTCCTTCATTTTAAATTAGAAATATATATATAAAAAATTTTAATTTTGTGGTTATTTGGAGTGTCTCAGCATGAGAATGTCCAAATTTATTTATTTATTTATTATTTAAAAAGCTTCCTTTCAAACAATACCAACCTTTTGATTCTCCTTGTTAGGAGTTAGGATTCATTATTTTTGAGGATGTCAAAAAAAAAATTAAAATAAATAAAACATTTGTTCCAAACGCTGTAACTTTTGAAATCTTTATCCGATCACCAGAAAATTTGATCCAGATACAGCTCACATATAGCGGAACATCACAAAAAAAGAATTTGCTACCATATTTCCTTCATTTTAAATTAGAAATATATATATAAAAATTTTTAATTTTGTGGTTATTTGGAGTGTCTCAGCATGAGAATGTCCAAATTTATTTATTTATTTATTATTTAAAAAGCTTCCTTTTGAACAATACCAACCTTTTGATTCTCCTTGCTATAGTTTTGGAAGTCTTTACTTTTTTGTGTGTCACTCAGGGAAGAAAAAGCTCTGAAAATATCCTCAGGGCTTGACATCCTCACTGATACCGGCGCCACATGCTCCTGCACAAACATTCGATTGTTTGATGACAGCAACTCAAACACAGCCGGTCCAGCTCCATTTAGGCATGTTAAATGAGCCATTCTGGTGTTTACCAGATAACAGAGAAGGAGCTGGTAAAGCACGGCTTGTAATTCATTGTCTTGAAAAACAAATTGAATATGAAACTAAACTAAAAAAAAAAAAAAAAAAACAGCAGCCGTGCCAAAATTATGTCCATATCCAATACAAATCTGATTCAACTTCTCGTCGACCAACAAGGCCTACTCGATTATTTTACTGTACCTTAGACATGTTATATATAAAATATAAACTTTTGTCCAAGTATATTATTATATATTACATCCAATAATTAGAATTTTTGTTAGAAATATTTTGAAAAGACTATTTTTACTAAAAGACCATTTTATTTTAAAAACTATTTTATTATATTTAGCAGAGGCCTAAACAGGATACATTTATTCTAAATAATAATAAATAGAATACTGCTAAAACACTTAACTGGAATATTTAATTAGACATTCTGATGAACTAAATAGTCTGATACAAAAAAGATTCCAGAATGGTTCACTTATACCCTGAACTCTGGGTTGGTTAACCCAAACCTTGCTTACTCGAGCTTTGCTGGTTCCAAAAACACGTCCAGGAGTAAGTTCAACTAACCCAGAGTATGTTCCCGGTTAACACACAAGACTTTCTCAACCGAGCCACGAATTGATGATTGACAATGGAAACTGACGCTAAGAAAAAGTGCGCTATTCTTCTACTTGTTTAATGGCAATTTACATAACTTACTTAGTGCACATCGCCACCTATTTAGTTGATTTACAAACTTTTCATTTAAAGGGTTCGTTCACCCAAAAATGTAAATCCTGTCATTAATTCCTCTCCCTCATGTGGTTCTACACCCGTAAGATCTTCGTTCATCTTCAGAACATAAATGAAGATATTTTTGATGAAATCCGATGGTTCAGTGAGTCTCTATTGACAGATAATGAACACTTTCAATGTCCAGAAAGACACTAAAACATATTTAAAACAGGTCATGTGACTACAGTGGTTCAACATTAATATTATAAAGCGACGAGAATACACCAAAAAAACTACATAACGACTTTATTCAACAATATCTAGTGATGGACGATTTCAAAACACTGATTCATGAAGCTTCACGAATCTTTTGTGTCGAATCAGTGCTTCAGTTCGTGTATCAGATTCATGTGAAATGACAATAAAATAATGCTTTATAATATATATATTACACATACACACACACACACACTAAAATACCCAAGGGCTGGGTAAATATAGAACAGAACAGAACAGAGTTAGGATAATTTTACCCAGCATATTGGGTTGATTCATTTTTACTATATTACTAGTTTTTTTTTCTTTTTTTACTTCATACATGAATTAATGTTTACAAATTAACTTAATTCCTCTAAACTTTTTTTAAAATGCTCCACACAACCACTGGTTTGCATGATAATTGCTTTATTTTTAATCATATTTTATAGAATAGCATATTTTATATCGTTTTAAATACATATTGCCTACATTTAAGTTCGTTTGACGAATATTAGAAGTAAAAATTAAACATTTAGAAGTACTTAAAGTGTAATCGACCGGTCTCTGTTGTTTCCACCGTAACGGCGCTGGATCTCGTCCCGGAGATGACTCGTGTTCAGCGGGGGAACTGATAACTTTAGACCGCCGCCTGCGTTTCACTAGTTGCCGAAAAATGCTGACTCCATAACCGGTCCATGAACAAACAGGATGTTGAAATGTGTTCACAGAACAGTACACTAAGTATTTATATTATGTATCTTTTTGAATAAAATCATAAATGTTTTTGGTGTTTCGCTCACGAGAAAAGGCAGACGCGATACTCGTTTAGGGGACGATATAATGTATATAAAACCTGTATTTTACAAATATATATATATATATATATATATATATATATATATATATATATGACGAATAAACTATATAAGACGAATAAACTATATAAGATGAATTTGACGGAGCTGCACTGATCTCTCCTGAAGAGGGCGCAAAAGCCCGCGATATAGAGCTCCTGGGTTATTACGTCTGACCCAGGAGCTGGGTAACACAAAAACTACCCAAACACTGGAAAAATAACCCAAAAAATTGTTCAACCCAGTACTTGTGTAGAAAAAATAACCCAAGATTTTTTAGAGTGTGTATACAGCAGAGCACTGAACCTTACAGCTCGATTTCATTTCATCATCACATCATTTTGTAGAAACTGTTTACACACAGATGACAAGACTGTGTTGTTGTTACCGTATAGTATAAATAATCAGTCTAAAAATAAAAAAAAACATCCCATTACATCATATTTTATTAAAATCTGCAAAAATGTAATTCAATTAATGTCATTTTGCACTTTTCTCTGTTTGCAAATCTCACTTCATAACGTTCATGAGATATAGCTTTTTATAATACTGAAAATGAATTAAATCCGCTGATTTTCTTGACACGGCGTGATTGAGAGCCCTTGAAACATTCCTAAAATCCTTCATAAAGACAAGCAGACTACACATCATCATTTAACATGATTAAAATATACAGTACAAAATAAACAGTTAAAACAGAGTTAAAACACAACAAAAACATCCAAACAAAACCGAAAAACCTGAACCCCTCCATGTTTGTTTTGGGTTAAAGCCCAAAAACATATTTTGAATATTTTATCATATTATTATTATTATTATTTAACAGACAGCTCTTTCCGTTCCATTTTCCAAATTTGGCCGAGCATTTGCTAAGATGTGAAAGGGTTCCCGAGTAAAAATAAAAATACGTTTCTTTATTAAAATAAAGTTGGATGGAAAACAGTGGGGGAAATTAAATGACCGGTACTTTGTGAATCTTAAACATTATCATATTAAAGCATTTCATTTTATTCATTTAAATTACATCCAACTTATTACCACTGCAACAAGCGTAAATCACGAAATCCAATACCGGAAAAAATAAGAAAGAACTTTTTGTCAATTTTTCCCTGACTGCAAAACGTGACGTAACGACGGTCTCTTCCTCAATAAGTAGGCGGTTCTATAGAGCCAAGACTCATCAAAAGTCTGGCTTGTGATTGGATTCGAGGCTCTGAATCAAAGCCGCCTGCTAGTTAAACGCGTGTAAATGCAATGGAAACATGCAGCTATAATGACACCTTTACAAACCAAAGGTTTTCATGGACGCTTAATATACTAAATGTAACCTCAAAATAATGTGTGATGAGCAGGACGGGCGAGAGCCGTGAGGAAACGGCGCGAGGGCTAATGAGCGTCAGCTGCGCGCTACACCGGTCTCGTGTCTCTCACGGAGGAGCTCCGGAAGCATAAAAGAGGAGCGACGACAGTGAAGGACGAGAGAGGACCCGACCTGGACTTTATGTTGTGTTTTATTTTGTTTGTGTGTTTTACTTTCGTTTTATTGTTTGTTTATTATTAAACTGCGTTGAATGTTCGCCGGTTCCTGCCTCCTCCTTCCCATATTTACGAACTCCGTTACATAATGAAATGCCATTAAATATGAAGGTTCTGTACAATTTGTCCCTGTTGTGTGTGTTATTTTGTCAGGGCTCAGCAAATTACGACTTTTCCTATGCAGGCCTCTTGTAAATTAAGTATAGAAGAATCATTAAATTAAATAAAAACATTAACATTCAATATAAAACTGACCTGAGATCAGTTAAGCCCCGATCAGGTCTGGAAAAAAAAGTTGGCTGAGATCCAAAGGGTGTCCCGGACACAGCCACAAGATGGCGCCGCCAGCTCGAGCAGTGTTGTGAGAAGGGAAGCAGTTTTTGAAAACGCAGTATCTTGCAGTTTTAGTAACTGCACACCCGTAAAATGTGTGTGTATGTAATTTTTACATATTTTGTATTCATAAAAATAGCATTTAACAGTGTTCAGACTCCCCACGGCTGGTCTCAGACTGAACGTCTGATGCAAATGGCACAAAACCGGAAACACTGATTGGTTGAATTCAACAGGAAAGCTGTGACGAGTGCTTTCATGATCAACTAAATGTTGGATTTTCAAAAGTATGAGAAGTTTACAGCATAGACTCTTTAAAATAGGTTTTACGAGCTGGTCTGCTATCGGCTTTACATGTTCACACCCCTAAACCTGACGCGGAACAGAACGAACTGTGATTGGCTGTTTTACGTGTCAGTCAGACGGCTTCTGGGCGGCCGATGGAAGCTGCTATGGAATCCAGACCTGCCGTCAGTGTGAAGGTCACGTGAAACTGACCCACAGCCGATGAGATCTGACGATCTTCATTTACGGGCGATGTCAATATTGGCCACAAACCAATCACACGTCTCCTTGATAGCTGTAAAAAAAAGAAAAGCACCTATAATGACTGTTCTTTTGACTACTATTGAACACTGAAGCTCTTCAGAGATGTGATCACCTGATTTGAACGGTGTGAACTTGAAGTCTGGCAGGTATTTGCGTAGTTTGGCGTTACTGGCGGTTTTCTTGAGCTGACCGTCTGATTTACTCGTGTCATACTGAGAGAGGTTAGTTGAGGTTTGTGGATGAAAGCGTTAGTTCACACCGAAATGAAATCTTTCACTGCTTTTATGCTGCTTTTTGAAGCTCAAGAACTATGGAGGAGCAGGAGTGCCACATAAAAATAAAACAAAGAATCAATTCATTCATTTAATTATTCACACATAAAAATGTATATAAATAAATCACTTTTATATAGGCAAATAAATAGACATATTTAAAGTTGTTTATTTAATTCCTGTTTTTAAACGTAGATTAATAGAACAATAAAAAATACATTTGTAAATCATTTTAAATGGCGTTTTAAATGGATTTTTTAAAAAAGGATTTGCCAAATGCTTTTCTTTATCCATTTGTCAATCGAGTGCTAAAATGTCATTGGACAGCACACACGTGGGAGCAACCAATCAGCTTTCGCCTCAATTTGAAGAGCCGACCCTCTCTAGAAGAGTTCGAGCGACGCGATCACGCAAAATGTCGGCGAATCTGAACGTGTTTTTAGAGGTTATAATGGTTTATAATGACCATCCTCAGTGACACAACAACACATCCTGCCGTCTCTTCTGCCGGTACATCCGACGACTGGTGTTGTTCGAGAACGCTTGGAAGTTCAACCATAGCGTGAGGGCCGCGGAGTCGCTGAATGACCTCAAACTGAACCCAAATCCTTCCATTTATTGTACAACCACAATATATTATTGTCTTCCCTCAACTGAAAAACTCTTTTACATATAAAATGATAATCAAGGAGAATTTCTGTCGCAAAAATCAGCTAAAGCTAACAAATCCTCTACAATACCTCTCCAAACACGTTCAGATTCGCCGACATTTCGCGTGATCGCGTCGCTCGAACTCTTCTAGAGAGGGTCGGCTCTTCAAATTGAGGCGAAAGCTGATTGGTTGCTCCCACGTGTGTGCTGTCCAATGGCATTTTAGCACTCGATTGACAAATGGATAAAGAAAAGCGTTTGGCAAATCCTTTTTTTAAAAAGCCATTTAAAATGATTTACAAATGTATTTTTTATTGTTCTATTAATCTACGTTTAAAAACAGGAATTAAATAAACAACTTTAAATATGTCTATTTATTTGCCTATATAAAAGTGATTTATTTATATACATTTTTATGTGTGAATTATTAAATGAATTAATTGATTCTTCGTTTTATTTTTATGTGGCACTCCTGCTCCTCCATAAAGAACAACCTGGACATTCTGGGAAATATCTTAATTTGTGTTTCATGCAATAAAGATCACCATTGAGAAGTGAATCGTTTGTGTGCGAAAGGATACAATCACGTCACCTTTGAACTCCAGCGCTTCAACCACAGCGTCCACAGCGTCCTTTATGGACAACTCATCCTCCTCTCCGACTAGAGAGAGAGAAACAAATACAAATTAGATATCACAGATTCTTAATTAAACATTCAAATGCACAACAAGGTAACTAACAGTAAGTCTAAAAGACATGTTTTATTATACATATTGAAATTAATACATATGAATCAGTCTCCAAAATTTAGACATCATCTTTAAATCTTAAATTTGATCAAACTGAATTTGTAAGGCTCGAGTACCGGACAGAATGATGGGCTCCACCTCGTCATACTCCCTCAAAACCCACAGAAACAGACGAGCCAGATCCACAGAATAGATGAACTGCCGTAGAGGACGTCCTGAACCCCAGACCTGCAGAGGTGCACCTTCCTCTACAAAACACACAGACACATGAAACATGTTTTCCATATGAACTGAACTCGGATCTGGATCAAATGTGCCACACTTTTTGATCGCCTCCTGGTGGCTGGCCACAGTATGGGTTATAAACCTCGCCTTGTCCCATGTAATCCACTGGGATGCAGCCAAACTAAATAATAAAATAAAATAATAAACTAAATAAATAAAAATCCAACGAACACTCTGGTCCTCTTGTTTATGGGTCACACTTGCCTCCTTTGCAGTCAAAAATGACTATGCATTGTAACTTTTTTGTATTTCAGGAAAATCAATGTAATATATTTTTGTTATATATATATATATATATACATATATATATATATATATATATATATATATTATAATATTTTTTGATTATTATTTAAAATTTTTAGGGTATTTTTTCATACTATGCAATATTTATACAAGTTTTATTGGCTATTTTTTCCCCATTGAAAATAATACACCATTTTATTTCTAATATATTTTTCAATTAAAAAACAGTATTATAATAGTATTTATATATATTATATAATATATAGTATAGTATTATAGTATATATTACATGTTAAATTCATTTAAAATGCAGTTTTGAAGGTAGATTGGTGCCATCTGCTGGGAATAAAAAAGAAAAACTTATGTAACGCCATGTTGTAACTACTAGATTCTTACACAGTTCTATATAAAGTGGCTTATAAATTCTGTAGTGGCTTTTCTACGTAAATACTTATTTTTATCAAGTTGTGAGTTTGAATTTGGACTACTTTTAGGTTTAGAATTTTTGTTTGTTTGAAATGTTGATTTGAAATGTCAGTTTTTGCATAAATCTGACTATAGTCAAACCTGAACACAGAGGACATTTTGTTACACATAACAACAAAATGCAATAAAAATATAACAAAAATGAACAGGTGTGTTAATAAAACTGTGTCTGATCTGATTTAAACCTCTTATTTGAGGCTTTTGGCTCAATTTTGACCAGATTGTTACAGCCACACCAGTTCATTTGTGTGTGTCTGTTTTGTATGTTTTAGCGTGTAACTTCTTCCTGGCTGTTTGTTTTTTACTGCATTGTGGCTGAATTATTGATTTTATTCACGCTAGTTCATATATATGTGTGTGTGTGTGTGTGTGTGTGTGTGTGTGTGTTGGGGTCTATCTTGCACTCTTTACATTTTAGAGTTTCACCCCTTCATTCACTTTCTTTCTGCGCAGTGGCTGAATTGTAGTTTGTACCACCAAAAGATTCTCTGAGCTTTGGTATTTTTTCATATTTATCATTAATTTTCTGCATCGGTCATCTCTGACCGCGAAAGAGCCAAGTGTGACCAAGTTTCTTTAACATATCTGAATCATGATTTTTGTGTGTGTTCACATTCACAAAAGTTCTAATGACGCAAAAAATCGTAAAATTTCAAAACGTAAAGTCATTTTTTACTGAGGAGGACTTGATTTGATTTATTTATTTGACAGGGACAATGCATGTTAACGAATATTTGTAAAAAAACACAAAATGTAAACATTGCTAATTTACATCCGCAGTCCTTAGATAGGTACACACAAACACACAAACTCAAATGTACACACAACACAACATAAAAGACTAATACCACAACAATAATATGATCAGTGGGAACCTTTTTTCTGTCATTTTAGGTAGTTCCCGACATATGATGAAGTGTTTGGTTTTGGTTAGTTATTTGATGCTATAAAAATGCGGTGTGACGTCATGATTGACAGCTGTGCTTGCGATCGAGTCCGCGGCTCCAAATGATGTAATCGCCGCACGATTTCAACAGCCGGGATACTTTGGCTTTCACAGCGTTTTTCTACTTTTCTACGCTCTAGATCCTTCTAGAAAGTTAAACGCGTCTCACTGTTTGCCAGGTACGTCTTGTGGATCAATCCCGGAAGCACGTGACCGTCCTCGATGTTGAAGTTGTCATGTGGTCCAAAAACATTGGTGGGGATGACGGCGGTGTATCGCCGACCGTACTGCTGGAAACACGCCCTGATGGACAAACACACACCATTCGTTTCTTAAATTTATGATAAACAAAAACTTCACCCTAAAATCTCATAATAATAATAATAAATATATTTTGACATTATTTTCATTATTCTCACAAATTCTCAACAATAGTTTATTATATACAATAAAAACATACATTTCTAAATATTTATTGCACATGGTGTTGGTTAAATTTATGATTTAAAGGTAAAAAAAAACATTCTTTTTGTTTCACAATAAAAGGAATTTAATGAAATTCACCATTTAGAATTAAACAAAATAAGAATAAAATGCCTGGATGAACTGTGGTTGTAAAAAAATACATGTTTAAATTTAATTATGGTTTAATGATAGTATGAAAATTCAGAAAAAAATAATAAAAAAAAGAAGCTCCAAATCAAAATGTGACCTAGACATGTGATACACCCCAGAAAAGCTCATGACCCATGAACTTTGACACTGACCTGTTGTGGACGTCAATCATGCGTTTGGCGTAGGCATAACCGAAGTTAGACTCATGTGGCGGACCATTGTGGATCTGAAACAGAGCGAGAGAGAAGCGTAGATGACAAAAAATTTAGGATAATTCCAAACAAAAAGTGTCTAATCATCATCTCCTTCAAATCATAAAACAATGGGAGCTGATGATCTTCATGAAAACAAACCTGATTTTGAGTTTTGAAAGTTAAAGTATGTTTTCATAAGACAATGAATCATAGAATTGATCATGTTATAAACACTTTAAAAGAACGCTAAATACAAACAATTCCAACATCTTCCTGTTGTGTGTGTGTGTGCTTGTTTTCATGATTTGAGGACACAAATATGCATAAAGACGTGTATTACACTGGCGTTACGACGTAAACATGTTTTATGAGGACATTATGCGTCCTCATAATTCAAATAGCTTTAAAAACGTACTAAACAATGTTTTATTGAAAATGTAAAGATGCAGAATGTTTTCAGTGATGGTTTAGGGGTGTCGGGGGCAAACATGTGTGCGTTTACCATGGTCTCGTCTATGGGGTAGGTGGTTTTATCTGGGAATATACACGTGGACAGGCAAGAAACGACCTTCACCACGCCGAACTCATGAGCCGTCTGCAGCACGTTGTCATTGATAAATATATTATTCCTCTGAAAACAAGTCAATGTTATTCAACAGTGATATACTGCGCTTTTATTACATATTTCCAATGTTATATAATAATAATAATTGTTAATAATTACCCAGAAGTCCAGGTTCTGTCTCATGTTTCTGTAGAGTCCTCCGACCATGGCGGCCAAATGAATGACGTGTGTCGGACGATGTTTCTCGAAGACTGATCTCGTCTCTTCAGCGCTCCTGAAGCAGCACGTGGAAATATATTTGTCATGTGACCAAAAAAAAAAAAAATCATTCAATAACGCTGTGAAATATTGATTAATTTACATATTGTCAGTATGGCGATATATATATATATATATATATTGCTGCGATTAACCATTAGTGGCATTTTTTTCTATTTTATGAATAATATATAAAGCCAATCAGACTTTAAAGCGGCGCGCTCAGAATAAACATAACGTTTGTTATTCTTACAGTGAACGGGCCATTACTGTTAATTCTTCAAACGCCATGTTTTCTGTAACATGCACTTACAGATTATAAATATTAAGTGCATGTTATATATCTGTCTGTTTATATTTTAATGAGTGTGACGTGCTCTTACATTAGATCAGCGTCTTTGGATGACAGGAATATCCACTCTTCTCCTGGTCTCGCTCCCTCCTCTTTCACCACCCGCTCTATCGCTCGCCCCACCAGCCCGCTGCCGCCCGTCACCAGCACACGCATCGCCCCGACCGGCCCGTCCATCTGACAGAGAGAGAGAGAGAGAGAGAGAGAGAGAGAGAGAGAGAGAGAGAGAGAGAGAGAGAGAGAGAGAGAGACAGAGAGAGAGAGAGAGAGAGAGAGAGACATACAGACAGAGAGAGAGAGAGACATAGAGACAGAGAGAGAGAGAGAGACATAGAGACAGAGAAAGAGAGAGAGAGAGAGACATAGAGACAGAGAGAGAGAGAGAGACATAGAGACAGAGAGAGAGAGAGAGACATAGAGACAGAGAGAGAGAGAGAGAGAGAGAGAGAGAGAGAGACATAGAGACAGAGAAAGAGAGACATAGAGACAGAGAGAGAGAGAGAGAGAGAGAGAGAGACATAGACACAGAGAGAGACAGAGAGAGAGAGAGAGAGAGAGAGATGAGTTTTGATGATGCGGCAAACGTTGCACATCTGCCATTCTTCTCCTCAGATCTTCTCAAGCTCGGTCCGCTTGGATCCATCATCGGTGAACAGACGTTTTCAGGGTTTTCCAGAGATGTTCAATTGGGTTCAAGCCCCGGCTCTGGCTGGTAGGGTTGGGTACCGAAACCCAGTACCAAAAAGACACCGGACCGAATCAGAACACCGGTGCCACGTGAAATATTCAGAGCATCATGTGATCAGCTGAATTCAAACGAGCGAACACGCTCACAACTCAGTGTTTCTAAAATAAACAGAATTTCGGACATTTACAGTACTAGCAAAAAAAAATACAGTATGATAAATTACACACTGATCAATAATAATCCTTTCAATAATAATTTGACTATGTGTTTTATTCACATCAGATACACATTGTGTAGACAACTATATAGACTAATCAGTAAAATATTATTGCTCCTGAACTAAAGAGAATTAATTTAAAGTAGTTTAACATAAGGCAGCAACATCACAAAATGTAAACAAATACTTTCTTAAAGGCACTGTATGTATAAAAACTGTGTTAATCTACGTCAATACTTCATATTCAATACGCACATATTCACAAAAAACACTGTCAAGTCCAAAAGTTACCATGGTTCTTAATGTTCTTTGGTAGTCTATTCTATTCAAAAAAGGCGTCATGGTATTGTCATCTGATACGTCACATTTCCATTGATGTACTACAGAAGCACAACAGCACTTTTGTCACGGTATATATGATTTCTGTTCCTCCCTACACCTCACAATGAACTACATTCAGCTGCATCTGTCAGATAGATGACAAGTTAAAGAGACAGTTCACACAAAAATGTCATCATTTTAAGAACAGTTGATGAACCCCCAAAATACTATGGAAGTCAATGGGGTTCATCAACTGTTTGATGACCAACATTCTTTAAAATATCTATTTTTTTGAACTTGAGTATGAAAAAAAATATTAATTTTTGGGTGAACTGTCCCTTTAACGCCCTTTATTTCAATACAACAACACATCACTGATGAGATGATGAACCCCAATGACTTCTGTAGCACTTTTTTCCTCATACTATGGAAGTCAATGGGGTTCATCTACTGTTTGATGACCAACATTCTTCAACATATCAATTTTTTTGAACTTGAGTGTGAAAAAAAAAATGTTTTGGGGTGAACTGTCCCTTAACGCCCTTTATTTCAATACACAACACATCACTGATGAGATGATGAACCCCAATGCCTTCCGTAGTAATTTTTTCCTCATGCTATGGAAGTCAATGGGGTTCATCAACTGTTTGTTTACCAACATTCTTCAAAATATCAATTTTTTTGAACTTGAGTGTGAATTTTTTTGGGTGAACTGTCCCTTTAACGCCCTTTATTTCAATACGACAACACATCACTGATGAGATGATGAACCCCAATGCCTTCCGTTGTAATTTTTTCCTCATACTATGGAAGTCAATGGGGTTCAACTACTGTTTGTTTACCAACATTCTTCAACATATCAATTTTTTTGAACTTGAGTGTGAAAAAAAAATTAATTTTTGGGTGAACTGTCCCTTAACGCCCTTTATTTCAATACACAACACATCACCGATGAGATGATGAACCCCAATGACTTCCGTAGCACTTTTTTCCTCATACTATGGAAGTCAATGGGGTTCATCAACTGTTTGTTTACCAACATTCTTTAAAATATCTTTTTTTTTAACTTGAGTGTGAAAAAAGAAAATAATTTTTGGGTGAACTGTCCCTTTAACGCCCTTTATTTCAATACAACAACACATCACTGATGAGATGATGAACCCCAATGACTTCCGTAGCACTTTTTTCCTCATACTATGGAAGTCAATGGGGTTCATCAACTGTTTGATGACCAACATTCTTCAAAATAACTATTTTTTTGAACTTGAGTATGAAAAAAAATATTAATTTTTGGGTGGCCTGTCCCTTTAACGCCCTTTATTTCAATATGACAACACATCACCGATGAGATGATGAACCCCAATGACTTCCGTAGCACTTTTTTCCTCGTACTATGGAAGTCAATGGGGTTCATCTACTGTTTGTTTACCAACATTCTTTAAAATATCTACTTTTTTGAACTTGAGTGTGAATTTTTTGGGTGGCCTGTCCCTTTAACTCCCTTTATTTCAATACAACAACACATCACTGATGAGATGATGAACCCCAATGACTTCCGTCGCACTTTTTTCCTCATACTATGGAAGTCAATGGGGTTCATCCACTGTTTGATGACCAACATTCTTCAAAATAACTATTTTTTAAACTTGAGTACGAAAAAAAAATATGAATTTTTGGGTGGCCTGTCCCTTTAACGCCCTTTATTTCAATATGACAACACATCACCGATGAGATGATGAACCCCAATGACTTCCGTAGCACTTTTTTCCTCGTACTATGGAAGTCAATGGGGTTCATCTACTGTTTGTTTACCAACATTCTTTAAAATATCTACTTTTTTTTAACTTGAGTATGAAAAAAAAGATTAATTTTTGGGTGAACTGTCCCTTTAACGCCCTTTATTTCAATACGACAACACATCACTAATGAGATGATGAACCCCAATGACTTCAGTAGCACTTTTTTCCTCATACTATGGAAGTCAATGGGGTTCATCCACTGTTTGATGACCAACATTCTTCAAAATAACTATTTTTTAAACTTGAGTACGAAAAAAATATATTAATTTTTGGGTGGCCTGTCCCTTTAACGCCCTTTATTTCAATACAACAACACATGAGGTGTCAACTTCGGCAATAAAGCACGAGCACACAAAAGACGCTTTATAATGATCATTCATGACCAAAATCACAATACACACTTTAAAACTGAGTGAATGAACTTTATAAACTGTCATTTTGTGTGATCAACACATGCACTAAACAACTGCAAAGAGTCTAAAAGGAGCAGATTAGTTGTTAATGATTGACTGAAATCAATGATTTACCGGCTCTCTGGTGTCAGTGTAGTTCGAGTCCTGTTCGAGGGAAGTCGGTTCACTCGCTGGCCATATTTTTATTTTTAATTTTGCTCATTCAGTTCTGCATAAACCTGAATGAACAATAAAAATCTGTCCAAAAAATGTTGCTTAAGCTCAAATAGCGGAAAAAGCGCTTCCGGTTGGTCCAGCCAGTGCGCATGCGCAGCGATCCACAGGATACTGGACACTGTGGGAACAACTATGAGACGCGATGATTTAAGAATTGTCGATTTTATTCGGATTTATTCCGCGTTGCAGGCTTTCCCATTCATTGTAATCCGAGTGAGCCGTACTTGATATGTGAAGAGAGACCGTCCCCTGCGGCTCTACCATTGGAGAATGAGTAACGGTCCGCGTGGATCACGTGTGCCCTATAAACCAATCACACCATAGCCTTGACGTCATTGAAACTCTCTCAGAGTTTTACGACAGTCACAGTAATTCAAGAACGAAATGCAGCTTTATTTATGACTTTCGAGTCGTCACGTGTACAATGTCTTAAAATCATTTTATGTCATTTTTATACTGTAAATGTATTCATTTATGAACGATAATAGTAATATATTTTAATAGTAATACATTTTTTGCTTGTTCAAATGATACACCATATATATATTTATATATGCTGATGAAACTCCAAATTATTCTTCAGTAAAATTTTCATCAATTTATTTTTTTTAAAACTCTGACTCTTCATTTTTCATATCTGGTCTTTTGGGTGTTTAACTGTAAAAATCCCCTGCAGAACTAAAAGTATTTTGTGGAATCAATCTTCACAGTTTTGTTACTCGTACACATTTGTAGCTCCAGTATATTTGAATACATTATTTTGAATACAGTAATTATATTTCTTTGTACATTGCGATTCTGATTCATAATGTAGCAGAAATAGTGCTTAATAAAACAAATTAATCTTAGAAAAATGTAAATGTAAAATCCCCAGCGATCATTCTTTCATATTGTACTGATTTCTATGGAAGCCTGTTTCTGCCACTGAAAAAAAGATTATTGCAACTTTTTATCTCACAATTCTGACTTGTGACTTTTTATCTCACAATTCTGACTTTATATCTCACAATTCTGACTTTTTATCTCTTAATTCTGACTTTATATCTCACAATTCTGACTTGTGACTTTTTATCTCACAATTTTGACTTTATATCTCACAATTCTGACTTGTGACTTTTTATCTCACAATTCTGACTTTAAATCTCACAATTCTGACTTGTGACTTTTTATCTCACAATTCTGACTTTAAATCTCACAATTCTGACTTTAAATCTCACAATTCTGACTTTAAATCTCACAATTCTGACTTTATATCTCACAATTCTGACTTTAAATCTCACAATTCTGACTTTTTATCTCACAATTTTGACTTTATATCTCACAATTCTGACTTGTGACTTTTTATCTGACAATACTGACTTTAAATCTCACAATTCTGACTTTTTATCTCACAATTCTGACTTGTGACTTTTTATCTCACAATTCTGACTTTATATCTCACAATTCTGACTTTAAATCTCACAATTCTGACTTTAAATCTCACAATACTGACTTTATATCTCACAATTCTGACTTTTTATCTCACAATTCTGACTTGTGACTTTTTATCTCACAATTCTGACTTTAAATCTCACAATTCTGACTTTTTATCTCACAATTCTGACTTTAAATCTCACAATTCTGACTTTAAATCTCACAATTCTGACTTTATATCTCACAATTCTGACTTTATATCTCACAATTCTGACTTTATATCTCACAATTCTGACTTTTTATCTCACAATTCTGACTTTAAATCTCACAATTCTGACTTTAAATCTCACAATTCTGACTTTTTATCTCACAATTTTGACTTTATATCTCACAATTCTGACTTGTGACTTTTTATCTGACAATACTGACTTTAAATCTCACAATTCTGACTTTAAATCTCACAATTCTGACTTTTTATCTCACAATTCTGACTTTAAATCTCACAATTCTGACTTTAAATCTCACAATTCTGACTTTTTATCTCACAATTTTGACTTTATATCTCACAATTCTGACTTGTGACTTTTTATCTGACAATACTGACTTTAAATCTCACAATTCTGACTTTAAATCTCACAATTCTGACTTTATATCTCACAATTCTGACTTTTTATCTCACAATTCTGACTTTAAATCTCACAATTCTGACTTTATATCTCACAATTGTGACTTTTTATCTGACAATACTGACTTTAAATCTCACAATTCTGACTTTATATCTCACAATTCTGACTTTATATCTAACAATACTGACTTTAAATCTCACAATTCTCACTTTATATCTCACAATTGTGACTTTTTATCTGACAATACTGACTTTAAATCTCACAATTCTGACTTTATATCTCACAATTCTGACTTTATATCTCACAATTCTGACTTTATATCTAACAATACTGACTTTAAATCTCACAATTCTCACTTTATATCTCACAATTCTGACTTTTTATCTCACAATTCTGACTTTTTATCTCACAATTCTGACTTTATATCTAACAATACTGACTTTAAATCTCACAATTCTGACTTTATATCTCACAATTCTGACTTTATATCTCACAATTCTGACTTTATATCTAACAATACTGACTTTAAATCTCACAATTCTCACTTTATATCTCACAATTCTGACTTTTTATCTCACAATTCTGACTTTATATCTAACAATACTGACTTTAAATCTCACAATTCTGACTTTATATCTCACAATTGTGACTTTTTATCTGACAATACTGACTTTAAATCTCACAATTCTGACTTTATATCTCACAATTCTGACTTTATATCTCACAATTCTGACTTTATATCTAACAATACTGACTTTAAATCTCACAATTCTCACTTTATATCTCACAATTCTGACTTTTTATCTCACAATTCTGACTTTTTATCTCACAATTCTGACTTTATATCTCACAATACTGACTTTAAATCTCACAATTCTGACTTTATATCTCACAATTGTGACTTTTTATCTGACAATACTGACTTTATATCTCACAATTGTGACTTTTTATCTGACAATACTGACTTTATATCTCACAATTCTGACTTTATATCTCACAATTCTGACTTTTTATCTCACAATTCTGACTTGTGACTTTTTATCTCACAATTTTGACTTTTTATCTCACAATTCTGACTTGTGACTTTTTATCTCACAATTTTGACTTTTTATCTCACAATTCTGACTTGTGACTTTTTATCTCACAATTCTGACTTTATATCTCACAATTCTGACTTTTTATCTCACAATTCTGACTTTATATCTCACAATTCTGACTTGTGACTTTTTATCTCACAATTTTGACTTTTTATCTCACAATTCTGACTTGTGACTTTTTATCTCACAATTCTGACTTTTTATCTCACAATTCTGACTTGTGACTTTTTATCTCACAATTCTGACTTTTTATCTCACAATTCTGACTTGTGACTTTTTATCTGACAATACTGACTTTAAATCTCACAATTCTGACTTTATATCTCTCAATTCTAACTTTTTTATCTCACATCTGTGACTTTATAACTCGCAATTGCGAGTTTATATCTCACCATTCTGTGAAAAAAAAGTCAGAATTGTGAGATAAAAAGTCACAAGTCAGAATTGTAAGATATAAAGTCAGAATTGTGAGATAAAAAGTCGCAATAATCTTTTTAATTTTTTTCTCAGTGGCGGAAACGGGCTTCCATAGATTTCATGTTTTATGATACTGAATATTTATTTACAGTATATTACTATTCAACATCAATATGAAAGTAAAACAAACAATTCTATAAATCAATTATCTAAATGTATCAGAGTGATGTTTTTATATTCATCAGGAAGATCTTCTACAACAAGTAGATGAACATAATGTGTGCGTGAACAGCGTTTCAGAAATGATCACACCAGTCAACGAATCCTTCGAACTGTTTAATAAACAACGTTCAGCTCGACCGTAACGTCCAGAGTAACCTTTGACCTCAGAACAAAAGGAGGGAGAGGGGGGTTTATTAACACGACTCCATAAATACAGCAACACCATGAGTGTAAACCTGTGACGAGAAACATCTCTGCATTCCGCACAATCTCCCATAATCCTGTGTGTTTGTGTGTGCTAGTCTCAGGTCAAAGTGGTCCGCTCACGGATTTTCCTCCCTTCAACATTTTTTATCAGACATATAATCATATTTCATACCATATCTGCATTATTATGTTTTTAA